>CM023200.3:59749018-60146252 GCA_004115045.4 Sinella curviseta | reverse complement strand
CCTTTATACAAAGTTGGAATATGCAAATTAGGCAAATTCTTCGACACCTTTGGGTCCCTCTATCACCGACACCAAGCAGTCCACAACAATAAATTTGGTAGCAAATTAAAGGCACAGCTTCCCTAACGGAACCTACGTTGAACTTTTTTCAAAAATCCAACCGTGCCGTCAGTAATTCAAAAGAGAAAAACTGACATTTTTACATAATTCTACACGTTGTATCTACACGCTACCTACATAGGTATACGTGCTCTGCTGAATATAATTTACGTAATCAAATAGCCAAGTTGCATTACAGGTATTAGTAGGTAGGTTCTTTTTGTACTGGAAATGAAGTGCATAAAAGCGGGAGGAAAAGCCGTGTAAGTGGGAGGAAAAGCCGTGCAAGTTGGAGGAAAAGCCGTGCAAGTTGGAGGAAAAGCCCTGCAAGTTGGAGGAAAAGCCCTGCAAGTTGGAGGAAAAGCCGTGTAAGTGGGAGGAAAAGCCGTGCAAGTTGGAGGAAAAGCCGTGCAAGTTGGAGGAAAAGCCGTGCAAGTTGGAGGAAAAGCCCTGCAAGTTGGAGGAAAAGCCGTGTAAGTTGAAGGAAAAGCCGTGCAAGTTGGAGGAAAAGCCGTGTAAGTGGGAGGAAAAGCCGTGTAAGTGGGAGGAAAAGCCGTGTAAGTGGGAGGAAAAGCCGTGCAAGTTGGAGGAAAAGCCGTGCAAGGGAGGAAAAACCGTGCAAGTGGGAGGAAAAGCCGCGCAAGTTGGAGGAAACGCAGTGTCGCAGAGAGGAAAGTCGTGCCCCAGAGGGGAAAGTCGTGCCCCAGAGGGGAAAGTCGTGCCCCAGAGGGGAAAGTCGTGCCCCAGAGGGGAAAGTCGTGCCCCAGAGGGGAAAGTCGTGCCCCAGAGGGGAAAGTCGTGCCCCAGAGGGGAAAGTCGTGCCCCAGAGGGGAAAGTCGTGCCCCAGAGGGGAAAGTCGTGCCCCAGAGGGGAAAGTCGTGCCCCAGAGGGGAAAGTCGTGCCCCAGAGGGGAAAGTCGTGCCCCAGAGGGGAAAGTCGTGCCCCAGAGGGGAAAGTCGTGCCCCAGAGGGGAAAGTCGTGCCCCAGAGGGGAAAGTCGTGCCCCAGAGGGGAAAGTCGTGCCCCAGAGGGGAAAGTCGTGCCCCAGAGGGGAAAGTCGTGCCCCAGAGGGGAAAGTCGTGCCCCAGAGGGGAAAGTCGTGCCCCAGAGGGGAAAGTCGTGCCCCAGAGGGGAAAGTCGTGCCCCAGAGGGGAAAGTCGTGCCCCAGAGGGGAAAGTCGTGCCCCAGAGGGGAAAGTCGTGCCCCAGAGGGGAAAGTCGTGCCCCAGAGGGGAAAGTCGTGCCCCAGAGGGGAAAGTCGTCCTTACCTTAAATCTGTCTGTAAAGTTTCTAGAGCCCGTTGATTTCAACGGGCCTTCTACGTCTAGTATACATATATACTAAAATGAATTCTTCAAAGTTTAAGAATGGCAAACTTGGCAGAAAATAGTAGAGAAAGAGCGTATATACATGATTAGAAAACGCCATAAATTTGCAAAAGCTTGAGATGAGTTTGTCGTATAAAATAAAATGACAATGTGGGAAAAAAGGACGTGCCCGTAGTCATCATTTTGTGTAGAATCCAGACCATGTTCATTCTCCTTCGTAACAAGCAAGCGTTTTACATTTTAAATTCCTCCACTTTCGTTGTATAATGCGGCATAGATGATGAGAGTCGTCGTTCGCCAAAGTAATTGCTTGATGTATTCGTGATTTTTGTGAATGTGAATGTTTGCTGTTGCCCATTTTAAGGAGGGCGTGTGGACCATAAATGAAAGTGTATACAGTAAATTTTAACACGAATGTCACGACAAAAGAGGCGTGATGTATAGAGGTGCCTCTTTGTATGTGAATGACGATTCCCGTCACAATCTTTCGTGTACAAAAGAAGATGCTAGAGAGAGGAAGGTAGAAAACGGCATTAGAGAAAGGGTTGTCCATGAATTATTGATCAGATTGATTTAGAGCGGCAATGTCGAAGTTCCCTGCTCATCTATCAACCAAGAGCACATTATTGTAAGCGGAGTGGTGTTGAATTTTTTGACGGGCTCTTTTGGATGTTACGAAAAATTTTGATCAACGATTTAAATGATTCATGAAGCCCTGCACTAGAAATAGAAATGCTTGCGTGCTTGGGAGCAGATTCCCTTTTCGTCATACACACACATATTACATAGCATATACACATCACATTACAGACCTGGTGAAAGAAACTTAGGGACATACCTTTTACTTCCTGTTACACTCCGCCAAGTGTAAAAGACTCAACAAGGTGTAACCGTTTTAAAAACAAAGACTGAGGAAAAGATGAAGGTTTTCACGGTTTCCCTTACTTTCTGACGTACGTAGCATAAACATAAACCATAAAAGTATTATTAGTCTGGTGGTGGTATAAATGGTGGGCTGGTATCTGTTATGTACATTTTATAACATAAAATGTGGGATTCACTTACACTTTGTTTTAAAAGTTTACCATCATAGCATAAAAGAAAAATAAAACATTAAGTTATGTTATCATCATCTTTCTTTCCGTGCGATGGTGGCATGATATCTTGTGTGTGGTTCTTCATGCGAGCGTTGTTATATTAGCTGTTTTGATGTGTGGTTCTTTTGCTTCCAGCAAGAAAGCCACATGGTTTCGTGTGAGTTGGGTAGTTTTTGGTATATGTATTTTGGTTGGAAAGAAAAAGTTGTTACAGTTCTCTCTCTGGAAAAATTATTTTCATACCATGTATGAAGTATACCTATAATGCAACTGTGCACACATGTATATTTATAATACGGCACCCATTAGAGTACTGAAGCTGAAAGGAAGTGACATTGTGTGAGTGTGAGACCACAAAAAAGACATTTTTGAAAGGGATCTCTTTATGCCGCTGGTGAAAGGAGTACCCACCATGTAGAGCCCAGTCCCAAATGACATGAAGGGGGTTCATAGACAAAAAGGATTTTACTGTGAAATCATCTCTGCTACATAACCATAAATTACCTTTTTCATACTTTCATTCACTTTCATCCCCGGTAAATGCTCATCATAAGAGACGACACGTGGTTAAAAATGTAGTTGTCACGAAAATTCATTTGTCTTTTCCCTTTTGAATGAAAATCATAGTCATAATAATAATAGTAGTAATCATCTTATTTGGTATGCATGTAGAGATGTACGCTGGAACGATACGTAGTTTACATTCCATTACGCTACTCGTCGGTTTTCTCCTGCGGAAAATTTACTGACTCTTTCCGAGAAAGGAAATATGGTTACTTTCTCTCTGGGATGATGATGACGCGTGTGTGTTTCGTTTGCCATTCCCTATTTTTCTTCTTCATCTTTTTTCTCTTTTTCTTCCAAATGCTTAATCAAACGAGGAGGTTAATAAACTAAGGGAAATAGTTACGCAGGTAGAGAGAGGATGATGATATGATGATATAAAAAACGAAACGAGAAGCACTTCTTTCTCTCATCCATGATGTGTGTGTGTGCTGTCCGTACGTTAGGGATGCCACTCATGTGTAATAATGCTTCTGGGTAAGCAAGTAATATTTTATAGAAGGTTCACTTCTCCCTTCCTCCTACTTATGGCCTGGTTAGTGTACACATTTTTGCAATCCCTTTGTTGGCTCAAAGGTGGATAATTTATGAGCTCTTCCTCGGTGATGTGAACACAAAAAAAATCATGTAACGCCAGCAAAAAGCTCAAGGAGATTCTCTATAGATCTTTTATTGTGCATACTAGTGCACACACACGCACAGCATTTTTTAGTATTTAGCTTTATACTACTGAAGGAGAATACGAAAAGAGTTTCTTTCTCTCGTTTTCTCCTTATTTCCGCGTATTTTTACAAGGCCTTCTTAGTTTACAAAGTTTTAAAGGTAGAAAAAAAAGAGTAAAATAAAACGCTTACACGAACATCACAGAGAACAAGATAAAGTAAGAGAACTACATGTGTCTATGCGGTACAAGAATCCGATGATCTTTTTCCATTAGTACAGAAGATGATGTTTGCATGTATGTGTTTTTTTGTTTAAAAAACAGGTGGGGAGAGAGTAGAAGAAAGTGTGTACCCTGGACTTTTGGAGGATGTGTGCCCGACTTTGGAGTCAGAAAATTTGGGATCAGTGTATTCGATTTAGAGATGCCTTCCTCAAAACAGAGGGGATATGTAATCCTGGGCTTAGAGCGGCCATACTAAATTTGCATCGTGAAATCCATCAGGCTGTTGCATCTTCTTCAGGAGAGAGGATCCTGCATTGGTTCCACCGTCAGCAGGTAAGGAAATGGGAAATGAAAGCATAATAGTAGTTTTTTATACATTCTCCTCAAATTCCCAATGCTTTCTATCTCTCTCTCAGCCATGCATAAAGTATATCAAATGTGAAAGAGATAGGGGAAACGCTTTTTCCCTCTTGTCTTCCAGTTTCAGACTTTTCTTGATATTTTTTTGCCTCTGAGCTTTAAAGTCTCTAGAGATTCTTTGTTATTCGATAGCATGATGCCGTTTCTAAATGTACTGTAAACGTATTACCCATAGCGAAATTCTTTAAGTCGCCTACATATCTACACACGCGATTTATGAGTTTGGCATTATTGAAGTATCGTCATACCTTTCCATTTAACCTATCATCCCAGTACAAAAGAGAGAAAATCCGTTCCCCCACCGGCCCAGATATGGGTGTTGATTCGCTGATGAAAAAAAAAGTTTTTACTGTGTTGTAAAACGTATACTATTATTACCTAAATACTGTACGGTCTCTTTTTGAAACCAGGCAAGATTTCAGATACTGCAGGGCATAAAACGTGCTCTTTTTATTTTGCCATTTTTTGAAGGAACGTATTAAATATTCAGTTTTCGATTCCAAATCTTTATAGTTATGTCACTATTACTCTAAGATTTTTAGCCTGTCAGCTTTCTCTGGAATCAATGTAATTGGCGGTCGGGTTGTAAAGAGAGAAAATATGGCTTGTTTTTATGACTTGTGATATTTGCTTGCTTATTTCACCTCTTGCTTGATAAGATTGCTTGTTTTCGTTCACTCTGCGAAGAAAATGCCAAGAGTAAGTTGTCTATATTTGTCGGTGTCTCCCCGCGTGGATGAAAGGAGGCGAAAAGGAAAGATGTCGAATGAAAGCTTCTGTAATTGGAACGGGATTTGGAGCATTGAACACGGGAAAGACATGAACAGCAGCATGCTGGGTGCTACTGGTTGACGGATGCTTTTTGATATGAGTTTATATCCTTTAGTAGTTTTTTTTTGTTTGTTTGGTTTAATGGTTTTTATTCTCTTTCGCTTTCCAGCTCTGCTAAGGTATGTAGTTAATAATATGGAGATTTCAACTTTTTTTTCCTTTTTATGGCTGCTTGTACAGTGGTGATGGGCTGGGATTTGATTTTATATTGATTTATGAATAATATGCCGAAGGGTTACATGTTTTAACGGATTTTATATTTATAATAATCATACTAGTAATATTAATACCTAGTCATATTATAGATACATTTATTTTACAGATAGATATGTTATGTTATGTATTATGGTTATGCTTGCGGTGAGGTGGGTTTCTGTTTTATGCTTCTTTAAAAGGATTGCTTCTTTCTGCTTCAGCACACATGCGTTTTGTTCAACATTTCGTTAAGTTCCAAGTAACATAGGTGAAAACATTTCTGCACACGTATTGCTTTCCCAAGATTTGTCTGTCTGTTGGAGTGTTCCAGTTGCTCGCACTGTGTACCTGATTTGACAACTTGTCTTGGGCAGTCTTAGCATGTATGTAGGTATATGATTCATTGACCAACGCCCGGTTGCACCTTTCACTGTTCATCATGGGAAACGGGGAAGTTTAATGTATATATATGACCAGTGATAAACAATTTAGTATCAGTAATCGCATCAATGCCCATCAATTATTTTCGTGATTTTTTATCTTCTTCCAGCTTGATGTCCAGTTTTTAGCGCAGATTCCAAAGTACCTCGTATCTACTCACTCTCAGCTACGTACTATGTCTTCTTGGGCGTTCTTCGTAAATTTTTTTCTTTTCTTTTTTTGTGCTGAGAAACATTTCTGGCTTTTTCGCAGGTGGTGCTCTTGGAGGGCTAGAAAACAGATTTTGCAGAATGTTATCAACTTGGAGGCAAATGGTCGTACAAATGGAAAATGGGATAGGCTACAAGGAAGCCATGTGGAATGCCTTTTCCTCCGCTTATATCGATGAAGAGGGAGAAGGCCTTGTCTCGGAATCATGATGGATCCACAGAAGAAAGTTGAAATTCAAGAAGTTATTACAAGATATTGCCAAGGGTTAGACGACAACGCCTTCGGAGAGTTGGATCAAGATGAGAAACAATTGTAAGTGCTTTATACCTTTGTAAAATCTCGTAAGGAGTCAAGGAGGGTATTTATATGATGCTTCATGTACCACAATATGTCACTTGGTGCGAGGAGGAGGAAAACAATTCGAAAATTGGAAAATTGAAAGAGCGAAATATGTTATTTGTAACGGTGTTCTATTGACATTCCATCTTATGTGAGGAGGGAAAGTTGAATTGTGTATAAATAATGGCACGCAAAATGAAATGTATGTAACTTGAACAGAAAAGATGAAACATCAATGGAATTGCAGGAAAAGTCAGAAGTGGAAAAGGACAAGAAGAGTCAAAGGAACCAGAGGACAAGCTAGAACCATCTGGCGTGCCTGCCTCAAAACCGGACGAAAATGTAGCTGCCTCTGAGCAAGATAATAACAAAGAGAACGATTCCTTCTAGCGATATGTAAAAAAAAGTAATCCAAGAAAAGCTTTTTTAATTTTTGGTTAGTACGTTTAATTTTGAAGGGATTTAGACCATTATTGAATGATGTTCAATATTTATGTTGGCTGTTTGAATAAAAATATTTTGTTAAAAATAATAATCTTGTCATGTGCCTGACTTTGTTATATGGCCGTGATCAGTTACTACTGTTCTTTTTGCATGCTTCTTGGTGTAATTTGGCAAATTCATATTGGCCCATATAATTAAAATGTTGGATTTTTTTGTCTTCAACTGCTCGCAGTAGACGTACAATTCTTCAGCCTCCACATCTGACCAGGTAGACAAATCTCCTAATCTCTTCAGCTTAGGGCAAGCTGCGATAAGACCTTCGACGCAGTCTATTGATAATTGAACTAGTTCCACAATCTGCGATGGAGTAGAACTGAAAGATATCGGTTCTCTTGAGGCGGAATTTCTTTGCGAAAAACTATTGATGCTGGAAACGATGGATGTATTTCCTTTCGTGCTCTCGATTCCAGTCACAGATTTCTCGTCGTCGTCATTATTTGCAATTTGCATTCCAGGTGCAATCCAAATGTCTTCTAGAGTTCTTCGGCACATTGAGGTCTCAATTGCTTTAATGAGTTGCTCATCGTTTATGCTGTTTCGACGAATACGCACCCGAAGTCGACGTAGACTTGGACATGACTGAATAATGTTGATAAATGTGGTGGGTTCAGCAAAAATGTCTAAATGGACCAAATCCGGAAGCAAGCTGTACTTCATGCGCCATACTTCACTCACGATTCCTCTGTACAGCTTAAGCAAAGCAATAAAGCAATAAATAAAGCAAAGATTATCTTTTTTTAATCATTTCAAAAGTGAAAGCAGAAACTATCTATATATTAATACCCGTAAATGACTCAGCATTCCAAGTGTATTAATATTGACTGGGTAAATGCTAT
The DNA here is from genome assembly GCA_004115045.4 of Sinella curviseta. Taxonomy (NCBI): domain Eukaryota; kingdom Metazoa; phylum Arthropoda; class Collembola; order Entomobryomorpha; family Entomobryidae; genus Sinella; species Sinella curviseta. Next base: position 60,138,504 of record CM023200.3, on the reverse strand, counting down.
AGACTCGAGCTACAATCCCGTTACTCCAGTAAACTATGCCTTGTATCCTCTTCTCACTCTGATTCGGGGTGATTATCCCATAACAGTGCTTACTTTTTGAAGCCTGACTTTTGATGGGCAAGTGCCCAAATGCGCTGGTCATATTGGTGAGGATGTCAGTATTTTTTAAAGTGTACAAATTCAGAATGCAGTTTCTCCACGGATGGTGCTCAATGATCTTGAGAAACCCTTTCACACCTTTTAACCCCACGTGCTGAATCAAATGCTTTTCAAAAAATTTGCATTGAGAGCTGTCGATGCTGGTTGGTATCAGATCGTGCATACAAGGCTATTTGTATTTGAAAAAAGTTTCATTCAACTGAAAATAATGTTCAAATGGAGAAGATAAACTAAAAGAGATTGTAATAATATGTATGTACCGGCTCTCTAATGAAAATATGGTGGCCAAAAGAATCGTGTTCCCCTCTGGAGCACATTAGTCGTTTGAAGAGGTAGCTTCCCGGTAGCAGTTGAACCATTTTCCTCCCCATTGAGGTTACACCGGTCCAGGAATAGTCCAAGTGTATCAGCGAGTGAGTACACGGATTCATCTTATCCATATTCTTAACAATCCACGCAGAAATTAAGTACAGAGCAGAATTTGGATTATGCTGCTGGAAAAATAGGTATTGGATCCCAGTGTCTGTTACAAATTGGGATCCACTCACGTCTAGGTGTTCCAATTGAATCATATTCTGCCCAATTGTTTTCAACATTTCATCGTCACACATGCCTCGGAGCACCAACTTTGACAAATATTTCAAATCCGTCAGAGTATCTGTAACGGCTGAAAGTGCTTCCACGGACGAGGCCAAGTAACTTGCTCGTTTAGCGTTTATGTAAAGTTCCTTAAGATGTTTCGCACAGTCTGCCATCTTAATAATTGAAAACAGTTCGCATGCCTCGGATAGAGCTAATATTTTGCCCATTTTGTCGCGAGAAAACCAATCAAACTCGTTGGGAGGTGTGAAAAAATCGTTGGGAAAATTAAATGATTTTGACGACATGTTGGACGCAAAGGAGCTCACGGTGTCAATTGATGCTGTCCAAGCAGGTGATGATGAACTCGACGGGGTCAGGTCGGATATGGAAATTTCAGTCATGTCCAAGGTGGACGTAGACTCGGCAGGGGCGATTTCCAGGTACTGAGGCAAATCTGATCTGAGAGAAATAATGTATGAGGGTGATGATTGGACTTTTAAAGAAAGTATGACTGGGAAGAAGATTAGCATTGTACCTGCACAGCCAATATTCCAAGGCCCTGAAATCCAAACTTTGAACATTGCTTTCTATAGCTAATCTCACCAACTGCACAGTGCGTTCATTTACAGCCCGTGCAATGACATGTTTCATTAGAAAGGGGTGCAACTCATTTTTCAAAGTTTTCAACAAGTAATTTCTTGTTTCCATCATGTCACCCGCTGCCTTTTTCAGTACGTGGGGGTCGACGGGGCATGTGTGGAACGAGTAGGAGGTTGAAGGGTTGGTTGTACTTTTTACAGATGTGGAGGGACGAGGAGCAGTTCTGGTAGGTGTGGAGGGAGCAGGAGTCGTTTTTGTATGAAGCTTTATTGGCGTTGACGGATGGGAGGAGCCCAAACTCTCAACGTCGGCTTCCAAACCGGATGACGTCATGCTACCTCTCGTTCCAGGTGTGGTTACCGCCGTGCTTAATGTGACATGGCTTGTGTTTGAGTCTATTTTGTTCATTCCATTAGATATATATTCATCCATGCGCTTCACTGATTGTTGCATCGCATCCAATACCTTTTGAACTGCTAAATGTTTTAGTTTCAAGTTGGCACAGAAGAGTGGCGCGTTTGGACGTTGTCCACACTGATCAACACTACCGCTAGACGAGGCCATTGTTTGTATAAGATTGACTGAATTACTAGGAATTTATAAGGGAGTTTGGAAACATGGAACGCATAACAAGAATGGTTTTCATAATATAAAAAGTTCCTTGCATGTGAAACAAGATTGGGCATCTTGGGGCATTACGAGACTCCCTCTCCACCTCTCATAAGGTCCTAGCTAGTTTTTTGGATGCTGGAAAGTTTCCATGGGCTGGTGCTTACTAGTATTATGATAAGGCAAGATTATCAATGACCGACTGGCAGCTTGGCTTATCTACTCTCATTTTATTTTGAAACTTGTTTGTCCTCGCATTTGCTTTCATTTCAATTATGCGTATACGTATTCATAATGAACAGGAGAGGAAAGGCACGACTAGTATACAAATTTTACCAGACAAAGCAAATAATATTATTATGGAGCCTTTACATATTAGATCGGAAGAGGCTATTTTAGGCTTTCATATCTGCATTAACACTATTTTGTTATAAAATACATTTTTGTCGTATATAATAGTATAGAGCTGTTTTAGGCTTATCAGAAAGTTCTTGAAGGAAAGATTGTGAAATCAATCAGCTTAAATAATTCTTAAGTAGGAACTTGTCTAATTATAGACATGTACTTCAGAAAAGAGACACTTGAAAGTCGAGATACGAGAGAGCATAAGCGTGTGTTTCTTTCGACGATGCATAAACCCACTTTTAGCTGCTTTTAGCTAACCATGTGAAGAGTTTTGTAAGCATAATTGCTTATCCTTGATTTTTTCCAAAACCTCGGCATGGAATACTCGTGTGGCAGCTTTCCATTTACATTTCCTTCAAAATACTGGAAGATGGGGAACCACCACACTTCTGAAAGATGATTTGAGTGGGAGCGTCTCTGCAATGACAAAGCAAACAGTAGTCTTTCATTAAAAAATGGTGTGTCGGCGGTGCTCTAGCATTAAATCAAAAAGCATTTTGAGCTTCGTCATTTATGCAAACACTTTGTAAATTGTTTACTAATTTATATGAGTAGCACGCGGATTGTAGGAGATTTGCTGCCATCATTTATTTAACAATCAACGAGTCTAATGTACTTGCCTTGTTTTCAGCCTTGTTCGCCAATGCATGGTAAATCCAAAACATTCTCGTGGTTGCATAATATCCTATAATTACATCAATTGTGTAGTGACCATGCGAAATAAGAAGCCCAATGATTCCAGTCCATGATGTCACCCACATAGTCCAATGTAATGTCACCAGTCGCTTTGGCGTGTCTGTTAAAGAGCACGAAAACGAGCCATGTCGGCATTTACACAGGAAGTGACTACGTGTGTTGTCGGCAAACTTATATTCAATTACAGCGTATACATATGCCCACTCTTATCATCCTATACTTAGAGCTCTCATAAATTATTGTCATTCTAATTTGCTTACATTCTCGAATCAGGAGATATGTCATCATGAAAATAATTGTGTGGCCGCTGAAGATATAGTCACCGCAAAGCGTCTTCTGTCCCATGAAGCCTAATCCTCCTGCCCCAATAAGCTTCAAAACCTCTTTGGTCCCTGCCCACATTGTTTCTCCAAATGACGACGAATTCAGCTTGGGAGAACAATACACATGGTCGTTGGCCAGTGGGAGCACTGTGGCGTACATTGTAACTGAACGCATTGTATACAAAAGGCTCAACATTAGGAACACTCTGCGGGCTAAAATCCACCTGGAATAGACAAAATTGAATATGATTGATATTTCCGGTAGGGTGGTTAATTTGGTAGTAATTTCGTTAGGTTTAGTTGTTGTTTTTTGTGCTCTTACCTATGCCTATGCGATAAAACTAGAATGATACTTGTAATCGTGCAAATGATCACAATAATATCCGCTACATCATTTAGCCATCTTCTTTTTGTCAGGTTGTCCAAAGCAATGTCGGGCAGTGGCGGATGCAAATTCCTATCTGGAATTTTCTGATGTGTCAAAAATATCGAAAAGGAATTACAAATGAAACCCCCAGCCAGCAGGGCGAATCCGATAGCAGTCTTTTTTCTTTCCTTTGGGAAGGCTTTGTTGTACTTTCTGCACACGCTGCAGAAACCCGCTCCATCATTTACGCTGGAGGCGTGGATGCAAATGTCCTCAGGATGGATTTCTATTCGAGTCCCTGAAGAATGATAATCAAAAAGTGGCGAGCTTTCCTGTCAACAAAAACACACGTATAAAACTCGTGCTCAGAAAAAATGCGTTATTCTGAACTTTGTTAATTTACGTTTTGTGTGGAATGATTTTTGTTGAATTGAGAAATCCTCATACCTTTTTGCTCGCTACCCTTTCAATTTGATTTGCATTCCGATCCAAGCTAACTCCATCCCGATGTCCTGGTCCTACTGACCCCCCAAGCTCGATAAGGCTATCTTGTGAACTACTCCGATGATGATAATGATGAGTAAAATGATTATGACTATTTTGGCGATATTCTACTTCATCCTCATCAACGCTAATGCTTCTGTCTGTGAAGAGCTGTTGTGGCTCGGACAAGTGATTCGCAGGCATGTTGTCAACACATTAAACTGATGAGCAAGGCACGCACTCGAGTTATATCACTTATTAAATTTCAGCTTTTAATTCGTTATTATAGGGGTGCATATTAGCCATGTATAATTAAATATTAATATTTGCTGCAGCATTGCTTCACGCTCCTCGACGTAGGTGCATCGTTCATTCTATTCGTTGTGAACAATTTGTGTGTAGGTAGCACTCATCTTGTAGCGTTGTTGTGAGCTGCTATAACGTATTTGCTCATTATTTACATCAAAGTTTTTGAAGCGTACTCATTAATTGTAAGTATGTATAGATGCTCAGTTTTTTTCTATAAAATTTATATAGGTATACGGATATGGAACACTTTTTGTTTAAAAATACACGTGCATATCTATTTTTCAGAACAGTTCCATAATTATTGTCTGCTTTTGCATACGCTCATGTGTTCATACCTGCGTATCTTACAATCTTGCACTTGCAAACTTGATTCACTTCACGATACACACAAAATAATGTGAGCACACCTTTGTTGTCGCTTCGTCAACTATGTGAAGGTTAACAAGACTCTTATTCGATTTTTTTCGTGTTCTTTGTGCGCATAGTGCACTTGATGAACTCTACCCCTATAATGAAATTACGTGTTTGTAGTTTTTTTGCTATTTCTCACCCTCTCTTCTGGTTTTGGTTTGTTTGCTTGATCGTAATCATCATTCCATATTATTTCAACCACATCACATTCTTATTTATAGGTACGTTGGTACGTAATTTACATTTTATTTACATCGCCATGTGCTCTCGCTGACTGAATTTTTAAAAAATCATTGTAGGCTGTAGGTATATCTATATAGCGATGTATCGTGAGATTCGGATAAACAGCTCTGCATCATCATCATCAAAATGTTCATCCTCTTGTGTTTTTTTTGCCTTTTGTTTCCTTTTTCATTCGAATTCTTCCATGATGTGATGCGTCTGTTATTCCTACACAAAACAATACACACAAAGTTTGCATTTTATTGTTAATATTTTATTAGTTTTATATTATTACTAGACGTAGAAAGCCCGTTGAAATCAACGGGCTCTAGAAACTTGACAGACAGATTTAAGGTAAGGACGACTTTCCCCTCTGGGGCACGACTTTTCCCTCTGGGGCACGACTTTCCCCTCTGGGGCACGACTTTCCCCTCTGGGGCACGACTTTTCCCTCTGGGGCACGACTTTTCCCTCTGGGGCACGACATTTCCCTCTGGGGCACGACTTTTCCCTCTGGGGCACGACTTTCCCCTCTGGGGCACGACTTTTCCCTCTGGGGCACGACTTTTCCCTCTGGGGCACGACTTTTCCCTCTGGGGCACGACTTTTCCCTCTGGGGCACGACTTTCCCCTCTGGGGCACGACTTTTCCCTCTGGGGCACGACTTTTCCCTCTGGGGCACGACTTTTCCCTCTGGGGCACGACTTTTCCCTCTGGGGCACGACTTTTCCCTCTGGGGCACGACTTTTCCCTCTGGGGCACGACTTTTCCCTCTGGGGCACGACCTTCCCCTCTGGGGAACAGCGGTTTCCTCCAACTTGCACGGTTTTCCCTCCCACTTGGTCGGCTTTTCCTCCAGCTTGCATTCATTTCATTTCCAGTACACAAAGAACAAACTACTAATTACCTACGTAATGAAACTTGGCTTGTATTTGATTACGTAAATTATAATCAGCAGAGCACGTACCTATGTAGGTTAGTATGTAGATACAACGTGTAGAGTTATGTAAAAATGTCTATTTTTCTCTTTCGAATTACTGACGACACGGTTGGATTTTTGAAAAAAATTCAACGTAGGTTCCGTTAGGGAAGCTGTGCCTTTAATTTGATACCAAATTTATTGTTGTGGACTGCTTGGTGTATGTGTGAGAGGGACCCAAAGGTGTCGAAGAATTTGCCTAATTTGCATATTCCAACTTTGTATAAAGGATTGCGTGCATGTGCAGTACTTATATAGAATTGTGGATGGTGTAAAAAAGTAATGAAATGTGTTGTTTAAAAAACATTTGCTATGCTCATGGTCATTGGTCATAGTATCGTCACAGCAGTCATAATCAAACGTAATCTCGGTTATTCCCTGATAACGATAACAGTATCACATACATATACCTACATGGTTTTTAACACAAACACCTGAATTCATTTTGCTGAAATCAACCGTCCCATGGATGTTTGTTTATTACTGTTACCGAAAAGCAATTACCACAGACATGTCATATTATATCAATATGTCCATTCACCATTTATATAGGTATAGTATATTTATATCGCAGAGTCAAATTCAGAGTAAATACAGTGATAGATAGCAAATGGTATTTTTCAGATCATTCCAGAGAAGATGCATAGTAGCAACGACAAGATTGACAGAGTTTTGCAAGAATTACAATTTAGCATAATGGCATGTTACAATATTAGTGTTCGTAATATGATTCCTCCGGAAATAACTCAATTAAAAGGAGCTAAAACTGCACCCACTTTTGCTCGTCTTTGTACTTTTATTATACTATCAACTATGTAAACAAATATACATGCCAACATTTCCTAATTTGGACATATCATCCAGTACGACCACCAATTATCGTGTTTCAAAAGGAGTTCATATACTTTGTTTGCACTAGCTAATATTTTGAGATACTTTTTTTTGCATACAAGTAAGCCTAGAAGTTAAATTAAAACAATACACCGAGCCTGACTGAAAATGGATTTACCTTCCGATTGCTGATGGTGAAAATTGTCAATGTCGTGTCGTGTGTGGGATCTTTTTACGTCATGTCGCTGGCTTATTATTTTTATGACAAAAGAGTAAATTTCCGTTTCAGCACAGAAAGCAGTAACAGCTCTACAACTTTGTGCTTTCAATGACATTCATAGCCGGATGAATTGAATTTGGTTGCTTGCTCTTTTACTCGAATAATGCCAACAAAAAAACTTGTATCCAAAATCCTCAAAATCACTTTCGCTTACTCTTTCTGTCTCTAATTTTCTGTCCATTTTTTTCTCTTTGTGCTCGTATTCGTATATACACTGCACTAAGCTCTTGACACGACCACGACGATTGTAGAACAAGCGAGCTCAGCAAGTTACTAAACTCCAGCCAACACAAAACACTACCTTCACACGAAGAGTAAATGATAAAAATAATACAAAAAGCAGAGAGCTGTTGTGGTGTGTAATGTGTAACTACAAAATCCAACTGATGTCATGATAAATGTAAGCGTCTCCTTTTGTTCGCTGCGATCGGCATTGTTTTTTGCTACAAGAGCTACAAATATGTAATGTTATCATCTTTTCGGTCTCAAGCTTGCCGTCGTATGTGCTCTTCTACACCACACGAGCTCAGCCTCTTGCTGCGTCGTCAACTTCTCGTCGATGAAATCCAGTTGCAAATATTGTGAGAACGCTGGAGGAGAAACCAACTTGTCTGGATATCGAGAGCAACTATTATGAAAACAGAAATATACACATCATCATCACGGGGCATTTTGCTGCAAGAACTGAACAACTGATAATCCTGCAAATTATTCAGAGGCTCATGTTTTATAACTGCGCTCTTCATGTCTTTTTTTGTGAACGCATAATGTGTTTAATCAATGATGTCTTATTATCATGCTTTCGTCATTTTGTTGTCGAGTTGATAACTTTCTCTTTTTCGAGGAATCAAGAAAGTGACAACTTTCTTCCCGCAGTTGTATTTTCTCTCCTGTGGTCTTTTGAGAAAAACATTATAGTTGGCCTTCTGCTTTTGTACCCAAGTTTCTCCCAAGTAATGATTCATGTTTTTCTCCATGTTTTTCAAGAAAACTACTATAAATTCTGACAGCCATTTAACTTGTTAGCGCTGTGCTGCTGAATAAGGACTAAAATTGAACTCGGGAATGGTCAGTCACAAAAGTCACAATGCATTGGCTTGTGGTGCGTGGACATGATGTGTCACGATTTCACTAATTTACCCTTCAAATACAGTGCACGTTGTCTTTTACAGGTTGAAAACGACAGTTTTCTCGTTCATAAATAACCATGTGGTTATGCTTAGTTTACTTATTCATCGAAAACTTGCAATCAGAAACCTCAAGACATGTAGTACCTAACCTCAGCTTACAACTGTTTTGATGACTATTATGATGCAAGCAGTAAAAAACTGACTATTGTGCTCCCTGCATTGAGATCAAAGCATGTCGTGATTTTTATCAATAAAAATGAATTCTTTAGCAGCTAACTCTCTGCTTTTACCATGCAGTCTGAAAGAAACTGGATTTCTTCTCTGTTGTACTTTTCCATGGGCGAAGCTGAATCGAAACCGGAAAATGTTTTTTCTTCATAGGTTTCCGTATACCATTTTATATTTTCGTTTGTAAGACATGTGGTATATAACATGTACGAAGATATTACCTATACATGATTTGTGCATCCTTTATTCTGCCGCAAAAACACTGGAAAATATTAGAAGACCATGTACAAAGTTCGAAGATTATTTAACAACATTGACCCAAATAGGGAATTTCACTTTGCATGTAAGCGTCTGTCTACCACAATAGCTTATCTGCAATCGTAACAATAACCGTATCCTGTACAACATGTAGAAATAATACATCTGTCGAATCGATATGGAATAAAATATTAGCTAATATACTGATCATTATAGGGAAATCTTGATGAAAATACGTCACAAATGGCAAACAGAGAAACAGGAATGAATAGTGTATGAGTACTTGAGTACAGAACATATATTTTCTTGAGATAATGCATTCTGCCATTTTATTGGTGCCTTTTCCACTTTCCTATCTTCTCAAGAAGTTTATTTAAAAGAATTGTCTGCTTTCGGGGGAGGGCAGGGCTTGTTTTCACAGCACATATTTATAAAATAAAATAAGTTAAAAAATTGCATGTACCTGTACCGGACAGTAAATAGACTAGACTATGTAGAAGTTCCTGTAATCGATACGTCCTACCCTTTTCACTGTACTGCAGATTTTGCACTGATTTGTGGTTATTTGTGTTGTATTTATGTCTTCTATAAAATGTAATGTGAATGCAGTTGGCACACATTATGTTGGATCAGGTTGAGCGGACTATGTTTGTTTTTCAGTCGGCAAATTGCAGACAGCTATAAATTATCAAGTACTAAGAAAATGTTGCAAAGGTAAAATTACATAAAGGGGAAACCTTCAGGTAGTCAGTGGGGAAGTTTTGACATTTTAGAATTTTAATCCAGAGGGAGAGTTTGACCTGTACCATAAGCTGTCCTTCCTGCAGTAGTCGTAGTCGAAATAATCTCATTCTTTTAGTAAAGTGAAATCACTGTCTTCTAGCGTTCGAACAAATGTAACATCCGGGAAAAGCACAATGCACGTGCACACCCAAAATAATATTATGACGAGTCTGGTGGTGGTGGTAAGGAACGGAGAAGGTCTTGGAGAAAAGGGGGTAATAACTGTGATGAATCCAGAATGATGACAGCTAACGATGGATGGATTGTGATCACGCTTCTAGGTACTATCCCGAGACTTGAGATTGAGACCACTATATACGTTCATTCTTTTGCAGGTACATACATTATCCAATCACTACTCACACAAATCAACTCACTACATCATCGTGTACTTTCATATTATATACATAGTAAAAGAAGCAAGAAACACTAGCTTATAAGTACGTTTTGTGCTATTGCTTCCCAACTATAATGAATAGTGATACTGCACTAATCTTTACGGAAACTTTCACATTTATTTATCAAAAGACAACGCATAATATGTCAACAAAAGTGGCGGGGCAGTGGACCCCATGCTATTTCCTTCCGTCGTTTCGTCCTTCGTTCAGTTAAAATGAATATAAATTACATGTACCTACATAACACATACATATGATGTCTGGTCATATATTATTAGTAACGAATGCATCGTGTTTCTGAGTATTTAGCTTTATGGTGCATAATATATTAAATTGTATAATGTACATGATAGACTGATAGATGCATTGCTCACCTATGTTTCATGTCATTGTTTTATTGTTAATTTGTATGAAAAAGTTTTTGACATCTTTCAAGATTTTATGAGACGTTGACATTGTAATGACATCCATGTTCCTGTTTTATTGTTGTTCACATAAAACGTAATAAAAGTTCCCTTTCACTAACTGTTCTTTCTTTTGCTTTGTTGACTAATGTGCATCATGGATGGCGTGTGGAGGAGAAATCGGGCTAATGTTAGGAGTGCATGCATCATGTCATATTTTTCGATCATTTGTCACTGCCTGTCATTTGGCATGCGTATGTTTGATCGTGTGAGGTTGGATAGAAACTGGCTAGCAGCAGGAGGTTGGGAACAAATATTTGCTGCCCGTTTTTTAGCTGTTTTTTGTTTCATGTCGATTTGTCAATAAGTGCGTCAAGGGCGCAACAGCATTTAAGTAGTAAATTCATTAAGTCATAATGTGATATTGCATAATATATAGAACGTATTGTTCTAATGCACTATTCACATACGCTGCTGAAAGCTTTGTGCAAATAGTGGGATCGGCAATCTACTTTAAATGACCCACGTTACTTTATTCTAGACATACGAAGATAATTCAGTTGTTAGTCAATGAAACGTATAGGTAGGTTAATGCATTTTGTATTACGTCACCGAACGATTATACCTACCTACATTTGAAATCGATACTCTTCTGACAATAAAATTGTAACGTGAAATGAGTCCATAAGTCCACAAGTGGGACTAATGTTAAATTCTAAAGTGAATCATAATTACATCACAAGTTGTGATTCACAACTGATACTCAAAGGAAAGTCACGTGTACCTTAGTCACATGCTTAAAACTTTATCACAAGCTCATCATTCTTCTATGCATCACAATCACAGTGATCGTCATCAGTCATATCATGACCACACATTCACTAAAGAATTCGTTGCATCATAAATCGCAAATAGTCGTACATTTCTGGAGATCAAATAGCAAGCGGAATTAGTTAGTCATAGTAGACTTTGAGTTCATGTTTCAGGTGAATACATCAAATAAATTGATTTGTAAACACATGGACACTTTAGTTGGATTATGATTGTGTATTTTAGAACAGGTGCATATGTACATACATTAAATATGTGCATTAAATTCAATTTTATATGCAAGTTAAAAATATGTGGATAGTTTGCTTTCGTACCAATGCCAATGTAAAGATAAAGATAACACTTTTACAAATACACACAAATGCGTAAGCAGTTAATGACAAGTATAAAAACACAGAGCTCACAATGATTTCCACTCTTTCTCCATGAATTATGAAATCAGCAAATAATAAAAACATGTTCGACGAACACCGGTTCATACACACATTCATTTCATTTCTAAGTCAGAACTGTGACTAACGGTTATTTGCAATGATAGAAAATTGAACAAAGGTTCTTAAACATTTGAGAAATTGTAAGTAAATCTTAATTATTAACATAAATCATTAGGATGCGTTTCTACAAAACGTTCGTTAACACTTGACAGTGTTTTTCTTCGACTAACGAACAATGACTACGCAGTTGTCGCTACTAACAGTCGGAAATGATTATCAGATCATCATAATGCTGGTATCATGTACGCCAGGTTTGTAATCGTATGCAAAGTCTGACAATTTCGACTGAACGATATTGTTATCTCTTTGCTATTTTTATTACTTCTCTCCGGTCTGTTCTTATCATCACTCAAACATGGACGGCCTGACATAAGATATGTAAATAAAATGAATGCTAAAGAAAAACAAAATTAAAGTTATATTATATTTTCACTTTAAGTTTCGGCAATGGCAAAGTGTGTCGTGACCTTAATAATGCATACATCAGACTTTGGTTTTGTTTGCACTTCTCTCAATCAACCATTTGCTCCGAATCCGAAACAGTAGAAGTGTATACACATTTATGGATTAAAAACGGTTCAATTTTTAAGGCAATGTGTTAATGATCCAATCATATCAACGCAGCATGTATACATGCAACTGCTGGACAAATTGATTTTCCGTTTCTACTAAGAATACGGATTTTTAAACAAAATTAAACTATCCATGTAAGTAAACTTATTCTATTCCAGTAAAAATGTTCATGACATCCTGGAATTTAAAATAGCCTAAGCTAACTTGTAAATATCAACAGGACAAAATAAACGATTTACTGGCATGTTTAAACCACGAAACATTATAAATGTATGTTTAACAAACAACAATAAATGTAGGTATGCATCTTTTGTCCATAAAAAGGTGTACCGAATGCGTAGCTGAAAGCGAACTTTTATGACCGAACGCATACATATGAGAATTTTGTATGTGAAGATACACTCACAGTAATAACGGTAGCAGCAATGAACACCTAAATCAATTAAGAATGTCACATTTAATTGCATGATGTCGGTAATGCAAAACTCGTTTTAAAAAACTCCACATTGTTTTGATTTTGTTTCTTCTAGTATATTCTATACGATCTAATTCTTGCAGTCTTACAGATCAAATCAAGGTTACAAACCATTTAGCTATGTACTTGGAGCAAAAATTAATTAATATAAATTCATGCATATATTTCAGTACAGTCCATGCAAAAAATGCCAGTCCAGTTTTGAACTTAACGAACATCGTAAAAAAATAAAAAGGCAGCAGCATCATAATATACGCTGTATTTATAACCAAGAGTGGCAATTTATAAAAATCAAATAAAACTTTATTCAGAGAAATTATGAAGGCTTCAACCGTCTTTCAGGTCGTGAAGATTCTGGCCGTGAGTCTTTGAGTTATTGTTGAATGTACATACTTTGGTGCTATGTGAATTTATGAGCATTTTTAATATTTTGAAATAAAACTGTGCGAAATTACAAAAATAAGGAAGTACAAACGCACTTGTAACAAAATAAAACTAATCAGGACAATAATAAACTACAGGAAATATACAAATAATAATATAACATTCCTAGGCGTTAATTATTTCCAATGATTAAAAATTTAACAAGGTATAAAGGTATATAGGTAAATACATTTCGAAATATTGCTTTATATTGCTTGAAATAAAAGATTTCTTAAAAGTTACTGAATATTCTACAGTTTTCATACAGAAGAATTTATATAAACTACGACAAATAACACGATTATGTTATGACTTGTGCATAGGCATGGTTGATGATGTGAACGAGACAATTTTTCAAATTGATACTTTGCGTGCAGAATTAATTTCGGAGTGGGAGTCCATAAACGGCAATAATGTCAGCTACTAGAGACATTCCATAAAATATTGCATTCCTCCATCTTGGTGCGTTTTAGTCGGGCATTAAGAAGTTTGGTTGAGTGAACAAGTCAGTCTTATTGCATTTCATTTCGTCACTGTCCTTGTTACAACATTTCCAATAAAAAAGAACGGAGGCAGTTAGGAGGCGTTACAATTTGCAAACAACTACGCCGGCCTAACCAGCAGGTCAAGACACATCCTTCGAATAATATTAAAAAAGTAAATGATGGCTATAATCCAAATTACGATTATTACGTAGGATAACCTATAGTAAACAATAAGGAAAACGAAACAAAATCAAATTTAATTGAGTGAAAATAAATAATCGTTAGTTTATAAAAAAGATTACCTACATGTACACTATACTATATTCGAATTTTAACACGAATGTAAGCAGGTGTGCAACGGATAAGGCATTTTACACGACAATGTAGCAACAATGACAGTTTTTAGAAAGAAAATATGTTCTTACATTTTGTTATCGGGTTCTTGTTGTTTGCAGCACTGTTAGTTTAGATGATTTTTTTTGAGATAGTTAAGAAACTTGTATTTGAAGTTCAAAGTTATGAGTTCCTCTGGCCTTACAGCGACTCTAAAAGTATTTCCAGTTTCGTTTCCTTGTTATATTGTATGCACCAAATGATATGATCATTCTATTTTTCTTGCTTGTAGTATATAACCAGACGACGACGCGACATTAAACTCGCAGTATACAGAAGAATGGTTCAAAAAATGTGGAAAACAATAGAGACTGGACTATAGTGGAACCTGATAATAAATGTTATTGCAGAGCATGGAAGCTATTTAGGAAGACAATAAAAACTATTTTCACAGCAATATATTTATTTGCCCTTCAATCTAAATTATCATTACGATTCCATCTCGCTCGACTATTCCTCAATTTCACTCTTAACACACATTTTGGTGCATTTATCATAAATGATTTATGTAGAAAATTTGGGCTGTATGATATGCTTTACGAGGAAGCTAGTATATAAAATTTTCGGCTAGCAATAGTGTCTGTTATACTTTGGATATATTACACACACCAATAATGATGATTTCGAAAACTATATTGAATATTGAACTAATTGCTTTACGATACTCAAGGTTAAAGACACATGTCTTCCTAACGTATGTATATTCGTAAAAACACCCTTATTTTTAAGAAGTTAATTGTATTTGATTTTTTACAGTTTTAGTAGCAGACGAAATAAGACAGTAAAAATGAACATAGAAATACAAATGGATGTGTACCTCCATATGCTAAAATTTTTACCACATCTACCTGTTTTATGTTTTTCTCACTTTTTTTTCTTGGTTTTCTTGATAATCATGCAATACTGTGATTTAAGCAGGTGTATTCGTATCTTTGCAAAGGAATACTCACAAAAAATACCGTGTACATATGCAGAATAGCAAGTTGAAAAGCATTATTATTGTCTACTTGCCCCTCAGCGATGCATGGATTATTGTTTCTTCAGCAGACAAGACTAAGACCCTCTTTGCAATGTTGCAAATTTGGGCTCATTCAATGCATCAATTTCAATCTCCTCAACCGTGAGCGAGCTCAGACCTAACAACTATCACAGACTTATGATTTGAACAGAAACAACAACAAAAAACTTGCTCCGTTGTGCTCAGAATCAGAATAGTGGATACAATAATCCCATGCTTTTTAGTAGATTGCATTCCATTTTTGTATGTAAATAACCAAGTTACTTATGTTTTTTAATACAATTAATTTTATGTGGTATTATAGCGCCTAGTTCCACACTCGCACTTTTGTTACATCACCTAATTTAATTTCATGCACCAACATGCATTTTATCTTACATGCAGAACTAATATCTAGTCGTATTTACAAATAAGTTTACTATTAAAGAGCTGCACTAACTTTCGATAATGCTAACAAATTGCAATGATTTTTTGCCGGAATTTGTGAGACTAAATATATATAATTCAATAATGATGTATTTCAAAATACGTTTCTTACCATGAATATTACGATGTGTAGAAGCGGAAGGTTCTGTACCTAATGATTCATGATGGTGACTGATAAGAATGTGTGAAATGCACTTGTTTGTTGGATTGGTCATTGGTCGTTCAGTAACGGTTGTGAACAATGTGGTCTCTACCGTTTCCTTCTTCCATTCCATGAACTTGATGAACTTATTTTCACTTTCACCAGAGTTCCCACTGGACAAGGAAATGCTTTCCTTTTCATTTCCGGTCAAAGTGTTGCTCACCAAATTCAAATTTATAACCAGCACCGCACTGTTCTCTGCACCTATAATGAATTTGCAAAATCAGAGCTCACATCGCAGCATCATACAAATAATTTGTGTGTTAGTAGCTGCTGGTCTGTTGGGTAACAAGTAATAATGGAATGTCCGAACTGATGAAATATGGCAGCCTAGTAAAGAAATAGCAAAGCTTCATGCATGCAATCAAGACAAACAATTAATTCATCAGAGAAAGCGAAAATTGATTTCCGTTTTTGAGGTTTTGGAAGCCACTTTAAGCACTTTATAATAAAAATAGACATATATGCAGTAATGAGTCCGATATGAAACCGCATTCCATGTAATTCGTATTTCATTTATACCTTGAACGCAGACAACAGAAATGTAGGAATCGCCAATAAGCCCGATGAATATAAATGCATAAAATCGAGAAACGAATTTACGAAGCGAAATTTCAAATACGGGAAACCATAATAGATACTCATTCCATTTCCATACACCTTTCACAGTGGCATAATGGTAAGTGTATGCCAGCCAACACCACACATAATTGGTAAAAATCGGTATAAATTGTAAATGAACTTCACATAAGAAAGCAAGCGAGCGTATCACATAATAAGTGATTCCGTTTTCATGAGAAACGAGCACATACTGAAATCGCGAAAGAAGAAAAAGGGAAACTTGGATAACATCGTCGTGTTATGGAATGCATGGTTAAAACCACCACGTTATTTCGTCTACATCAAAAATTAATTATTATACTTGAAATTTAATATCGAAACTGCACACTTTTATTTGTCTGGCTTTGCACAAAAATATGTGAAGTGTGAAAAATCTGTATAAAATGTCATGGGCCGAACTTTTTCGTTCTTCAAAATTATTTCTTCCAATGCAAAACTGTTCTTCTGTCGGTTTATCATGGTTATTTCTTACCGTAAATATGAAATAGCCACAAAACTTTGCAATAAGCGAGCAAGAATTTTGCAGCTTAAAAAAGAACTATCTGTATAACAGCAGCAAACTAAGAAACAAAGAACCTTTCTTATAGTTTGTATTATCGAATCGTAAAAGACTTGGCCAATATATCACACGTTTTATTTTCCATTTATTTTATATATGGATCAATCCTTTCCTAATATTTACTCGTAAAAAACCTTCTCGGAGAACAAACATCGTTTCCAATTCATTCCATTTCGTTTAACTGTATGGGAGACGGTGGGTGAAAATTGCTGTTCCATTTCGAAAGGCTTTTTTCCACACGAGGCTGCTTGAGTGTGAGGAGCTACTTACTACTTAAGGAAGATTAAAATGCTACTTCTTAACTTTTAATGAGATACCGCAGTGTGATAAAGGGTGCTTTGCCAGTCCCAACGGTGCTCTCAGAACGCATAAATATATTATTATAATACACTCATAAATGAATGGACATCCATAAATTGGAATTATGTAGTTCATCATACAATATAATATTTTGAACATTTCGTCACAAGCGAATCATGCATATCGAAACTGAACATGACGCATTCCAAAATATGTGTATTTTCTACCTATGCCCATGAATGTTATTGTGCATAAAATGTCTAGTTATGGAATTATGTAGGTATGTAAAGTAAACAAATTTCAAGTCCTGTGGTCCGAGTCTTTATTGTTATAAAAAATTGTTACTTCCATTATTTGTCTGTCTCCATTAAATGGTATTTGGGAACAGAAATAATGATGTTAAGTCTGGAATATATGTGGAGGAACGTTTCTGTTGAATTTTGTCAATGTCAACTCGCTATTGTAGAAATGCACTCCTTGTGCGGAAGGTGAGGTAGGTATTGTATTTGTGATGTAGTCGTTTTGTGTGTGCCAGCGTTGAAAAGAAAACTAAAGAACGTATGTATTCTTATCATTGGAATAAAAAATAATATGTAATTTTTTATTGATGGGACATTTCCCAAAGTCAAATGTAGAGACGGCAGATTTCATGCCAACACATATAATATTATTGTAATTTATCACACATATTATGTGTGATATTAAATGCAAGATTGGAAATCATTTAACTGCTTTTAAAGCCACGATTGCGTGAGATCTTGGGGACAAGGCCGGATCAAATAATTGGACCAAATTAGCACTTTCAACGCATTCCTAATAAAAATAAAAATAAATTACAATTTATTTGCTGGCAAATATTGTCATTTTTCATTCGATATCCATGTTAAAAGTTTCTTATAATTTAGCATATTACCTGCTCCAGGAGGTAGACAATTCTATCAAGAAGGATAAGATCCTCAACCACCGCCGCGTACATGGCTCGAAGTAAATAGTACTTGTGAAATTTACTAACCACCTCGGGGGATTCGAATTTTTGCTGTATTTCTGCAATTTTTTCGCCATTCTGAAACATAAAACACATCATTTTAAATTCATATACACTTACGATTAACTGAACATTCACTAGTTTTCAAAAAGATAAAAGTAGACCATCATACCAGCAAGTCAGGAGAAATTCCTAGCTTTAAGGTGGCAAACGTTACATAGTCATTGAAGGACGAGCATTTCTTGGTCATTCGTCCAACACGAAGATCGCTGTTATCTTCCTTGTCGGGTAACAACCCATGTTCTTTCAACACGACTTGTAGCATAGCCCTATAGTTGAGAACAGGAGGCATTTCCAAGCCCTAATGAGGAAAATAATATTTAAAAGAAGAATATTTAAGAATTCAAATCAAAACTAAATCAGTTTAGTAAAGTAAAATATGCAGGACTGCATGCAAGATAACATACCGTTTCACTTTCAATCATTCTTGGAAGTGAATACGCTGAAAGCATCCTTGCATTTCTGCCGACGACGAATGCCTTTCCCTGGTCGTAGTTTTGCAACGTACTACTTAGCGGGAAACCTATGCTTCCATCTGGCCAAGGGGCAGATTTAACCGGTACTCCACTTTCAGTTGCAAATTTTGACCCATAAAATACATGTTCTGGGTACAGCGACTCATCTTCTTGGACGAGATTATAGCAACACGGCACAACGCAAATAAAGCGAGCATTTTCGTTATGGAGGAATAATTTTAGAATGTTCGCACCCAGATTTCCGCATGTGTGCAGCCCTACAATCCCATATTTCACTTTCCCCGTACTGTTATCATCAAGATTGCTGTCGACCAGGTGCTGCAAGTCAGTCTTTGTGGTTATCATTTCTGTCACCGATTTCAAATTATTTTCTCCACAGTTCTGCTGTTGTACTTCCTGTTTCAACGACGCCCAGTATTCTTCCTCTGTCATTCCCAGCTTGGCTAATTTCTTTCTCCAGTGCTTACCAAAATTGGTGCAGGTGCCGCGTTGCTGGCGCTCTTTGGCTCTTCTAACCATTTGTGGCCATCTTTTGTCAAGCTTTGCTGTGCGCTTATCACAGCCGTCTGTGTTAGTAGCGGAGGCATCAATCGCCAACACTTTGAGATCGTAATAAAGTGCCAAAAACGAGCTCAGATAACCTTTTCCACTTCCTACGTCCACAATCTTGCCGATTTTCTCGTCTGATGATAACGGTTTTGCATCTTCTGTCAGCATCGCATCGTTTCCATTCACAGTATTGATTCCAGAACACGTACACGCGATAAATTCACTAAACTTGAGCACTTCGTGCATTTTCTTCGAAGACATGAACGTGTCAAATTCCATGTTCACAAACAGGTCAGGAAATTCGTCTTTCAAAACGTTGCGGTTCGAATCTAATTGTTTGAAAGATGTACAAGCATTTAACTGTGAAAGTTTAAGTCTTCCTACCGCGACAATTAACTCCTCCAGCGTAGACACGCTACTAAAATGCAAATCGGTTTTCACATTAGCAGCTTCGGGATAACTAGCCCATGACCCCGTTGTAAGGTCAGTCATACACTTTTTTACTTGGTCAAGTGATTTTGACTCCAGGTCCAGTCTTAAATGTTCGGGAAGTAAGGAAGTCCAATACGACTTCAAGTAATAGTCAGTAAAATGGCAGTTTAGAAATGTTAGCGCAGGCTCTACAAACGTTGCTATCCTCCTTAACGTGGACTTCATACTCACTGGCCCCATATTGTAATTTGTTTCGTTGGACAAATTGACCGTTTGGTCGAATTGTTCGGCTATATCATCAATCATCGTTAACGTAGAATATTTTAGTCCTCAAAATGAAAACTTTTGTCCAGGAATCCCATCAGCTAGAACATCCTCCGTTATGCCTAGCTGAGTTTTAAGAAGATTGTACTGCGTTCGGACTTGAGAGGACGCGTCATGAACGCTCGTTACGTTTTCCCAGTTGAACTCATCCACAAGTTTAATGACTTTCTCGCACAACTTCACAATCTTGGCGTTTGTTGTTGGAGGGTGCTCTACCTGGGAACCTGTATCACCCTTTTCGTTCTGGAGGTGCTCACGAACCGCTAGTGCAAATCCCTTGTACTTTCCAAGCTCGAAACCGATATCAGCCCCAGTTTGGAGTCCAACCGTCCAACCTTCCTTGCTGCCTTCTTGGGATCCTTCGTCGTAACCTTGCTTAAACGAGGTCTTGTAAATTGCTTCCTCTGTTCCGGATCCCAGAAGCTCATCCACTTGTTCCATCGGGTTTGACATAACTGGCAATTCAGATAAATATGACTTCGTTACTTTTGCTAGTATGGTTAAATTGGCTAAATGGTATCCCCAAAAGTTGACACCGACATCACCGTGCACATTTAATGTTAGACATACTTACCAAAAATAAAGTTGTCTGATTCCTTTTCAGTTGACTTAATCTTTGATAGTTTCAAAATGAAGCTTTGGATAGGTCGTCATTACGTCCGGTTTCCACTTTCTTTCCAACTTCCAATTCCAATGCACGTGGTTCTCAGTCCGTCAATCTGGAATCATTTGGAGGACTTTGGAGGAGACGGAACATGTGTGAATTTGTTTACCACCACGCGAGCAGTAGAGTAATCTCTTGTCTCACATTGGTCAGCAAACAAGATACTCTTCTTCACAAATTTAAAGAGCAGCCTACAAAACCAGAGATGAATCACTTCAGATCAGATGATGTCCAAGTTTGAAGGTCTGTGCAAGACGGATGAGAATGTCAGTTTGACACTTGGACAAGTATTAAGTTGTTAGTGTCCTCAAGTTAAAAAATAAAAACTGAAATGAAGGTGTGAAGTTAGAAAATTTGAGCTTGTCTTGTACGAACATTTTTAGTGTTTTAAGCGAACACTCAGCAGTAAAGTAAGTTCATTTGGGCACTTTGAGTGATAAAAACCATTACGCTTTAAAAATTAAAGTTAACTGGTAACTTGTCTATGTGAACGAAAAGTTATGTAAAATAATGTGATTTGAATAGGATCCATCATGAACCTCTCGAAGCAGAAGAACGACAGGAAGTTGTATCTGTGCCGAAGATACTTTTACGGTTAGTGACTTGCTTGTCTATAAAATTAACTGTTTCACAAATTGCTCATTACTAGTGTACTTGTACTAATTGTTGTTGCCAGCAGATTGTTTTCTATTCCAATTGACCAAAAATGATAACTAATTGTACTGTTTTTAGCTGGATTTGCACTACTTCCGTTTGTCTGGGCCATTAATGCAGTTTGGTTCTTTAAGGAAGCTTTCAGAACACCTCCATATCCGGAACAGCAAGATATCAAAAAATGTATGGCTTAAGACACCTTATATTATTTGTACATGTGACATTTAAGTTAATTGCTCGATTGAATTTGCAGCAGAAACGAATAATTAATTGTTTATCTGTACTGTTTCCAGATGTGATAAGATCAGGACTTGGAGCAATTTTGTGGGCGGTAGCTCTCATTGCGTGGAACGTAGTATTTCAAACACACCGAGTGGAATGGGGGGAGACGGGTGATGACCTGTCCTTTGTCATTCCTCAGGGGAGACCATGAGTTCTTATTGTTCGATTTTTTATTTATGTTTTAATTTAATTATAAAGTAATTATTGCACTTGACTGATACACATTTCGAGTGTAATGTTTGTATTATTTTTCGCTTCTTGATGATTCCTAACCGCTTATTGTTGTAAATATAACTGTACTTGTACTTATGAGATGATTTGTACCTCTTCTTTATGAAATATTTATAAAATGTAATCATATAGAAAATTTAAGTTCATTAAAACTGATAACTTTGTAATAAATATTTAACTAGTACCGTACAGAGCGGACCAACGTAAAAATCATGGTCGGTAAATGCAAATGTATCATCATGATTCATGCATGTCGAGTTTTGGAACAAGACAATGAAAATGGCATAATTAAAGTTAATTCGTGATCATTGCAGATTGGATGAAAAGAGACTTTTCATTGGTCCTATAACATAACTACTAAATTAAAAACAAGTTCATTCGAAAGGTTATTGAAAAAGCACTACATAAATCTTTATTTCTTGATTGCGTAATCATTGTAGATAGGAAAATATTTTGACACTTTCAACTTTAATTGGACTGTTGATTGGAGTAGAAAGATTCATATCTTGGAAATTCAATCGATGACCGTTTCTGTCTTTCCGCCCTTAGTAATGAGCTGCACCAGACTGCCTGTTGGTGGTGCGTCGCTGGTGATCCAGTTGTGCAAAATACTAAAAACCAAACAATATTCGCCGCTTTGTTAATATCACAAAGAAAATCTAATATTAAAATGTGCTTTACGTTATGATATGATATTGTTCATACTTTGCAACATCTTCTAACGGTGTCCAGGTATCGTCGTGAGTCATAAATTTCCTGTTCATCGGAGTGTCCAATGTCACCGGTAAAATTGCCAGTGCTTTACTTCCCTTAGGCAAACCGCCCTTCTCACTGCCTACCGATTTGGTGAGATGATGCACCGCTGCCTGTATTTAATTAATTGTTTAACAATTACTTAATTACATGATATTCATACTCCATTTGTCTTTATACCATTTGTGATGGACAAAATTGGCAACCTATTTAAGCATGCATACCTTGGCTGCTCCGTAGCCGATCATTCCGGGAGTTGCCTGGAGTGCTGGCTGGGCTCCAGTTAGAACCAAGGTCCCTTCTTCCTTCAGATATTTTGCGGCTAAGTTGCTAGCAATTAAAGATGTCCACAAACTTTGCTGCATCATTAGACTTGAGTTTTTAAGGAAATCCTTGGAAGCTGCACTCCCTCCTAATATTTTAAAGAATATTCAATTACAACTTGCTGCTATTAGGTTTACGTATTCCTCTATTGTCTTAATTGGGCAGTTTTTCTACGATACAGTCGACTCTGGTTATACTGGCCGCGTTCGGCGACAACATTTTTGGCCACTATAACCCAAGACCAGTATATCCAGGGGTATTTAACATGGGTTAAATGGACACTGGGCGAAAAAATTCTGGCCAGTATACCCCTAAAGCCACTATAAGCCAAGCCAGTAAATCCAGAGTGCACTGTACATACCAGCCCATCCTCCAGCAACGCAAAGAATTGCGTCAAGTTTTAATCCTTCTGGAACACCCTTTTTCACGCATTCACCCTGTATTTGAATATACAAAAATAGTTACTTTGTTAGCAAAGGGACGCCAAATTCATTACATGTTTAATGCCCAATTAGTGACTAGAGGTACAAGTTACCTGTTCCTCCAAATTAAGGTTGTTTTGCAGCAAAATATTGTAGTCCGCACTGTCATTTGCAACGAAATCAATGCTTCCAACGTGGAAACCTTTTGTTTTGAAAAACTGCACCAAGTGAGAGCCCAAGGCTCCCTTGCCACCATAGATAAGCACGGCCTTACTCATGATGTTGTTAACGTTGACACCAACGGTTGACAGTTACGTCAATGGCTTATTTATGGATTCAGGTAAGGATGAAACTTGAGCTGCTTGATCTATTGTAGTGGACCAGTTGCTGACTGCAGACGAAATGGAAGAGAGAAGGTCGTAAACCAATTAATGAGGTGTATCAGAATGGTGAAAGGGCTGGACAAAGCAAAGCATTAGTGAACGTGTACTTGTACAGTGATAACATGTGCACAAATTGCACAATTCATGAACTTGGACTTTTCTGATATCCTTACGTGGATTGATTCAAACAACAAGAATACCGAGAATATAATATGCGATGAAGATGAAAGGATGACACCTCTTCTGGTCAAGTATGTATGTATCAAGTATGCAGTTCAATCAAAATTCTTCTCCAGGATCGACAGAACTGGATAAAATGGATAAGAAGATGATGAGAGTGTACTGCTCCGACCGGTCCGCCTTCCACTTGTACTACACGTTTGACGACATTCTATTCTACTGCATCCAATAAATCCAATGCATTTCAAAGCAGAGGTCTGCTACCAAAAAAACCATCAAAGATGTACTTTCTTGCTACGCTGGACTGGCTGGACTAATATTGAAACTGTGTTGTAAGGTTGTAACTTACAACTTGTTGGTTGGAGTTGGACTGACTGGACAAAGGACAGCTATGTTGAAAGTCTCAAATGTTTCCAGCTTATAAACGCACGAAATTCTTAGAGTAGGAGTAAACGGAATTACATGTTAGTAATACTAACTGAAGTATCGGATCTTAGAGAGATTTTCATCTGGTTCCATTGGCAGTGGCATATATACATATTGAATTTGTATCGTATTATCGTTAAAAGTAAATAGAAAAACTTGTGATTTTAATAGGACGAATTTATATGAAATCTTCAGGGAGGAAAGACTATGAAAGGGAACCAAGAGAAATGGATGTTATGCTGCATTATATAATTAATGTTCATTGATTCATTAACATTATAATTGTAAATAATTCAAAATTTTGACAGAAAGGTTAAAGCGTTATCAACATTCACTCTCATAGTCTCTCGTACTTAATATCGAGTTTTTTGAGTTGCGTATAAGTTGTGATAAAAGTAGTCGCCGACAGAAAGAAAAAATATATGTATGATAAATTAAAATTAATATAGAGCAGACTGTGTGTAAATACATTTAATTGCTCGTAATTAAATTATATGAGTAATTACGCACATAATTAGGCACACACAGGTACATTATAATGTATGTATACATACACGTGGACCATTTTCCATTTGATTACTTTTACTCATAGCACTAGCAAGCGGTTTTCTTGTGAGTTCTTTTATGCTCCTGCAGCAGGAATTCTGCTTGTCATAATACAAAAAAAAGATTAACACTTTCTTAAACAGTATTCTAGCCACAGACATTTGCAATTTCAACAATTAGTAAAACTGAAAACATTTCTACTTAGTTAATTAAACTGTGACAGGTAAATAGGTATCAAATATGGCCCAACATTAGGAAGGGGTTGTCAGCTACATACGAATTTTTATATGAAATGAAAAACGAACCAGGTACTTTTGTCCCAAAAATTCTATACACTTCAGCTGATCGCAAAACCCATGCATTCAAATGGGATTTGCGATCAGCTGAAGTGTATAGAATTTTTGGGACAAAAGTAGGTATGTTGTTCATGCATTTCATTTATAGTTCGGAACATGATATTATGGCTAATCCACGAGAATTCTAAATTTTTCAGTACTTTAAAATTTATTACTCATTATCAGTTGTTATTCGCTGTTACATTTAGTAGTACTAACCACCAACGAATTGCATGCATTGTATAAATGAATCATTAAACCTGTTTTTACTATATGCTCCTAAGTATGTATGTAAGTCATATTACATTAAATCATACTTAAGAACTCCGCATGCATTCCTCTAAAAACGTCCAACCAAAGAATTTCGGATTCATGGTGAATGATATAAACTTGTTTATTTGAATTTTACGCAACATTGTAATTACGCCGACATTGGATGGAAATGGAACCAAGTTAGGCAGATCGTAGGACATGACATTGCCGTACATTGTATAGAATCATGTTGGTAGGTTGATTTCATTTTACATTTTTAGGATGATAGCAAAACTATCATGGCACATGCGTGTTGAATTGTTTCCATCAACGTGTCAATCAAGTGAAAACGCTATTATTATTTTAGTATGCACACACGAAAATAATAAATGCATAGACGTAAGTAGTTTCCTTTTTTTATTGTCAACGCTTAATAATAAAATGGCAGAGCTGCATTTTATTTCTCGTAGAATAGATTCATGGCTCCCATTGTTCTTTTGTGGAATTCAATGAACCATTAAAATGGTTGACGAGTAGAGGGAGAAAAACGTAATTATTTTTTACGGATTCTGAATTCATATCGATTAAATTAAATACGCGTATTCTTTGCATTCATCATATTAATTCCTTCGTTAAAACTATCGATATATATAACACTTAATTTTAATGATTAATTGAGACAGTTCCCCTCAATCTCACAGTTCCATTAAATAGTTAGACAGCAGCTTGCCAGCTACAATATTGTTTAGCATCTTCTAATTTTTCATTATTTTGTTGTTTCTTTTGAAATATAATTGAAACAATGAAGATTCTCATAATATTTCCCTTCTTACTTGTCCACGTCGCTTCAGTATTCTCAATTTACCTCAAAAGTGTTGAATTAGGTGATTTTCTTAATATACTTTTTTAGCATATGGCGACAAGCAGGAAGCTAGACAAAACTACGTGTATTAAACATTTAACTATTTTTGTTTAACTATTTGCAGGCGAGGTTAAGCTTGAGCCCCTGGAAAACATTTACTCCAACCACATCCCCCAATATCTCGAGCCCCTGAACCTGACCACAGGCGAACTGAAACTCTTTGCCGGCCACTCCTTCCAACTCATCAAGTCAAAATGCCCCGCAGTTTCCCAAGAGAGACTTGGTCTTGTCAGCAAATACATTGCAAAGCTCATTGCCAGAAACAATCCCCTTCCAGGATCATCCCCTGCCTTTAAGGATCTTGTCGCCACCATTTCTACATGCACTGAGCATCAACTTACTGACGAGGAGAAGGCCCAGCGCGACATGTCATTTTTCCAATTCCTCTTCCATCCCCTGAGAAGTTTCAAAAATCTGTTTGGTTTTTCCAAGTCTGCAGATAACAAGGACGTCGCCTCCACAGAAGAGTCAAGTACCGTGGTATCTCCGGACACTCTTCCACTGGATGCGGAATCCGAGCCCGTTCAGGTATGCTTGCGTCACGGAAAAATTTGACACGTCGATATTTTGGTTCCAAGCCCAAATATTTACGTACCTATGTCTTCAACGTTTAGTTTGATGACTCATGACTCTGTGTATTGTACTTTGATACCTATGATAATAATGACAATGTTCTCTTGTGTTCTTCATAATCGTAATTAAACAATTATGTGCTCATTGTATTCACTTTCATTATACTATTTTAGGTGGTTAATCTAAAGGATATGGACAAAATGCCCTCCTTCTTCGGCAAAGACGAAGATGACGAAGATGTGCGTAATAATATTAACTAAATATTTACAATTTCATACTTTAAATATTTGGCATTTATAAAAATTACGCACGCACCTATTTGAATATGTTTTTCCAGTCTGATATTTCTTCAAGTTCCGTTAGTCCCGATTTGGATGCTGAAGCTCAAGATGCTGCAAACACCCCACTGATTCGAATCTTCTTCACGTCCACCGGCGATGATGGATTTGACCCTTGGAATCCCATGGGATGGCTCGGTGGTGTGTTCAATGCTATTCGCAACTTTGTTGCCGGAATCTTTGGAGCCCCTCAAGCAGAAGATAGTGCGACCGTTACGGAGATCCCAATCCCTGACACTGTAAGCAGGGCAAAGAGAGACTCTGGCGATGCCCCCACCTCCATCCTACAACCCGTTGAGAAGATTGAAATCGAGGAAACTGAGGTAATCGAGAAGGATGAGCCTAAAGAAGCTCCTCTTAAGGGAAGGGACGCTTTCATGGCCCTGATTGACAACCTGTGCCGAATTTATTGTAAAGAATGCTTGGGCGAAGAACAAGTCCGCAACTTTAAAGCAGCCGCAAAGGAATTGCTTCAGCTCATCTTAACTGACTCCACTGGAATGGAACTGGCTTCCAAACACTTTTTGGAGCCTGACTTTCTCCAGTCCCTTAATGATTGTTAAACAATGAATTTTACACGGTTTGGATTGTAATATGTACTGAAAACAATCGTGAATAAACTTTTATTGGCTTTTCCAGAAAAAATTAACAAAGTTATGGAAGTAAACATGTTATCATTGCAGTGATACCAAAATTCATATAAGCAACATAAATATTCAAATTAACCGTAACATCTTGGCAAGTCTCGTTTATTGGCATTTGAAGCAACAGTGTGACTGGAAATTGATAGAACTACTGTAGCCACTGGGTAAGCTGATGAAGAATTTCCTGACGAGCTGCCTTGAGCTCGGGAATGTCACTCGGAGCGTTCGGGTACATATTCGCACAATGACTTGTACCTAATAACAAAAATACATAGATTGGATAAATATTATAAATGCACATTTCAAATTGGCAGATAGGACATTTCCACAAACTTTATCTACATACCGTTAATGAATATCACTACGTTCTCAGAGCTCGTCTCATTCTGTGAGGTAATCCCCAACTTATGCCAAGGGTCAATTGAGCCGTTTACAAAAATCACTTTTGTTACTTTTATGTCACGCCCTCCGTAATATGTATTGGACCAACGGATTACGTTTTCAATGAAATTTTGGTCGTATCTAAAAACGGCAAAATTATGATTATAAGTATTCGCTTTCAATTTTGTCTACAAAGACATTTCGAATAGTTTTACATGTATGAACAGTTAACTGAATACTCACTGCTGTCCATAGACATCTCGACACAGTCGGACGGAATAGTTCAACGGGAAATCTTTGCCAAAAGGTTGATCCGCTAAATCACTCGATTGGAAAAATCCAAACTCATTGCAAGTTTGATAGGTCCCTACAAGCAAGCAAATGTAAAAAAAGTTAAGATGCAAATCAAAATCTATAGTTTTTTGCCAAAAAAATTAGTCAGAGATATGAGATATATCTCAATTCGAGCTTACATTGTCTTTCACCGCCCGCAGCAGAGCTGTCCCAAGTGGTTTGTTGCATGTCCTTTACGGACTTCAAATATCTAAAATCTGTACAATTTCTGTCGGTTGCGGTTAACATCAAGTCGTTGACCTTTCCGTACAGTTCGAATGCTGTAGCTTCCGTGTCATTCGACACCATTATGTCGCACAACGTTTTTATGGTAATGTTGGCAGTTTTGGAGCCCTCGAAAGCTCTATTGTCCTCGTTGTACTGAACAATGTCCATAAAGTTACCGGCAAGAGTTTCGAACAGCGAGGCTACGTCCTTTTTGTTGGATCCATCAAAGTCATCGCAAAGTCTGTGAACACGAGTAATAATTGCCAATATTATATCGATTTTGACAACTAGCAACTGGGTTTAATGGTATTAGCCACTTTACTTGTAATTTTTCCGAATCATCCACCAACCAGTCCTCCTACGTAGCAGACCTTCAGTACTGCTAACAGCTTTCTTAATTTGCTTATTGCATGCCGGATTTGTCGCAGCAATAGAGTCTCGAACAACCCCCAAATAATCTATACTCAAAAATAAATCCCTAATAACTATATAGGTTTCCACATTTCAAAAACTGTGATCGTGTTAATGAAAAAATCATTTACCAACAAAATTAATTTGCGCTAACAAGGGCGCAGAAGTAGAAACTGCAGCGTACACCAAATGAGGATACTTCAATCTGTACCACGCTGCCAAACTGCCAGGATAAGAACCACCAAAGGCAACCCATTTGGCGTCCTAATAGGTTTTAATGAAAATGATAATAATTCCGTTATGCAAACACGGTTGATTATAAACATGGGCAATTCGTTTGAATTGTTACCGTTAAATTGTACGCTTCGTTCATCGCTGCTGTGAATCCTGCAAGGTCAGCCAGCGCTTGTTGGCTACTTAGATATTGTAAATTTTCCAGCGATAGATCCCTGCCAAGAAAAAGTAAAATATTTTACTATATTCCCCCGCGTAGCATTATGCACGATGATATGATAAAGATTATGATAAAGATATTTACGCACGAAGTGGGTTGTGATTTCCCATAAAATCGGTGTTCCAGTTGGAAGCATAATGCGTTCAATTCTTTAGCATAGGTAATCCATGCACCGTTGGTCATCCAAATACTTGTGGCTTCACCTTCACCTCCAATCATTAAGAACACTGGTCCTCCAGGTTTGTAAAACTCATCGTTGACATAATATCTCTGTGAGGGTCAAGTATCAAAAGGACATGTCACCATGATATATGTACTTTCCCACTTGCAATGGGATGGCGAACAAAGGAAGATGAGAACAATAAGAAGTGGACTGGAATACCTGCTTCCAAGTTCGGGTGTCGGAAGGGGTGAAGTGATCCAACGTTTGGTTATACCACAACGTCTGAACCTTGCCAGCATTCCCGATAGGATTGGAGTTGCTCATCAAAAAATCTTGCAACACATTCTGTTGGTGATGGTAAAATAGTTTCCCACGGAAAAAGTGTTCCGAACCTTCTCTAATTGTTCTTGAACGATGGGCAAAAAGGGGTGACGCAGAAACAAAGAAAAGTAATAGCGTTGCAGAAATTATCGAATTCATTTTTGATTCATGTGCTACACATGAATATTTGCGGATGCAATAATATTTAATAATGAGTAATTTTCACTATTTTAGTTTATTTTCAACCTAGTCAATGAAATGACAAACTAAAAGGTACAATCTATCACGAACGAAGGATAAATGAGAAATCACCACAAAATGACAAACACTGGTCTGAAAACTATAGCATAGCTATCCGTTGGAAAATATCGTCGGCGTATGCAGTAAAGTATTAGTAGCCTCTCACAGTTTAAACGATTGATTTATAAGGCAGACCATTACTTTTATTTGTTTGTAGCCCACATTAGGTTTGTTTTGCGAAAGAAATGTCAGAAGGAAGAATCTGTAAAAAGCATATAAAAATCAGCAGACTGCTCCACATCCAGAACACGTAAAAAAGTAATAAATACGAGATAGAAAAATTGCATGAGAAGGGCATTCATCTTTTGTCCAAAAAGTCTAGTAACTCATGTTCGTGCAAGCGTATATGACTAGGATTTGATGTACAAAACCTTAAATAAAACAACATCTTCTTTCCTTATTGTTACAATTCAGAGTAAGAAGGCAGTTCACAGTCTATACCTCAAGTACATATGAAAACTCTTGCTGGAAGGCTGGAAGAGTATGATTTCTTATAAAGTATGAAATACGATGAAATGGTCAAGTCAGCAAAACTTGTCTGTCTAAAACGCAGAGAATCTGAAGACACTCGATATTCTATCCATTCCTTTCTTGCTTCCTAACAGTGTTGCTGTTAAATGATCATGGTTATATATTTAATGGAAAATTTCAGGATTTTGTAAGAGGTTAATAATAAACATTTTATTTCGATAGTTTACTGAAATGCGATGAAATGGACCGATATCTTCAACAGAAAAAAAAGAAATTATTAAATTGTGGACAAGATGTAAAAGCATGAATGAAAAGAGGCCAGACATGATGTCAACACAAAAACAACCTGCCTCTCTCTTTCCTAACCTGCGATAAAAATCTGTACAAGAGAGAGTAGCCACTTGAATGATACAGAATAGTTTTTATTTTTATTTCGCTCCCAGTCACGTACATAGTAAAATATTCTCATGATATTACATACAACGAAACTGACATTAGTTTAAAATCAAAGTAATTTTAGTCCTAATCCTAAAAATGTAACAACTAACGAACACCGGTCTCATGTAACACAACCAGAGAACCACTCCAATCTGTAATTTTGCTTACACGACAAGACAAGGCATATTTTTTTTTTAGATATTTTGATCTCATTGTGAATGAGCTCATTCTACTTTCCAGGATTCAAGCACAAAACTTGGTACAGCCAATGAAGAATGATGGATAGAAAAAAAAGAAAAAAAAACTACATACATAAATTTCAACAATCAACAAACTCATTTTTCAAGAGATCCAAGTCTCAATATTGAAATAATGCAAATATGTAGTGGAAATTAACGCACAAAATCAACATGATTAGCAAATACAAATTTATATATTAGATTCCGCTAAAGGAGCGAAAGAAGTTGACGCTCCATTTGACCCCGATGATGTCCCATGTTTCCTACGTCCGCCTCGTTTACCGCTCCTCTTTTGCCCCTGCCCAACACCCCCCTGCTGAGGTATAGATTGCGGATTAGAAGAATTCGAAGCTGTTGAGTCTTCATCTATTGAATTTCTCTTTGGAGCTGTTACTGGGTCGAGCGAGTCTTCTTTGTGAACAGCTCCTGCACCATTTGATGATGGCATTGCGTTCTCATTTGTTGATTGCTGATGATGGATGGGATTCTTTGGTGCATTTTTTATAACCTTTGCTTTAGCACCGTGTCCACCTGCTAACGTTGGAGCCATTGGGATAACTTTTGACACATTTCCCACAGCTTTAGTTCTCCCCTCTCGGAAAACTAATCTTTGATTCAAATTTAGATACTCGGGATTCTTGATAAATTTGAAATGAACAACTGCTTTGTCTCCGGTTCTTAAACATTCCTTGGACATTGACAATATTGATGCCGTCTGTCGGATACTTCCACAATGTACTAAAAGATCAAAATAATGAATAAAAATTAGCCGCCTATTTATACTACCTGTGTTACTGATATAATATTGAAGTGTAGCGCATTACCCATTGCTTGATATCGTGCGCTTATGGTGGTGGGATGATGGAGAACCAATATTTCAGCTTCGAATTCCCAGCAAGCAACTGGATTTAAACTCGGTGACACTAAAACCATACCTTTACGAATCTGCGATCGTTTTATCTAGAGAAGGAACGTCAAAATCAAAAATGAATATAATTATGACCAAAGAGTAACAGTTATAAGTTATGTCTCATTTCATAAAGTCCACTTCATTTTTTATTTATGATTAGATTTGCTTACTTTTTTCAATGAAAACGACGCTGTTTGTCCAGATCGAACTTGCTTGACAGGCATTCTTTTGCGATGAATAGATTTTATTGCAATTTGCTGAAAATGACCTAATGGATCAGGTCCCAGTAAAAGTACGTCGTTTAACGTGATAGTACCTTTTAGACACGTTCCACTCACAACTGTACCAACCCCTGGAAATTAATGTAAAGCAAAAGTACCAAATTATCAACGCTATCAAAACAAGCTGACGAAACGACAGAAAAGATCACAATGTGAACAATGCAAAGTAAGTCTACCTGGGACTGAGTAAGTGTCATCGATCAAAAATTCGGCTGGATCGTTATCAGAATGTTGAGACCTTGTCGTCAGCAGATTCAAGAACATTTTTAACAGGTTAAGATTTTCACCAGTTACATTCGAAACTTGAAAAACTGGACATAACCTAAATGTTTCAAACAAATAATTAAAAAATGTCCATGCAATTCATATAAAACCGCTTGTTTTATTAC
This sequence comes from Sinella curviseta, assembly GCA_004115045.4. Taxonomy (NCBI): domain Eukaryota; kingdom Metazoa; phylum Arthropoda; class Collembola; order Entomobryomorpha; family Entomobryidae; genus Sinella; species Sinella curviseta. The sequence continues at coordinate 60,105,173 of CM023200.3, read as the reverse complement.
TTCAGTGGTTACCTCTCAGAAACAAAATTAGTTGCAGAAAGCACTACGTCATCAGCAGTTTTTACAATTACTGGAACTTTCCTACAACCCGGAGATTTTAGTACTTTCACAAGTAGCTGTAATGTCTCTTGGAGTACATTAGAGGGACACATGTCAATTTTAGTTACAACTACAAATACGGGAACACTTAGCGCCAGTGCAAGTCCCAAATGTTCTTTAGTCATCCCTACTACTCCAGCATTAGATCCCACCTACACAGAGAAGTAAAAGAAAAAATGTAGTAATTAAATATCAAATATATATTTTCCAGTAGACAATGCTTTCCAATTTTTAACGTCTTTAGTATTTACATACCATCAGCATTCCAAAATGGGGAGCATGCCCAGTCATACCTTTCAAAAAGGAAAACCAAATTTCACTCATTAATATACCAAGAAAAATCGACTTATTTTTCGGATACGGTATTATATGATTATAAGACTAAAAAACAAGTGAGTCTCACCAAAGACGGTAGTTTTCAAATAACGTTCGTGACCAGCAAGATCAATAAAAGTAATAACTTTAGAAGCTTTCTCGCAAATGTGAATCCAGTCCAAAGATCCGTGCTCAGCCTTATTAACGACATTGCCTAAACGATTCATATTAACGGTGAGTTCATTTTCAATTTCCACAACTTTAAAAACATGAGTGGATGTTAAAATGTTTATTAACCTTCATGATCGAATCCCAAGATATCGTTTCCGACAGACGAGGTCCTAAAAACATTTCAATTACGAATTCATATTGATGCAAATAAATATACCGATAATTTACAAATAATGTACACCAAAGTGCACGCAGTAAGTTTGTGAATTTAAAGACCTTCCGGATTCCATTTCATGTTTATGTCGAAATAGTTTCATTCTGGCATGTCCACGTCCGTTATCCAACTCGCCGTGCGTCAAAACGCCTAGTAAGGTGCTTTTGCCTGCGTCAACATTTCCCACCACAGCAACTCTGATCCAACAACAAAAGGTCATTTTTATAGTTTGACACTCGTCTATATAGAAGGATACTATGATTGCTGTTTGGTTTAATTCTTGGTTAAATTACCTAATCTCTGTAAAATCCTGTTCTGGAGCTCTTTTCCTGATAAGATATTGTGCGGTGAGTTTCTCATTCCCTCTTACACGCAACTGCATCATTGATGCTTCTAACGAGTCAGCTATGGACTGTAATGTTGCCACTGACGCGTCAAAGTCATCTTTTGTGAGACCACCTAGTTAAAACCCACTGTATATTTAGTAATGCAAACAATATTTGCAAATGACATTATATATCATTTGGCACTATGTAAAATTATCATTTTTACCTTCTGTTGTATCACCAACATCAAAAATTGTCTCCCCGTTTCCCTCTTCAATCCGACCTTTCACAATAGCGACAAGGTCGTCATATTCCTTTTCGTTGGGACTCACCAGCATGCTCTAAATAAAACCAAATGCATATTTTCATTTCTCATTAATATTTTGCTTTGACAAACTGAAAAAATTTGTACAGAGATTTTCAGCATTTCATGTAAAAAAACAAAGTCAGTATAATTCAAAACATCTTTGTCTGTATCAGTAAACACAAAGCATTTAAAGCTACATACAAACAGAACCGTACAAATGAAAGGTTTTGACATTTATCATTTATCATTGATTAATGGTAATCGTTGCATGCATGCATATCTACAATTCAAATGCTTCCATGATGTATGTACACAATATTTTTATATTATTGCTAACCTTAGTGGTGATACCATTAATAAATCCCGGGGGAGGTTTTGTCCCCATGGGGGATAGAATTTGCGCGGTGTCTAGTACTCCAGCCATCGTAAACCGGATTCACTTTCACGTTTTAAACTTCACAGTCGTTAATTTTTAGTACAATTTTGCTTCATCAAGAAATCTGTTTAGAAGGGAATATTTATGGCTTCAGATTTCATTCATTAATTCATTGATTTGATATGCGTTATATGTATGATATATGCAAATGCAAAACCATGTAAATCTTGTTGTATTTCTGTCCTATCGGTCAAGTTGTAAATGGCATTATTGCATACAACGAAAAAAAAACACAAGTTAAATATAATATTTTGCGGCCTATTCCCAGTCATACTATTTATAAAATTGGAACCGCAACAAGCCTCAATGAATTATTGAACAAAGTAAAAAAATAAGACAATGGCAATCACAGAATTATATGTTTTTTGTTTGCTGACGTTGCAACATATTCCTTTCATACTTTCATGTATATGTGATTTATGTACAAAAGTTCAATCGAGTCGTAGACCGAAAAAGAAAAAAAAAGAAAAAAATATTGCTAGCTAAGTAATAATTAAATATTTAACTTTTAAATTAAAGTAGAGACGTGACTAGAGATCTAGTTCCCTGTTGCAGCACCCGTCAAAGTATTAATAAAGGTAAGTTCAAAGTTCAGTCAGTATTATCAATTTTTTTAACAAATTTCCTCCATATGCTCCGTTATGGTCAACACGATTTGTTGCGGCGGAAAATTGACATCGTATCGCAAAGATATTGCATTAGTTTGAAAATTAGAAAGGACCGACAAATTATTACTGCAATTAATAAGGAAAATAAATTCTGTGTGAACACGGAATCATTCTGTTGGATTGCTTAAAAACATCGTAAATTAATCTTAAAATAATTACTATCAGTTGGACATTACTGTCTAGAAAGTCCCCTCACAAAGAACGCAACATTTTAATGATTACCACTGATTGAGACAGAACCGAAATACCCCATAGAGCGCTGCATTTACTACACACAAAAACATAATAACGACTTCAACGACTGAACATTTTCAAAAATCTATTTATTAAAGTGTAACAGCTGCGCGAAGCAAATTTGACGCTGACTCAACAAGACTCGGGCCAATACATACTTTTCAATTATACTGACACGTTATCTTAATTATCACTGTCACATTATTCCACACACGGAAAAGTCGCCGTTGTGCCAGCGAAAGGTTAATTCTTACTTGTAAACTTTAACCGTAAAGTCGAGTCGACATGCGGTTAAAGGAATGAAATTAGTATTGTAGTGAATCTTTGAAATAGAAACCACATAAACTGTTATGAATGAGTCGCGCAAGTGAAAGTGGGCCTGAAACTCTCAAAAATGAGCAAGAATCGAAACCAATTCACTGTTCGTCCGTCTGCCGAGTCTTGGCTGCAAGCAAAGTGCACTTGTGACTTGTGTGAGAGGAGCGCAGCGAGCCCCTTATCGTCATCGTCCTACACGGTTTGTTGTGCTCTCGCTTCTGCTTATTATGTGCATCATATCAAAAAGCAGCTGATTCGACAAGACGCGAGATGATGCAGTTGAATGGATACAAAATGTTGAATTGGATCTCGAAATGCTCATCGAATCTCATGCAAGCATGTTTGCAGCTGCTGCAGAGCGCAGCGTTTCAGCGTCTCAGCGTACCTGCATACGTCCGTCCACGTAAGCAAGCGTTGTTGGATGAGACTCTTGAGTCGATTTACTTGTGTAGGTACCTAAATTGGCACTTGCTCCTGTGCTCTGCATGTTAATGTAATAGGTTTTGGGAATGCATATGATGCATATAACTTATAATTCATTTCTTTGATTCTTGCAAGTCAAAAAGTTGTTTTTATTAAATTAAACAGAAAATTGCTCCGTATTTTGCTCCTTATTGCTCTGTATTTAAGATATTAGAGTATAAGTTTCAATTGCAATGTCCTTTAATTTTGTAACCTCATAAAAATGGTAATTTCATTTTTCTTACTTTACCCCAAATCAGAAAATGCAGATTGCGATCATGACGAATGACTCGCCTAGATTTTAGGTATGAATTATGGCATTGGAAATTGGCATTGGCATAAGGTTTGTTATGCAATTTAGTCTGCAAATTTTTCAATTCCGAGAGATATTTTTTATCCACGACCACGATATGGAAATTGTGCATGCATGCATACCGGACTACTTCTTATTTTTGAGATCAATTAATTACATATTCCAACTTTTATACCGCATTGCAGCTTTACTTCAGTTAGGTGAGTAAGCGATATATCAGGATTTGTCGTAGCAAAATTATTAGCAATTTCATGGACATCCAAAGATCCAATTCGTACCATAGACATGAGATTTAGATGTGATATTCTGCAATGTCAACTCTGGAACCGGATTTTTTTTACGAAAAATGACTGAAATTACTAACCTGCCAGCGCTTGGATGAACGAACCCAAACGGCCATTTTGATCCGGCCTTTAGCCTGTTTCAGAACTTTTAACTCGTCAAGAGTTTAGGAAGCTACATATACATGTAGCGTGTTCACAATAAAACGAAAAACGCACAATTTGTTTATAACTCAATGCTTAAGTAGCAAAATTAGTTTTTTTCTTGTTTTTTCCCTTCCAGGGATGATCTTGTTTTAAACACAGTAATGAAGAAAGAACCAGTAGAATGGAATTCATGGAGTACAAAGTTTTAAAAATTCGTTACTGGTTAAGTTGAAAAGTAGCTAAACTTAACAAGATATTGTTTTGTATAGTTTTCGTTTTCTGTCGAACTTTATATTTGATATTTTAAATCACTATTTCACGACATATCTATTGATGTTAAACTTTTGAATTGTTATTGCAATTCATGATCTTCTTTCCTTCTCTTTCCGCGTTGTCCACCTCAATGTTTCTAATTTTCTGCTGGAGTTTCTTTATATGAGCAAGTAGAGTAGGTGGTATTTCCTTTCAACTTATAACGGCTTATTTAACCCCGCACACGGTTGTAACCTAATTCTTGACAGAAAAACGTTTGAGTTCCATGAACTAAGATAATGAAAGTAAAAAAACAAAAATATCTGTGCCTGAATATACGCTAACATATACAAACAACAAAATGAGAATCGTGAAGGTTATGATATTTTAATATGACAATCCCTTTGCTTGTGCTACTGGCAGCTCTTTAATAACAACAAGACGTTTTATCAGTGGAAAACGTTAGTTTGTTCTAGATGTTGGACATATTTACTAAAAATGTATCAGATTTCATGATGCAATATCCGCGCGATGTTGCAGTTTATGCTAGGGGTACGGGTTACTCAATCGCTTTACGGAGAAAAACAAATGTAAATCGATTTAATACGAAATTTCAAATATTTATTCATAAAGAAAGTGGGTTTACCAAATGCAAAATATGTTTCATCATTTCGGCATTACTTTGTTTAGAAAATTAGTAAAAACGGATTAAAAGCGTCATGACTCATGACCAAGTTTTCATCTAATTTTACTAAAGATGTGCAGGTAGGCAATCTCCAGCATATAAAAAATTATATGACAAAGTATGCTGTAGGCTGGAAAGTGGGAGATACTGGATAGTGCATACAATTGGGGCACAGGGAGACATCGCTGGATGGTTTGCTGTGCTGCTTTGTTGGTTTAGGTTTGCAGGACGAGTTGCGAGCATCCATAAAAATCCAACTTGACGAGGAAGTCAAAAGCGTTGAGTCGGGAACGTTGAACGTATCTATAATAAAAGCTTACTGAATTACATGATTACATCATGCAATTTCCAAATATTGAAACGCTAGAATGTACAATATTGGTATTATCGCTTATCAAGTACCAAGTGCCAAGCGTCAATGTAATAATAGTAAATACTTAACAAGTTATCACATTACTGATAACAAAAAATTGTTTTGCTTTGAGTTAATTTTCAGGGGCGTTTTTCCTACTATTTTAATATACATAAAAAACAATGGTATGCATTGCGAATGTGAGTAATACATAATATACATGTTAAGTAGTTTAGGAAAAGATGGCAAACGTGGCAGACTATGTTGGCTATAAAAATACAAAGCCACTTTAATTTTAAGCAGAGAATATTTTATCAGTAATTACATAACTCAATGACTGAGTTCTTGCTTTTTTAGTACAAAGTTTATTATTGGTCTAAACCAATGAGGTTCAATCACTGGTCTAAACATATCGATCAGGAAACGAGGTTTTGACTATAATTTACATTATCGCATGTAAATATGCACAACAGTTTTGCGTCTTCTTGATTCTTAACAACGTTTTATGCAGGCAATTGGATTTATGATAGTTGATCTAGTTGAGTCAGCATAATACTTAATTTAGATATATATAATTAGCTCCAAACGGTTATTATGCATTTTAGATAAGTAATTAATGAGCATACTCATTCAGTGTCTATTTCCATTTATTAGCGGACCACTTGACATTTCAGTTCGAACAACTAGACATGAAATGAAATATGAAATAACCAACTTACCAGCCTTTCTGTAAAAAAGCGGTACACTTTCTGTAAAAGCTACAAAAGCGAAATCTATCTATAGCCCAGTTCAGTCAATAATAGACGCATGGTAGAAACAAAAAAAAACTTTTCCATTTTCCTTTCATTAAGATTAAGGACGAAAACGAAACATATCCTCTATGCAGCTCGATAGTATGTCTACTAGTAGTAGCCTACACACAAGACAGACAACCTTTATTCATCCCACCAACACTACTCACTGTGAAGGCTGAATTGCAAAAGATGAAGATGATACACCTATTAAGGAATCATAGATACTTTACGAAACAAATTTCCACAGCTTTGCATTGTATGTTGCGCGAGACAAAGGGTCTTAATTTCTCACGAAGCACACCTATATAGTTCATATGAATGACTCCCAAAAAACCTTTGAACAACTGAATCCAAGTTTGCTCTTAGGAGGATTCCCCCTTTTCCCACGTATCAAGCAGCCATTTATATTACTAGTAGTACGGATACACTATAATATCATGTTGTAAGAATATGTACATGCCACTTACAACTTACGTACGTATGAAATTTTGCAGAGAATAGTTTTTAGTTTAGGGTAGTACAAGTACACGATATAACAATGCTAATACACCATTTTATATATTGTTACGCTATAGGTATCTTGACATAGAGGAACTTAAATATTATATACCTAATGGAAAATGTACAATTTGTTTGATGCTGGTATGGTGGTGGTGGTAGTTGTAAAATAACTTTTTTAAGTGCTTATGATATGATGTAGGTATATGCATGTATGTATAACAGTTTGTTCACTATTATTTAATAGAGGTGCATCAATCTATAATAAAAAAATACCAAGACATGAATTCGTAGAAGATGTGTAGTACGTTGTTGAGGCTGTATGAGTATTTTGGGTATATAAACTATAAATGCTGGTAAGTTAAGTAGGGAAGGAACTTGTGTAAATGTAAATGTTGTAAGTGTAGTAGTGCGAGAGAGTGTGTTGAGCTTATTGGTTTGGCATGGCAGGATAAATACGATAAAGATTCAGTTCAAGAGAAATCCCTGAGAGGTAGGTGGTATGGTTGGTGTGGTGGTGGTAGAGTAGCAGAATGTACAGCTTTTATTACTGAAATAGGAAATACTGCTCTTGTGTCATCCAATAACACATTCTCTCTCTCTCATTCATTTACTTAAGACTCTCAAGTTCGCTAATAATGAAATTTCTCTTTTTATGAGTCATTTATTAATAAAAATGTAATATAACGATACGAGACCTTTTATTGTTTAACATACACAATAGCCTTCACGAAATGGAAGGATTTTAAAATAACTTTCCAACAACTTAAAAAAACCTCGGACAATCATCGGTGAGAGGAACTTATTTGCGTAAATTCATTTTTTAAGGTAGTAATCTTTAAAATATTAATTTATGTATCTTTAAGTCTGTCTTTGTGAGCGAGGAATTTTTGTGTATAAAAAATATTTTACTTTACGCTTGCATATTATTATATGGGGCGTTTCTACTCCTACTTCGGAAAGGTGTAAAAAAGTTAATTAATATATTTCCTTAATTTTCCTTTTTCACAATTGAATGTTATAATACAAAAAAGGTATGATCATTCATGGGGAAGGTCCCATAATGTGACAAAATATAGGAAGTTGTATTCAAAAGCCCATATTAGGTGTACAATTACGTGTAAATACTTCAGACTTGACTTTAGGTAGGCAGCCCACAGGTTAATGCGCATCAAAGTTTTATGTTTAGTTTAGTACTAAAGATTAACATAATTAGCGTACAAAATGTTCGATGATAAACAAGTACATTGCATTGCAGCTTCTATGTTTGCATAGGCGTTATTTAAACTATTTTAAACTATCCATAGCATAAAAAACTGGTTCAAGTTCAGTGACTCAATCACTGTTGAAGGATTCAATTAGGAAATATGTCGTGCTCATTGCTTCTGGCCCTCAACTAAGTTGCCTGTGTAAAAAATAAAATCAAAAGACCGCGATAACTGGACCAAGTTAATTTCTCTGAAGCTGGTTTAAAATAATGAAACTAAAAAATATTTAAGAATATGTTTGTCATTAACATTAGGAAGGGAAAGGAGATCATAATATTATTTTATTCTTGCGTAATAAATAGGGCCACATGCACATCAGCTTTTACACTTTGTTGAACTTTTTCATGTCCGTGCTCAGTTCTCACTCGCTAACAAGTTCTCTCTCAATCTCATTCTCAATGGATCAGCAGGTGCATCAATAATGATGTGTTGTTTTGTTTTAGTCTAGTTAGTTCAGTTAGTTGCACGTGAGTTGAGGGTACTTTTTATAATCGTATACAGCCAAAAATTCAGTTTGTGTATTACTACTGTTCAAGAAAATAAGTAATAATTAAATGACTGATTGTTTTTCTTGCAGAAATTAACGCAGGAGCCTCTCCTTGGAACAAGGTTCTGATGGTGTAGTTTTCAGGAGGAGCAAGTGGATTGCAACGGCAGAAGAAAACAGATTGTTTCCACCCATTTTTTATCAATTCACTTTTTATAGCCTCTAGTGCTATTTAATTTTTTTAAGTATGGGAAGAAGTAAAACGAGAAAGAAAAATCAGAGAAGCGGGCAAGCTTCTGATGACCAGGATCCGGACGTGTCGGAAACTGAACCGTCGTCCTCTGACAATATTTCTGCAAGTCTGAACGATACAGTCGTGCTGAGTAACGTGATGGACACGGACGCTGAAGATTCGGAGCAAACTACTGGTGATTCTACCCCTGCGGATGAGGCAGATCCGGGTCCCGTGGCTGAGGTAAAGGCAGAAGGCGCATCGTTGATTGCACCTGAGATTTCTGTCTCTAGTAACGTCACTGATGAAGATGGAGAAACTAACTCGTCGCGTTTAAATCAGTGGTTAGATGATCAGCAACAAAACCAGGGTTCTACTAATGAAGTACCAGTACCACCCTCCCAACCACCAACTCAAAATTGTCCGCATGCCAAGAGTTCTACCAGCATGCCTGGAATCCGAAAGGCGTTAAAATCAGAGTTCAATGCAACTTGTTCCGCGAAACCGTGTATGCAGAGCAGTCAAGATGTTGGTGCTGGAGATGGTGATGCTGTGTCCGTAGTGTCTTCCAAAGATGTAAGAAATCCGATAATCTCAATTGTCATAAATAATTTATTGTTATTAATCTCGATGGGCGAGTTATATGTACCAATAATATTCTGTGTTATTGATTTTCATTGTAGTTGTGGATTTGCTTGCAATGTGGCCACTTTGGCTGTGGTGATCATAGCGCTCAGGGTGGGGATGCACAGGCCCACCATAAAATTCCAAGATCAGATTCACACAATGTAGCTCTGAAAATAGGAGTGGATATGGATAAGGCATGGTAAGGAAATCAATGGGATCGATAATCATGTAACTTTTGCTAAATGAATAAAAGCAATTTGGTAAAGTTGATGATGTATAATGGTTTTTTTTATATATTCGTAGGTGTTTCATTTGTGAAAACTTTGTCGACACAAAACACTCTTCCTTAAAAGAGGCAAGTCAGTTCCTGAAGCGTCATCCCAAGCTCAGACTGTGTTTGCAGTCAAATAATAAGACTGTTCCCGCACCTATTATCGCTCTTGGTCCGCCACCTCCACCTCCTCAACCAGAGACCTCAGCTGAAAATAACCAATACAGATCTATGAATTCTATCATGAACAAGAACAAAGCGAACAACAGGAGCAAAGGAAGTTACAACTCCAATTGGGACAACAGTTCCAGAGATGAATGGCCATTGGTAAGCTAATAGTTTGTTTTGTTGTAGAAAAGTGGAAACGCTCAAGAATTTGGGTTGACTTTCATATGTCAGCATATAAAACGCTGCAAGTCGTCGCTAATGATTAATTTATATTTATACTTTCACAGGGTTTAGAAAACTTAGGTAATACGTGTTTTATGAATTCTGCCCTGCAATGCCTCTCAAGAACCAAGAGTCTTAGTCCGAAATTAGATCTCTACGGCACTGGAAACACGATCGAAATATTAGTAACTGCTGACCCACCCTCAGTAGAGGTTCTAGGGACAATGATTCCGGACATGAATGGTGAAACCTCTTCGGCTATTGTTCATCTGGGAGCGTCAGCAGAGGGAGCCGTGATGGACGAGAATGGCGATTCTAATCATGTAGTACCTGCCACAGAAACTGAGACTGGTGGATCAAGTCCATCGTCTTCAGATATGGATAGCCTGCTTGATGTAGCATCAGGGACCTCATCAAAATCATCCCCAAGTAAAGAATTGACCCCTGAAAACTACAAGGCAGAGATTGAACAGGAACTGAAGAAGTGTCTACGACTCAAGTTAGTAATTACAAAAGATTCGATGACATCTCGACTGAGACACGCTTTCAAGGCTATGACAAGATCGGCAGATGTACAACAAGGCACTTCAGGATACAGCAGTTCCGAATACTTTGGACGTGGGCGCCATGTATTTACACCTTCTTCCGTTCATAATGCAATGGCAAAGCATTTTCGACCAGGACAACAGCACGACTCTCATGAATTACTGAGAACAGTTGTAGATATGATGAAAAAGGATCAGATAAAGGTGGGCATGAAATATTATTATTACGAAACTCAAACTTTTTTCCATGTCACGTACATACATTCATAATCATAATATTTCACAACTAACTATCAAAATCTTTTTTGCTGCTTACAGGCGTTCAGATTGGCTATCATGCAATGCTACGGAATTAAGAAGAGTGAAGGAAAAAATTGCGATCCGAAAATAGCGGAATTGGTAACTTTTTCTTCTTATATGTACACAAGTATTATAGTCAGGTGGGAAACGAAACAATGTCACATGTCATTAATTCTAAACTTTGTGTTTCATGATATAGCTGAAAATGTGGGATCGCAAACTATACCACAAAACTTTCGTCGACGAAATATTTGGTGGCGAGTTGGTCACGTTTCAAACTTGCATGACATGCAATTCTGTGAGAAAGTCGCATGAAGATTTCCTTGACCTCAGTTTACCCATTCGTGTGGTAAGTCTAATGATAAGAATTGAGAACTATTATATATTTAAACTTAAACACATCATATTATTATCTATGTCATAACTGATTTCGGTGTGTTTATGTTGCAGTACACCAACAATAAGAACCACCATATTCCCAAACGAACATACTCAATCTTCGACAACGACGGAGGTTCACATAGTAAGTTACACGTTAACAAATTCTTTCTTAAGGTTCCTCTTCTTTTTGTTAAGTTAAAGATGTGCTTACGACCAAAATAATTATAAATTTACTTTTAATAGGGAGCTTGGAAGACTGCTTGAATTCTTTCATTGAGCCAGAGCAGCTCACTGGTTCCAACGCCGTAGAGTGTGAAAATTGTCATCGTTTAAACTTGGAGAAACTTGCTGCCGGGGCTAGTTTTGAAGAAGTTTTCCCCGGGGTGAAGCCTCCAGAACCAGTGTGCACGGAGAGCAGAAAGAGCAAGCCTATTGAACCAGCTCTAGAAACTGAAATGGATGCTTTGGAGCCCCATCTCATGGAAGAAGAAACCCCGCAAGTATACAGCAATGCAACTGAGGATATGGATGACTTGGATGAGCCCGCCGTTGACGGGATAATTGGCAACACGTCTGATATGGAAGATGAAGGAAACGATGTACCACCTGTATTCTTATTAGGAGAAAGTGAAGATAAGGGGGCGCCAACCACCGACTTTTTAAGTTCCTCTGACATCCCAAATAAGGACAACATGTCTCTTTCGTTAGCAGCAACTCAGGATGAAGGGTTTTCCGAAAGCGATTCTTCCGAGGAAAAGAAGTCTGCTTCAATTTCGGCATCATCCAGTAGGAACTCAATCTCCGAAGCAGACAACGTGGCGTCATCATCCCAACAAAAAAATAAAGAAACTAGTAAACCTATTCCGATTACAAAATGTCCATGTAGTCGTCGTCAAATGGTCTGGAGACCTCCTGAATGTCTTACAATTCATCTGAAACGATTCCAGATCACTAGTCATGGCACATCAAAGCTGAGTGATCGAGTGACCTTTCCTTACATCTTGAATTTGACACCGTTTTGTGCACCACAAGGGGATGATGTGGAAGACAGGGATGTTTATGATGAGGATGGGGAAGTTAAGTACGCTTTGTACGGAATTGTCGAACACAGTGGAAGTCTTCACTGGGGCCATTACGTAGCTTATATCAAAGTTCACGGGACAAATCCGGGCGGCGACGAGAGTACTAGCGGTAGTGGTAGTAGTAATAACGCAGAGACTACTCAAGATAAGTGGTTTTATATAAGCGACTCTAGTGTATCTCCTTCCTCTCTCGAGTCAGTCCAAAATATGGACCCCTACATCCTCTTCTACGAACGAATTAGAGGTCAAGAGAAGAAAGCTAAGTTGGCGAAGGTGAACGAACCATGTTCTAGTAGTACCGTAGCTGCTGCATCTGCATCTACGTCTACTGTCACAAATTCAGTGGCAACATGTTCTTACGATTTCACCGATTCTTCAAACGTAAACTATTCTTTAGATTAATGAAGTGCGACCTGTAAGGTTTTTTTGTAGTTAATACTTTCATTTTGAGCCAATAACACCACTCGATTGCACGGTGGTAGTGTGGTTCGCCGTTAACTATACAGTGCTGTGCATTGAAGTTTGTATTTTGTCGGAATTATTCTTGGGATATTATTTAAAAATTTGCTCGATTTAATAAAACGTAATAAATACGGTCTTTTGTGAAATAATAATAATTAAATATTTTCTCTACATTTACTTTTATTCCTCACTCGATTTTTTTTATGAAATTCTTAATAATTGATGTTACTTTTACTATCATGGCATGTTTCTCATATTATTATTACCCATGAGTAGAAAAGTGTATGATTTTATGGAGAAGACTAACATGAACACTGTTGAGTCAGCATATTCCCTAAAGTTCATTTGAATTATGGCGATTCATCCAGAACGTTAGTATTATTCATCAATATTTTTTATTGTATTGAGATAGGGAGTATTTATAATCATAACAATAAAAACCATCATTTTAACATAAAATTATATAAGAAACGTCAGTCATGCTTTGCTTTTTTGGTGTAATACAAGTTTCGCCATATTGGATAAATACGACATATAATTTAAGTACAATCACTCGCTTTTATACGTACATTGTTCAACTCTTCAAATAAGTGTAGTAGTAGTATGCCATAAATATATAGGCTGGAAAGTTCAGGTTCAAGTTTGAGATGCTCTGGAATAGATTGCAGTATTTGAATTAGCGGTTCTCTTTGCGTTTGGAAGTTAAACATTTGGATTTAGGTCGCAGGGTCGTGTTAGGAAATTCTTATTTAAATGTGTCCATTTTGTTGCGATCCATTTGTGGCCCTACAAATTATTAGATAAAAGACTTATTACAATATGCACTTATATATATGTTAGAAGCGTAACTGTTTCAAATTTTAACAACTTACCAAAACAATTGGGCACGCTCCATGGAGCATTCTCATATCGATTTGTCCGTTCTTCAGAGCAGTGTACCTGTAAAGTGTGAATGTTTAGCCATTAATTAATTACCTATATCAATATTCTACGTATGCTTCAGCTGCATGCTTTATCATTTTATCTGCTCACCATAGGACAGCGGATCCTTTAGTAGGTTTCACGTGAGTTCCGAGAACTGGGAAGGCTGTCAGACCACCTTTCTGAACTTCGTTTAACTAAAAGTTGTAAACAACCACATTCTAAGAAGATTTTGTTCGGGAATAGTTTTCTCATTAAAAGTTTCAACATTAATACTAAAATCTTACGTAAACTAAGAATGTTGTGACACGGTCACCCTTCACTTTAAGAATAGGGTCCTTATCTGGATTTCCGCCAAGCTGAAATATATATATAGCATTATAATTAGGGGTTGCATACGAATTTTCCCGAATTCTTATTCCAATTACGATAATGTGTAATATACCGAATCAAAGTGCGTAGAAACGTGTCCACCGTATGCATAACTGGCAATTTGAAGTGCCTCAGATGCATTCATTCCCCGCACGTGAAGGCCAGTAATGAGTTCAACTCGCCTTCCAATCGGTGCTAGTGGAATATGCTCATCCTCCAACCAAGCATAGATGGCTGTTCTTGGAGTAGCGCCTGGAACATTTTGTGGAGCCCTTTGCAGAGTTGGCATCGCAGCCTTCTTCATTTCCCTGGTCCAGTGATCACCTATCACATCGTGATACTGAATCAGGAGTGGTTCGTGATGGTGGATCTCAGCCTTGAGTGGGAACAGATAAAAGTAGGGATTCCTTCTGTCGTACCAACATCGCAAGCTGGCCTTGTATCGTGGATCCTAAAATATGGAGACATATTATTGTTATTAAAGGATATATTCTCAGGGATATGTTTCATGATGCCCCAAAAAAGCATAAAAGTGTTAAAGCATTTCCAATGCACAAACCTGGAAATCTTCCCCGTTGCACAATGCTAAGAAGTTGTAATGTCCAGCCTCTGGATGGTCTTCCTTGGTGAGTCCTTTCAGCTTTTCATAATTTACAGATCGCAGCGTTGGAGCATTTGGATTTTCACTGAGTCGATCCGTAAACATGTACAAGTGTGAATTATGCTTGTTTCTGTCGAAATCTTTGTCGTGCTATTCAAATCAAAGATATTTTCAGTCATTTTAATATGTTCATTCGTTCCTATAATGAGTTTAACTTTATTTGCATTTCATAAAAATATATGCAGAAACGGTGATTACCTTTTCAATATTTCGCTTGTATGTGTTTGCAAGGCTAAATGTGCTCACTGAAATGGTGTCATTTTCCTCCTTCATTTTAGACTCCGTAGCTCTCAACCAATCCATGGCTAAAGTGTAGTACTCACTCTTTGCAGCGTATTCAGCTATTTTAAATGTTTGGGAGGGTGTGAATCCTACTTCTGTCTGAATGCCCATGATGTTTCCTCTGGAAAACTGTAAAAATGTTAAAAAATCACTCAATGATGCATATGAATATATGTCTGTCACCTCCATGCATGCATAGTTTACAAGAATCATACGTCTTCAATGTTGATGTCATAAACGTAATGAACTCGAAGAATGGCATCCATTGCATCTCCAAGATCTTTTTCCGAGGGCCAAGGGAATACGCCCGACAGCTTGTTAACGCGTTCTTCCAGGTCTAAAAAATACACACAAGTATTGAAAATTATGTCAATATGACTATGACCGGACAATTGATTTAGTGTGGCACATTTGGTATATCGTGTACCACTCACGTTTTTCAAGCTGTTGACATATATGTCCCCCGATGGCATCGAACTCGGTAGCAAATCTTCGGATCATCCGATAAGCC
The DNA here is from genome assembly GCA_004115045.4 of Sinella curviseta. Classification (NCBI taxonomy): domain Eukaryota; kingdom Metazoa; phylum Arthropoda; class Collembola; order Entomobryomorpha; family Entomobryidae; genus Sinella; species Sinella curviseta. The sequence continues at coordinate 60,089,509 of CM023200.3, read as the reverse complement.
GTAATGGGATGTGCAGCAATCTGTGTTGCCTTTTGCCATGGATCGGAGTCTTCTGGCATGTGCAATGTCCCCTTGATGGCGCTCTCCTCATAATCGTGCAAATAGCTAGAAAAAGTAGACAAATTCCAATTATTATTATTATTACACTAGCTTGCAAGTCGCCAATGCTATTCACTTACGCATGAATGATTCCCAGTCTTTCCTCCAACGCTTGAGCATATTTGACCATCTCTTTGTAAATTTCCACCTCTGTCCTCGCCAAATACGTCAAGTAGGTCGAAGACAGTGCATAAGGATATGGCTGCGGTGGACCTTTCGGAGGTTCCTTTACATTTCCTTCCTGAGGTTTATACTCGGACGTATACTGTGATTTGCATGAAGCGAGGATGATGGACACAAGAAAAAGTTGTTGGAGCATCGTAGCTTTCAGGTGTAGTCTTCCCATTTTTAACAGTTTATCGTTGTGAATGACTTGAAATGTTAAGTATAAAAAATTCGTATGGAGAGCGAGTATTAAAATTAAGACGTTTCACGTAGTCTAGTCAGGTAGCAGCAATGATTCGTTGGTTGACTTCTTTGTCTCCGGTTAATGTTGGTACATGAGTAGCATTTAAAACATGCAAAAAAATAGTCAAGTAGTTCACATTATACAATAAGCATCCACGCTGCTGCAGTTTCAAGTCTTGGTTGCTCTCACTTAAATCTCTGTTAAATAATGTCAAAATAATATTCTCATTTAGTGTTTAGTGTAGCAATACACGCGAGAGTAATTAGCAATACTGAATTAGTATATTCATGAAAATGAAATCTCGACCTTGGTATATTGATCATGGAAAAATGTACTCTGCTAAAAGCAGACTTTTTCATGAATCGATGATGTGGGAAAAGTGGGAAACAGTCTAGAGAAAAGTTAAACAGCTTGGACTTGGCATCGCTTCTTTTAAGCTTTGTACATACCGTTCAAAGAACAGTACCTATTTTGAGTGCAGACAGACATGCATTTTGAGTAACTGACTGAATGAGAGTGCAAAAAGTCTAAAAGAATGCAAGACTGGTAATGTTCTTTCTTATAAATAAAAATAAGCCAAAACTGCATTTATATGGATATATGTAAAAAACGGGATCAATTTATGCTCTGAAGCCCAGCTTCAAAACATTTTCGTCGATGCCACACTAACTTACTGACAGACTAAAAATAAGGAGCTCAGAGGGAAAGCGTATAAATGATTCACTTCATTTTGAACTACATGCTGCAGTTTTTAGCTGCGCACAACTGGCAAATGCCTATAATTTATAGCTGATAATTTTCTCATCGTAAGAATGCAATCAAATCATAATCACGTTATCTCATGTTTCGTACCTTGTGCGATTCTTTATGTTTTACTACACTGCATTTTGTAGGCTTATTTGACTTTCTTATTTTATACTCCCACAAAGAATCACGAATTGTTACACCTGTCTCCTGATGTGTGAAGTAATACAAAGTACCGTAAAAGCATTCATTTTTCCTACAATAAAAGAAGCATGAGTCGCATGTTGCATTCTAATCTTTAGGATCTCAATCGCAAATGGTGCACTTGTTGCAGTAGCAGCAAAAACGCTGTGCGAGAGGGTGGAATGATCGTAAAGTAATGTCTGTACATGTAAAGCATAATGTATGTAATAACGAATGTAGTGAGTGTAATTTTTCAAACATTACAAATATAATGCATATAATATTGGATAAAACGACGAGAAAAAACTGAATTTAGTGCAAAATCTTTTAAAATTAAAGTACTGCTCTGATTGAAGTGAAAAATAGCAATGGGTCATGTTTGTTTTGTAACATGGTGAAAACGTAATGAATGAGTTACGTGTGCGAGTGTGCGTTATTGTTCATGATCACTACGATTTATATAAAAGCCCGACCAAATTGATGAGGGCAATTATAAGGAATGATGTGCTCCGTGAAGCAAATTATGTACCAGTCAATCTGTATTCAGTATTATACTACTTTCTCTGATTTGCCCTTTAAATTCCCACATATTGCACGCAATTATGGGCTAAACGTCAAAGCGGAGGATTCTTACGGAATGATAGAAATGTTCTGCGAAGATAGGACCAAAACTGGTATTTTTCGGCTTTCAACTGGAGGAGTTGTGAATCATACAAAAGTAATTGGTTTCTCAAAAGAGTAGTGAAATGTTATGACAAACAATGTATCACAAACAAGACAGTCTCATTTCTATCAGCTATGAGCTACCTATGCAAATTGTTACGTGACTGTCACTCTGATTGTCAAATCTGTAATTATAACGTTCACCAAATAATTTCCGCCTCCACAATCCTGCCGCCTATGTTTCGTTCACTTACACAGATGTATACTACATATATACAAATCGGCATACATGTATTTTAGAAGTTCTCTACCAATGACACAGGAAAAGGTCGCGGAAGAATGAGCCAAGTTTGACAAAGCCTAATAATCTGTACTAATTATTATGCTAGAAACGCAGCGCCAGTTACGTAGTCGTTTTAACGGTGGCTTTAAAAATGTTTATTCCCCATAAACGTCAATTTTACATATCATCAAATCGTGTAAAGAAATCGTATATAAATATGCGTGTTTATGACATTTAAAATGGAATGCATGGCTGATTTGTGGATGCGTTTATAATTTTTCATGTTACGAATTACGATTTCCTGAAAGTTTAATGATAATTATCCTCCCTGCCCTGTTGGCTATCATTCTCTTGCTACTTTTTAAATTATACGTGAAAAACATGCATTTTCTATAAACCATTGACCTGCGAGATAGTTCATGTAAACCGAGAAAATATATGAAGCTTTGACGTTACGGCCTTAAATGCTGCTACGTGCCATTGCATCCTATAAAAATGGCTTCGTTGCACAAACCTATCCGCTGCAGTAAAAGTGCATTTGAACTTTCCATCTAAACCAAATATTTGACGAGCGTGCCCTTCATACTGCTTACTATGCTTTTTTACGGCAAAAAATATGAGAATAAATATGAATGCATTATAAATTAAGATAATAAAAGACACTTCTTTGACTTACATTCAATTTAAATTTGCGATGACACTTATTTGTAGACCACTAGAATCGCCTTTTCATTACAGCTTGTTAAATATTATGTAACTATATTATATACAACAAATCAAAAATATAAAATGTGCTGCAAAGTACAATTTGTATGAGGTCAAAATATAAAATTTAAAACTGCACTACTATAAACTACACAGTTGTTTCACAGTATTTAGAGAGCGATTTTGACAGATGAGCAAAAAATTGCATTGAAAAATGTTTTATAGAGGTTCTGAGAGAGCCTTTGCTTGGTCGGACTCTGTCAGACCAACTTCACCCAGTCAAGTGCAGGTTGTTGCCGTTGTTGAGGTTTGGACTTGTGGCGATGATGATCATGACGATGAAGATTACTGCAATAAAACAGCCGGATTGGGTACAAAGATGGACTGATAGAATAGAGCTGCTTTTTACTGTAAAAAGGTAGTAATAAGCTGACAGTGTAAGTAATGCAAAACTGGTGCTCTGTATACCTGTATTGAATTTTACATTGTGTCGGTGGTCGTTGCGTTGTCTGTCAGGTTTCAGGTAGTTTGCACACTGCACAACTCTCCGTTTTTACTTACTACCTTTCATACTTTGTAAATACCTACTACGAGAACAAGAATCGAATTTATCGTTACTAACTGTTACCCTCTGTACACAGACTGATGCATCCTAATCCTACCTCCCATTATGTAAATACGAAACACTGATTACTCGTTTGCACGTAGGCTTGTCTTCATACACGGCATGGATGGGAACGCTACAGGTTTTTTCAGGGTAAATCTAACCTACCTGTGAAATGGGTACGAATTTACTTTTCGATAGTAGTGTGCAGTGTTGTACACATACATTGTATGTTATGCTTTTTGTTAAAAAGATTAGTTCGCATATACGAAACATGTTATGAAATGATCTTTTCTGAACTGAAGAAAAGTTTTGAAGCGGAATGCGAACGTGGTGAAGTATTCACGGTTTATATCGGCGTACACATTACTTTTAAAGTCTCTTCAACACACTCAAAACATCTACCTTGAGAATGAATCCAAAAACATAATATGCCTTATATTATTTTTAAGCTTTCAACATGAATCGATAATGAAATTTGTCATGATATTTTTTTGTTCTTTTTTGCCGAAAAATGGTGATTTTCTTACCCACAGTATAGTTTCCTTACGGTTTAATTCATGTAGCCAATCACACAAACAACTAACATCTTACCGTGTGTACATGAATAGGAAGCGCATCATCGTCGTTGGCGTTGACATATTGTAATCGGTAATATTTTTTGCGGAAAAACTACAGTAGTAGGAGGTAAAAACTAAGTAGGAGATACAGCATTAAGCAGTTGTATGCGTATATGATGGTATTTTCTTGACGCATCATCCAGCAAAAACAAGATAATATGCATAATATCATACATTTTATGTAGTAGCAATTATATTGGTTTGGTAAGAACAAGCATAAAATCATTTTTTAAACTGGTTTTCCAAACTTTGCCAACTCACAGCTATCAAAGCACTTTGTAGCAAAAATTCACTCCATTTTCGTCTATGGGTAGAAAGAAGGGTCTATGACTTTCGTTGAAGCCATGCAGAAATCCAAATCAATGATAGAAAATACAGATGACAAACATAAAGAAACGAGTTGCCTCGAGTAAAAAGACTAATCGGTTTTTGCTCACTTTACATACACTAACTGCTTGGGTACACACACTTTTTAGGATAGGTAGGTTGTTGGTATATGCATATACATTTAGATTAGATATGTACGCACTTCTACATTCAATCGTTCTTTAAGAATCAACAGGAGATGAAAGCGACGCAATATTACATATGCTCAACTTCAAAAATATCCCCCCCCCTGTAGTCAACAATTTTGTAGTGTTATCACATCGACAAACATGAGACAAAGAAAGCTTTTAGTGCTCTGATCTGATGCCAGAAACTTTCCAATTTTTTGAAAAGACATTCCCTGAACCAAAGAGCAAATAATACTTGTGCTGAGTCATGTCAACTTTCATTGGCTTAATTTAAGGTTTTAAGAGATAGAAAAAAGCATCACAATTGTTAGTTAGGAAAACAAAAAGATCAATTAATAAGGGTGTAGAAATCAAGTACCGCAAGTAAATATGTATCATGCTTCCTGTCGTAGTCGTGATCACGATGACTTATGGCTTTGATGTTGAACTCATGTATTTGCAGCTCTTTATATAACGCTATGTCGGTGACATCATGAAGTTAATTCAAAAGCATGAGGAAACAAAGTTTCAAATGTTGATTGTTGCTCAGAGGCATTCATCCTTGTTTCGACAAAATTGAAAACAATTAGTGTCGCTTTGAAATGAAAATAAACTCAGAGTGCAAATGAGGTAAAAGTCTGCATATATAGGTATTGTAACGGTTTATTTTCACTCTTATAGTTGGAACTTTTTAATTATATGATATGCCTACTTATAGCTTGAATATCACATTTCCCCTAATTTTTCCCAGTATCAACAGAAGCCTCATCTTCACTTAAGATCGCATCCGGAGAAAACAAAGTGTTCATCCAAGAGCCCATGTCAGGCACGCTCGCATGTGTTGGAAACCAGCAGCAGTCCCCATTCCAGGGCTTCAAGGGATTTTCTCCGTTCACAATTAGCATCCACAGTGCAGTGGCGCAGAAACCGATAGAGAATAATATAATCCAGTTCCAGAGAAAACATCGAAACTCATCATTAAATACTTCAGCGCAGCAAATGAATAGAAAGGTGAGCATGTACATGACTATGGCCATGACAGTGACAACAGCGAACATATTGGCAAATCCCATTGCTCCATGACTTGCTTGGACTTGATGGTAATAAGATGTGGCTCTGGAAAAGAGCAAAAGTATCCAGCCCGCTGCCCAGAAAAACGGGAAAAGTATTCCGTACTTCCCTAGGTCCCTAATCCAATTGTATAGAGTGACTATTAGTAAGGGTCCGCAAGCAAACAGTGAAGCAAACATCATTCCAAAAACGACCGGATACGGAAGTCGAAGTATAAAATCGTTGAATATGTTCGGATCCTGATTAATTATCGAATTGTTCAGATCCATGTTTGGTGGATGATATTGAGTTGTGAAACGTTGTATGCTATAAAATATCATCACTGTTGTAAAATGTAAAGTGTTATTTAAAAAGTACACATGAACCGTTTTAGACGAGCATTTTGGATGAGATGCAAGATGCATGACAAAGAAAGTTTGACTTGCAGTGGTGTGTATGGTTTCCAACTTTCATATTTTGCATAAGACAAAATATCATACCTTAATTTTATCAAATAGGAACAGTCGGGGAGTATCAGCGATGAAAGTTCTTAAAAATTATAATACGTGCTTATTAACGCGAAAAGTTTTGTACAGCTGCAATGAAATATATTTTGAACACTGACTAAAAATGTATTATTTTTTATTCATTATATTTATTGCTGAAGATGACGTTAATACATAGTAATGGAAGTGGAACGAAATGGCGACTGGAGTTTGCAGGCTATTTGTTTTGTTTATTGACTATACTAGAATGTTATAATTGCATGTATGTATGTATGCATATTAATCACCTACCTCTAACAGAATAAAGCCGAGAGTTATATGTTTTTGATATACTTCTAACTAGTTATAACACAATTTTACATTTTCGTGTTTTTATGTGTTGGCAAATGTAATGTCTGTTAATTCTAAGTTTTTACCTATTCTAAGTCTGTATTACCTATATAATGTATGCCTTAGTAGCAAGTTTATCGTAATTATGCCACACAAAAGTTCATTCATGACCTTATTAATTATGAGTCATTATATTGTATCTACTTATGAGACTATGTTTTACACTTGTCAATACCTGAACTCAGCTAGCAATGAAAACACGCTGACATACTGTCTCAAGTGACAATGAATTAATTATTTTGATGTAAGCGTGCTCATAAAAATCACAAGTAATATATCACAATTATCTTATATCTTGGTAAATTATATACATAATATCCATCCAATATCTGCCCTAGCAAATTTTCACTAATTTACAGCTTAAAACTACGCATTATTCGACATTCGATAAGCATGGGATGCGGGATGACAAATCTCACTAAATGTGCCTTTGTAGTATTATAAGCGATGGGAAAACTGAAGTGAAAATCATAGATGGAAAAAATATAAATTTCATGTAACATAATTTCATTAACTCAAACTGTATCAGCATATCTGAAAATAGATGATACTCAATGTCAATATGGAAAGTAAGGTTTCTGAAGGCACCATTTTAAATGAGGATAGCGGGGATGACGCTGACGATTCACTCGTGGTAATCGTAGATGAAGTAACCGCAGTGGATGATGCCATGGAAGGATTGGCATCTCCGTCATGAGTTGAGCCATTCTTTGTGGCTACGTCAGATACATCTGCCGTGGTAGTTGACGAAAAGGACGTTGGCGCACTTCCACTAGTACCTGACTCTTCTGTTGTAGATGTTGATGAAATGTCACTACTATCCCCAGATTCTTCAGTTGCGGTAGTTGACGCGAAGGTCGTTGATGAACCGCTATTGGTACCTGAATCTTCCGTTGTGGTCGATGAAATGTCACTGATATGCCCAGATTCTTCCGTTGTGGTAGTTGACGCTAGGGTCGTTGACGAGCTGCTGCTGTCCCCTGATTCTTCCGTTGTGGTAGTTGACGCTAGGGTCGTTGACGAGCTGCTGCTGTCCCCTGATTCTTCCGTTGTGGTAGTTGACGCTAGGGTCGTTGACGAGCTGCTGCTGTCCCCTGATTCTTCCGTTGTGGTAGTTGACGCCAAGGTCGTTGACGAACTGCTGCTGTCTCCTGATTCTTCCGTTGTGGTACTTGATGCCAAGGTCGTTGATGAACTGCTGCTGATACCTGAATCTTCCGTTGTGGTTGAAGATGCCAGCGTTGTTGATGAAATGTCACTGCTGTCCCCTGATTCTTCAGTTGTGGTAGTTGACGCCAAGGTCGTCGATGAACTACTATTGATATCCAAGTCTTCTGTTGTGGTTGAAGATGCCGTGGTTGTGGATGAAGTGCCACTGCTGTCCCCAGATTCTTCCGTTGTGGAGATTGACGCCAGAGTCGTTGATGAAATGCCATTACCGTCCCCAGATTCTTCCGTTGTGGAGGTTGACGCCAGGGTTGTGGATGAAGTGCCACTGCTGTCCCCAGATTCTTCCGTTGTGGAGGTTGACGCCAGGGTCGTTGATGAAATGCCATTGCTGTCCCCTGATTCTTCCGTTGTGGTAGTTGACGCCAAGGTCGTTGATGAAATGTCAATGTTGCGCCCAATATCTTCCGTTGTGGTAGTGGATGCATAGGTCGTTGAAGAAATGTCACTGATATCTCCTGTATCTACCGTTGTGGTAATTGACGGCGAGGTCGTTGAAGAACTGCCACTGACTTCAGTGTCTTCCGTTGTGGTTGAAGATGCCAGGGTTGTTGACGAAATGCTGTCCGCGGATTCTTCCGTTGTGATAACTGACGCCGAGGTCGTTGATGAGCTACCACCGATTCCTGTGTCTACAGTTGTGGAAACTGACTCCTGAGTTGTTGATGAAATGTCACTGATGCCCCCAGTATCTTCCGTCGTTGTAATTGACGCCAAGGTCGTTGATGAACTACCACCGAATACTGTGTCTACAGTTGTGGTAACTGACTCTTGAGTTGTTGATGAAATGTCACTGCGGTCACCAGCCTCTTCCGCTGTGGTAATTGACGTCAGGGTTGTTGATGAAATGTCACTGATTCCTCCGGCGTCTTCCGTTGTGGTCATTGACGCCGAGTTTGTTGAAGTACCACTGACTGTATCTTCCGTTGTGGTAGATGAAACTAATGCCATTGGTAAACTTGCAATGACCTCTGAAGACCCGGGTGTGGTAGTTGGTGATAGGGTAGTTGATGAACTGCTGACCTCAATATCCTCCGCCGTGGTAGTTGACAAGGTGTTTAGTAAGCTTGCAGTGACATCGGAATCCTCTACTGCGGAAATTGGTGACAAGGTGGTTGATGAACTGCTACTGACCCCAGAATCATCCGTTGTAGCTGACGCCAGGGTAGTTGATGAAACGCTAATGATGCCTGAAACTCCCCAAGTAGTATTTGGTGCCAAGGTCGTTGATGAGCTGGCAATTACCTCTAAATCATCACTTGTGATAGTTGACTCCTGAGTGGTTTCTGAACTTGTGTCGGTCCCTAAAGTGGTGATAATTGATGCCAAGGTCGTTGGTGAACTGGCGACGACTTGAGAATCTTCTGTAGCTGCAAATGGTGCCCAGGTAGGCGACGGACTTGTGGTGAGTTTGGAATTCTCTGTAGTTGTGCTGGTTGGGTCCAATGACATTAACGTGCCAATAATGATTCCGTAATTGTCTGTTGTAGTCTCAGTTGGCCCCGATGTCGAAGAACTAGTAGTGACATCAGCGTCTTCCGCCGTAGTAGTTGGATGCAAGGTGGTTAAAGAACTAAATGTGACCTCAAAATCTTTTGATGTGGTAGTAGGGGCTAACGTTGTAGAAGAACCGAACATGGACTCAGAATTTTCAGTTGCCAAAGTGGTCGGCGAGGTCGTGGAAGAGATTTGGGTGACATCAGATTCTTCTCTTGTCGTTGTTGACGGGAAGGTCGTGGAAGAACTGCGACTGACCTCTGAATCTTCTGTTGTGGTACTTGGTGTTTCGGTTGTCGATGAACTGCTTCCTAGCTCTGATTTGCCCGTAATGATAATTGGTGTCGTAGTTGTTGATGAGCTTGTTTCAGTGACCCCTAAATCGCCTATTGTCGTACTCGTTGGTTCAGTTGTTGAGCTACTTCCGGTAACCCCAGAGTCCTCAGTCGTCGTCGTTGGTACCACCTCTCCAAGTGTCTCTGAAGTTTCTGTAGTTGTAGGAGGAGCGCTTGTGGTTATTCTGGAAGTAGTAGAGCCTGTGACCCCTGAACCCTCTGTGGTGCTCGTTGACTCTGTTGTACTCGTATATGGGTCAAATGGATAATACATTTCTTCTGACTCGTCAGTTGTAGTGGGATATGGCGACTCTGTCGTTGGAGTAGTGGTTGGCCAAGGATATTCTGTAGTTGTACTTGGTACTGTTGGAGGCAAAGTTGACGTTGCTAAGCTGGTGGTTCTAGCAGTGGTCGTAGTTGATGGAGTAATGGATCCTTCTTCTGAGGGGACCACTCCTACTACGTTGGAAGGTCCTCCCTACGTTTACAATGCAAAAACGCATAATTATAATATTATTATTACATGTGTTTCACAATGCCCCGTTCAAAATTAATTACCTTTTGCCCACGATAAACAGCTTCAACTGCAAAGAATGGAATTGCTTTGGATTCAGCATTGTATCTGATTTTAATTCGTGACCCCGAAGGCTCCGCTAATGAGGAAACAACGAGATTAGCCGAATCGGTTGAACCTATGAAGTTGTCCACATGAGGAGCCATGTAGATCATAAACTCATCAGCTGAAAATATAACAAATCCGTTAAGTAGATAAGTACAAAACCGGTTAGATTAGTGATTGATTGTTGATAAACTTACGATCATCATCGGAGCCAAGAAGTTTTGGACTGGTAAATTGGAACTCAACATTATAGTCTGGAAGTGTTGTGACAGAGAAATCAAGTATCTTGGTTGGTTTGCCCTGTATTGAAAATTCGCATGCATTCAAAAATTATTGATATATGTATTACTGTTTTATTTTAATAGAAAGTTGAACTTACAACGAAAAGTATTGGAAAGTAAAACATCTTACGGGTTTAAAGGCAGCAGAATTTTCTACAACCACGGCACGTCTCAAATCCTGCACCCTGGAAAATGATCCCCTTGGAACGGCAGAGATGCAGCGTGACTTGGATGAGTTTTTGCATCCAAAGCTTTGCTGATGAATTTGAATCAAGCTTCCTGGATGATTTACAATTCTCAAATCCTGAAAAGTACTGAATCCACTAGGTTCACTGACACCACTTGCAGCAACTGAAATATGATAGAGACCATCCTCCAGAGGAGTGAAAATCCCGGAGTAGATGCCATCGTACTCAGCAATGTCTGGCAGACCCAGTCCATCATCAGCCAGTGGAACAGTCCAGTCTCCCAAATGGTTATCGTGCTCTCCATCAAGTCTCACCAAAGCAGTTACATTCTTTAAGCCAAGAACTCGCTGTTGCTCCATCTCAATTGTTGCGTAAATTGCAAACGGAACAGTATTAAAGCCTTGGTTGCTCATGTCCACGTAACTGTGTTCTGCAGCGGAAGTTGAAACGTCAATTGTGATGTAGTGACTGTTAAAAGCTGATTCACTGATGCGAGGTGTTGGTTGGGCACTGTGTGCAGTAACCACAAGAAAGAAGCGACATTCGCTTGCCTTTTCTGCGTGGCAGCCGTGTCGTAAGGACCAAATGGAGCCCTGCATATATTACATAGCGTGGTTAAAATTATCATTTACTAATTTAAGAATCTAAAGTTATACTATATTTGCATAAAAATTAATACCGGTGAGGGATTGCTAATGGTATAGGTAAACACACTCCTTCTTGACAAATCCGAGTTCTCATCCCATTCACCTTTCTCCGTCATTTCAACTGTCGCATGTACCCCCGATAGCTGTTCAAAGTGGATGTCGGAAGCTACCATTTGCCTGTTCGTGGTCAAATGAACCTTTACCATGTTTGCATTGTCGTAAATTGGTATCTCAGTCACTTTGTCAGGATCTGTGAACTGCTTTTGCGTCTGTTTCGTTTTTATAAATATATATGAGGAGTTGATTTATGTTAAATTATTTAATTAACTTTGTCATTTTTGGTACATATATTCCAACTCACTCACCGTCCAGCTTGAAGGAGAATTCATGATGCTGGACTGTTCCAGCTTATCATACATTGCCGATAAGATTGGTTCCAGTTTTTTTGCTGTGTTCATTGTATCATTTATTACATGATATTGACCTGATGTTGCTTCCGTTAGCGTTTGAAGATTGGTATATGGAGATTTTTCTCCTTGTTGCGCCTCAATAGCAAAAACCTGAATTCGATTGTCCTCTTTAATGCTCGCTATAACCTCTTGTTCAAAGGTAATTTTATCTAGAGCAATAAAAAATTAGAGAAAGATTTGCATAACTGCAATGATAACAACGGTGTCATTGCCCTATCACCGTTTCGATCTTTCTGGCAATTTATTTAGTAAACATACCGAACAGATTGGGACTAGCACCTCGCTTAACAACAAGGATGACTGTGCCGGCCAAGTGATTTCTTTGTTTTATCTTTTCGGCAACTTCTTGAATCGCTAATCCAAAGTCTCGAATGACAGGCCCATCCGGATTGGAAGATGCTCCCAACACACTGCGACCACACACACATAAATTTTAACCCGTCTCACGTCTGTGCAGTAAATAAAAGATTTACGAGAGTTTCACAGATTCGATTTTTTTACAACAAGTGATGCATTTACCTTTCAATGCCGTAAATTACGGAGGAAATTGGCGCCCAGCCAACTTCTTCCTTGACATAATAGTGGTTCTTGCCTTGATTGGCATGCGGGTATGTTCCAACAGCAATGTTAATTTGCTCAAGAGAAGGCAGGCTTACAAATTTGACCAATGCTCCCATCACCTCTTGCAGTACCCTCTCTGGTGTCTACCGAATGCATAGTAATAGTGAAGGTACTTCTTATTCCAAGAAATTCTGTAAAAACTAGTTTTTAATACTGTACATACCACAGTTACTCCACGATCAAGAAGAATGTAAAACTCTGGGGATCGGGATTCCTTCAACACCCTAAACTCTGGACGTTCTACAGTGTCCATGCAAACTTTTGTACTTTTGTAGTCGTCACTTTCCCTAATTACTTCCCAAACGCTGCGGTGTCCACAAAAGAGGTTTTGCCTGTTTGGGGCGACATGGTTGTGAGTTTTACTGTCACAAAATTCACTGATGGAATCTAACCAATGAAAGTGCATCAGTGACGAGTTGGCAGTGTTGGCAGGAGATGGAATGAAACGGCAATCATCGTCAGGAATATCGGAACCGTACACGTCACAACGGTCTGAGATTTCACCGTCACTGATGAATTGGAATAAAAGTTGCTGCTTAATATGACATACATATAATGACACAAGTAGCTAATTAAATGGCAAATCAGGGAATGGAATGTAAACCTACATGTTACGAAAAGATCCTGCAATCTCTTCATTGGAACACCCGGTAGCTTCCCATTTTGGTTCAAAGGAAGGATGCGCATAAAAATATGGAAATTTAGTGTCGCCAGGTATTCCATGTTCTTCCCATACGCCAAATCGATACCGTGCCCAGAGATTTACTAACGATTTACCTAAATGAGCACAAATGTTCCCACTTTTCAAAGGAATATCTAGTCAAAAGAAAACTTAATGGGAAAATAGTACATACCAACTGCTCCATATTGTCCACTTCTAGAAATTTGGAAGAAATTGTCAGGAATCTCGACGTATAGACCGGAAGTACCACAAGTATTGGGATTAACAACGTTTGGAGAACCAATATCATGTGTAATTCTAATTTCCGAGCCCATGAGAGTTTGCCTGAAAAAATGTAAAATAATTTAACTTTTGAAGCAGTTTTTGCGTCCAGGACAAAAAGTCATGGTTCAAACATAGGTACCATGAAGCAGTCTGAAAATTGCTTGACGTCCACCAGTTTCCTGGTACGATCACGTCAACAGAGTTGATAAAAAATCTGCGATGAGTTGCTTTCCATAATTCCGTAGAGAATTGATGCATTCCCGACTGCATGAAAAAAGCAAGCATTAATACCCATACTTCAGGAAAATTAACATATTTATGTTACGTCAACGTTTGAAATCCTTTTGTAAATAAATACCCGTATTTCATCCAGAAAATTATTCACGTTCAACGGCTCTGGAGTGTTGTCCTCAACCCCGATAACAATATCGTAACCGCCATTTGCATTCAGTCTTATTGCACGACAGGTTTGTTCATTTAAGAGCACGAACGCTATTAGAGTCACTAGCACCTGCAGCAGGTGCTGATGGAAATTAAAGTTTTTCATGGTGCTTGTTCTTTAGTGATTTTTTACCAACTGGAGTAAAAACTACTGAGGTTGTTTTGAATCTTTCTGTTATAAAATAAAATAGGTATTACGCGTTCAGTTGTTTATGCTTTTCATTCGGCATGAATAGTTTGTATTCATTAAAACTGCCCATTTAGCATACAATAAATATGCTTTCATAAAAGCGAAAATTACATTCGTCCATCTTTGATCAAGTGGAATTAATTCATACGAATTCACATTCACTATAATCGGTAGCTCAAATTGTCTTTGTTCACCATCACATGCCAAATACCGAAAATCGGACAAGTATTTCACTCATATCAGAATACCCTGATTATCGCGACCAGCAATGTTGAATTTTTTGTGGCTGAATATGTAGGTGGCTTTGATGAGTTGCGTTGCAGGCCTGAAATTGATTCAGCTCCCAATCAACTTTGAACAACAGGTAATTTGTGGAAGTCAGTAGGAATATAATGCAGAATGATAATCTATGTACTATAAACTATGATAATTTCGGAAGTGCTAAGAGCAAAAATATCGGAATATATTAATGTACTACTATTATCTTATTTTCAAGCAGTAAACGATACATATCCTAAATCTATTTAGGTATAATTAGTTTTTGTTAATATCTGCCTTCTTCATTCTTATCGTGAATGTCGCATGTGAAACTGGTTTAGTAGTGCAAATCAATTCACTTTCAAATTGTCACTTGCTCCGCTAGCTATCCGAATCCTTCACACAAATTTAAATTCTACTGGAATATTACGAATAGTTTACCCAAAAATAGAACTTCACAAGCACAATATATCCAACTAAATGCATATACCTACAGTACTAACCAATGCCTTCCGTGTGTATCTTTCAGTTCCAACAGCTTAACACTTTTGATTGGATTTGTTCGTGAATATTTTGGCTTCCTGTAATTTACTCTCCGCATCCTCCAACCGTTCGCTACCAAACCGGAAGGAAACGAAGAATGATGATGAAAGTCATTTCATTTCAGAGGGAACACACAATCATGATAATAACTTAAGCTTGTTTATTGTGCTCCCCTTGGATCTGATTAAACCGTTGAAAAATGTTTTATTTTTACAACTTATCGTTAAAACTTCTTCTGTGCAGATGAAGACAGTCCGTTTTCTTATGTGTGCTCTGCCATTTGGCTAAACGATAGGTGAGGGAATAAATGTCTGAATATGTGGTTTGTCTGATCACAATACGTTAGTTATACTGCCATAAATTAAAAAATAAAGTAAGAAATATAAAACGTCTAAAATGAAAGCAATTACTGAGATGCTTGTAACTTAAGACTCAATGAATGTATTGGAAATATTTTTCGTGTGCATCTGCTCAGCGTATGTGAAGGTTTCAAAAAAGACAAGTAGTAAGGCTGGTCCAGGAACCCCATTATTTCCTTGCATGTTTGCATGTATACAGATTACAGATCTTATACCTTGTCGCTTCTCTTTTCTCAATCGTAAATAAAGAATAGCTCTTTAAACTTTCTGCAATTCCTTCAACCTCAACCGTTGTTTATACCGTGACACAGATATGCGTGCAACAGACTAAACAACCAATATAAAATTTCAAAGATAAAGATCTCTGGCTTTCGGATGAATACGTTGTACACATCCACATAATAGAATTGGTGCATCTCAAAATTATTTGCAAGAAGAGAATGTGAAATGCACCGTGCATTCATCCGTTTTTTCTCTTGCGACGGACCGGTGCGACACCAAAGTATTATGAAGCACATCACACGGCTACGGTTGCATCTGATCTTTGTAATGATATTATCATTGATAAGGCCGAACAGTTCCACTTGATAGGCATTCTGGGAGACATACAATTCACATTAATATCTACCAAACATATTACAGAAACACGGTGAATTAGATGGCCCTGGTGTAAGCGAACAGAGAACTACTCATTTTACTTTTTCGATTCCTATTTCTTGCCACAAATAATTAGCAGCAGCAACGGCAGGGACTGGTGGTGTGTCGTTTTCCCAGATTATTGAGCTCAAGCCAAGAGAGAAATTAGTTTACTAAAGCATAATGTGATGATGATAATCGTAGTCATCATCATCATGATCATCAGCCACGACAATTTGGAGAAAGAAATTAGGAAATGATTATGTATCGTACATATGTCTGTCCTGTCTGCACCTCTTTTAATTGCAAAGTGTAAAACTATACTTATTATATTATTCCTGTGTGTAGAAACGTCTTGTTCGACTTCCTCACGCGTGCATGTATGTCCTTGCCGGAAATTGGAAAAAATGAAACAGTGACAAGGCAAAGAAGCAGCGTTGTTTTTTAAAATTGGGCTCATCTTTGTCGAATCAAAAAATTGCTTGTACAAAATCTTTAAATCAGATAAGCATGTATGTACATGTTATTGATGTAGTAAGGAATTGGTCCTGGTTGGCTGTTGGAACTTCCAACTTGGAAGACCTGTTCACATTTTGTTTTTGTGTACCGATTTAAGGTACCTACCAACCTACAATTCAGTGTCATTATCGAATGCAAAACAAAACAAAGGAAGTGCAGACAACATGTGGAATGGAGGAAACCACCTTGAAAGGAAGCCAGAAATTGTATGACAATAACAGGCTTGTCATCTAAAAATTTGGAATGCTTGGCTGTGGGATCCATAAATTACGGGAATTAAACGAATGCGTGGTGCACTGCTACAAATTACTCTTCGTTCATGACATATAAACACGGTCTTCAATGAAGACTCTTCATAATATTTTGATGATGACACGATGCTCCATGCGTACATTTGCGTCTTCTCATTGTGCATTGTAAAATGTTGATGTGGTGTGAAGTGTGAATCATGAAGTAGGCCGGCTAGATTTTTATGTCCCGTGTCTCTATTTTCTGTAGTTCGTGTGTGTCAAGAATTTTATTCGAGCCCTTGCCAAGAAAAACAATGCTTTAAAAAATGTTACATTTAATTTCGTTGGTATCTGAGTCAGGTGTCACGTCTCCTTCTTTAATTAAATTGGTGGATATGTTCTTGAATTCCGTTGGTATTTTTATGAAATCTACGTCATTTGATGATTAGGTATATTATAATGTCAATACAGCATGCATTAAATACTATAATAGAAGGGATGAACGTGGCTTGTTTGGAGGAGGATTAATTTTTGCTGTGGAGGATCCTCTAGTTTTCAATAAGTAGTAAACGATGAAGATGATTGCTGAAACCACGATTAAAGCGATAACTGTAATGACAGCAATTCCACCTCCCGTTTTTGCCCACGGTTTTTTCGTTGTAGAAGTAGGTGGGGAGGACGATGGAATTGCAGAGGATGTCTCTGTGCCACCAGTTGTGGGGAACATCGAGGTTGCTTCTGTATCATCATCAGTTGTTGGGAAAGATGGTGACTCGGACGATGTTGGGGACACTCTGGGTGTCTCCGTCTCAGCAGTTGTTTCAAACGTGCTAACAGACGATGAAGTTAATTCGGTCTCTGTGGACGTATCACTTGTTGTTGGCGATGTTGAAGACGTGGTGTCGTCGGTGCTAGGATCGGTAGTGGTAGGAGTTGTTGGCGTTGTGTCTTCTTTGATTTGAATTGCCTGTACCTCTGAAATTTTACTCTGGAAGAGAAATTCTTTATGTGAATGCTGCGTTTTTAACATGATTATATTTAAATAATGTAAAAATTCACCTGCCGTCCCCTGTACACAGAACGAATGGCATAAAAAGTAGTGTCGGCGGGTTTTGCTATTGTCAGTATTTCAATTGAACCTGGAGCTCCGGGGGTCATTGATGATACACCTGGAACCGCCTCCTGATTTTGGAAATCGATAATCAGATTTTCCTTGTTACCTGACTGCCTTATATCATATGACGAAACTAATGAGGATCAGAAATTAAAATAAAAGTTTCCTATTAAATTGAAAAATACGATAAAAATATGCTTGTGGTCAAATAAAACAATGTTCATTTAACGCTTAACGTTACCACTAAATGGCATGGCTGGTACAATTGGTGCCAGCCACAAGAGCGTTACGGTTTCTGCGCCTGCATCAGGGCTCACCATGAATCTGTCAATCTTTGCTGGTTCAGGCTGTTGGAATTGTAATTATTATTCGTAATGTACATACAATATGCAATTAATTTACAGCATTATAAAAATGCATGATTCCCAAAGCTTACGGAATAGTTGGCAGTGCCAGAAATTTCTAAATTTGCAAAAATGTCGACGAATTGCATAAAATCTCCAGTTAAAGCTTCCGTTTCGCAAGACGCCCCATTACATCCCATATCTTGATCTATCGGCAGTAGTCTTGAGTGTCCGTGAGTACTCGCGCTGGGGAATTTAAGCACAGTTGATTCTTCACGAGGAGATAATCTTACATCTTCGTCTTGCCCTTGAACAGAAATGGAAATGTCATAATTGCCATCCTTGCTCGGAACAAAGTATCCCGAATAAATTCCATCAGAGCTTTCTTCGTCTGGACTGCCGTTCCCGTTGTCCGTTAAACGTATAGAATAAACTGTCGGTGCACCTGTTTCGGTGATAAATACCACTACTTGTGCACCTGTCACAGGAGATGTGGAGTTGGTTACCTGTAGAAAGTTGTATAAATTAACCAATAAACTATAGGTGCTTTTTATCGTTGGTCCGTTAACCGTTTGGTAGTGGGGATTACAAAGAATCAGTTTCACATCTTGATATCATGTTATGTAAATACCTTAACGTAAATGACAATTGGTTCATTTCCGGACAAATCAATAGCATTGTTTTCAACATTTGAAAACACAGATATTGTCAAATTTTGTGCGACATCATCTGCATCTATCAAATCCGACCGAATCAACATGGTGCCACTGCATGATGCGCAGATTGTTCTGATTGACAATTCTGAGTATGGTGCCTGTTAATAAAATTCATAATTACCAATTAAGAACATAATATTTTTATATCATTTAAAGCTGGTTATTGTATTAAGAAATTGAGAAATGTGTAATGTAATAGGTACAATTTTGTCCATTCCCAAATGCAAAGTATAAGTCCATTTGCTTCCACTTTCCAACCAATCTTGTCGCTTCCTAACCACTACATCATCAATAACAACTGTTCCAGGGTCACTGGTTGAAGCAACGCCTTTGATGGTAAAGTCATTGATTGATAGTGACCCATCCATGGTTGAAAATAACGCTTCAACTTTACCAGTATTAGTTTGCAGGTCAACAAGTCTTGGTACTTTGAATCTTGCAACGGAACCCGGTGTAACGGTTGTTTTTAAAAGCTTAAAAGAGAGAATTTTAATCCGAAATTATATTAATAATCTGACAAAAAATTACCTCCTTATTACAACTATAAATCTTACATTCCGATAATTTTTCCTAAGTTCCTTGTAGTCTTCATTTAAAATTTTACTCATGAACCAAAATACATTTGACAAGGATGGCTGAACATCATTGTAGTTGGAAATGACTGTGTAAACTCCACCGGTTTTTTGTGCTAATTCCGAAAGATGAGCATGACCTGAATGGTTAGCTATGCGCAGTTCTATTGCATTCAGTATTATTCCTTTAACATTGAGAGCATGCAGAACCTCTGACTCTGGAGGATAATTGCCTGAAATATAACATGTATTGTAATGTGGTTTTTCAGCCTGTATAAACTTATATGTTTCATAAAAGTAAAAAAAAAATTGGATGATTAGAAATTGTAAATGTCACAATTTACCGAAACCGGTTAAGTCCGCTCCATATTTTATAACTAGCATAATCACCCCATTTGGATGTGAGTTTGCATTAATTTTGTTTGCTGCTGCCAAGATAGCTTCAGGAAAGTTTCTTTGTAACGGACCGTTTAATCTTAACGTTCCGATTACACTGGCGATACAAAGAATCAGAGCACAGAGAATTAAAGTAATGTACCATGCAATAATTTTGACGAAACTTCTACACTATACTTTTAAATAGTCGACTTACTCTACAAATTTATCGAAATTTTCACCCAGAGTTGACCAATCAATTTCATCACTAATGGGCACTTCATCATCATTAGTGGGGTAGGTACCCACAGCGGCCACGGTATCATATCTTCCAGTATCGCTAAGAAAATTTATAATTGCTCTTGGAATCTGATTTGCTATTCCAACTGATCCCTACGATTTAAAAAAAAATGTTTATTTATATTATATTCATAAAGCCTATACTAAATTGAGTTTTTTTAGCTTCAAATTATAAGTACCGACTACAGATTTATCACTATAAACCCACCTGTATTCGACCTCTATCCAGTAGAATATACAAGCTTGGGTTTTTACTATGCTGGACAATTTTAAATGCTACAGGAGGGATGGTCACATTCATTGGATTTGTGGCAAGCTGATAATCTTTCGTTATCGAGATTACTTCCCATGCACTTTTATGGTCACATAAAGCATTGTGTCTATTTGGTGAAAGTTTGTTGTGATTGCTCTCATCACAAAAGCCCACAATAGAATCAATCCAGTGAAAATGCATAATCGAGGTCGTCGCATTTGTTGTTTGGTCTGGAACAAATCGGCAGGATGATTCCGGCTCCAATGTGTCTGATGCCGCGCATGGGAGCGATTCATTATCCCTGCAATAGCGATGCATAATATAAGTTTTTAGATAAGATTATGCAAAAGAATATATTTTTCGCAAAATGCATAATGTAACTTGAAGACAGTCTTTTGATACACGTACGCGTAAACACCAGTAATTTGCTGATTGGAACAACCAGTAACTTGCCATTCATCAGTTAACAAATCCTGAGTGCTGTATGGATACTTGGAATTTCCAATGTAGCCATGCTCCTCATAAACCCCCCACCGATACGTGGCCCACAAGTTGAGCAATACTTTCCCTAGAAGTCGATATTATTGTGTAAACTGCAAATACGGTTGAATTAAAACATGTATAGGTAATTAAAGACTTATAGACTGATTTGATATTACAGTTTAGCCCATATCGGCCAGAATCTGGGTCGCCGAAAAAGGTTACAGGAAGTTCAATGAAGTTTCCTGGTTTCCCGCAAATGAATGGATTGTCAGCATAAACTTGGTCGATAGAGGTTACACGGATGGCAGCGGTATCATACCTATGACTAAAATGATTTAATATTTTCAGTTTTACCTCTAACAGTCAGCAATAAGAAAGACAATTGTAAGCCAAGTATTTACAAAAGCATTTTATCAGCAAGTGCAACTCACTTGCTCGAAAGAGTTGAATTGACACCATTCCATGAACTGGGGATCAATATGTCTACAGATTTTACGTAGAATTGGTGCCGGGATGCGGTCCATAATTTCTCAGAGAAGGTACCTATCGTTGTCTGTGCTTACGGTGATATATAATCGACATCGTTTCCACAAAAATATTTTGCGTTAGAAAATCTTAATGTGACATAAATATTTTTTACTTTAAACAAGAGTGTGCCGTTCACCTTCACATTTTCAATCAATAAAGATGTTTCACCCTCATTCACAGGTTGTGAAATAGTTTCCTCGAAGGCTACAACAATGGAATATCCTCCAGTCTCATCTGGATAATTAGATGTCACGTTTATAACTTTTAAAAGTACAATTAATACAAAAGTAATCAACTTGAGGAGATTCACTCGTTCCATTTCTACATAATTTTTTAAAAAAGTGCAAGTAGAAGAACTATTTAAAATAATATATGCATAATTATCTTCAAATTAAAAAATGCAATGCTTTTAAAAGAACTCAAAGGTGTCATATTTTCATTTTGTCCAAATATTTATTTAGGAAATGATCTCACAAATATTCCATCATATTGCAGGTATATGACAGTAAAATCATTGTTATTGTTGATTACGTTCCAGGATCAGGTAGACCTTTAGTTTTGACGATAAGAAGGATTTGTACCTTGTCCAGGTAGTGGGATGGAGGATTATCATGTAAAAATATGGATTACACGTTATACCTGGATTTATGACTGTCGGATTGACGTATGCAGCGTGTTTGTTAAAGCTTTTGTGTCCAGTATTATTGTTCGCTATGTCGGATATATTCCTTTTATCGGATTAACCCATGCTTGAATTTCTAATTGCACACTTCTACGTCTTCGCAAACTGTGATTTATGCCCCATATAATCTCCACACGTGTATTTGATGATTCAAGTCTTTTGAAATATTTGTTCATTTATATGGTTTAAAAATAAAAATGAGGAAATGTCATTTTGGGCTTCTCACACACATGCTTTATTTGCTTAAATCGAGACTATAAAGTTTAACTCATAAAGACTAAAATTAATGCAAGCAATGATGAGGATATAAGACTAAAGATGGCTTTAATGTCACTGGATGCAGCGGTTGTTGTAGATGGTGTAGAAGAGGTTGGTTCGGTGTCATCTGAGGTCGATGTTGTACCGTCAGAGGGAGGGGGTCTTGATGATGTGGTGTCAGGGGATGTTTGTGAAGGATCATCAGTTGATATCGGTAAGGTGTCATCAGTGGATGTCGGCGGGTTGACGTCAGTGGATGTTGGTGGTACTGTAGTAGTGCTTGAGGACGGTGTCGGTGATGAAGGACCGTCTGTTGTAGGTACAGGGCCCTCTGTTGTCGGTACAGGTCCATCTGATGTCGGCAAAGGACCTTCGGATGTCGGCAATGGACCTTCCGATGTCGGTACAGGACCTTCAGTGGTTGGGGTATCCGTAGGAGTGGACGGTGTGGTTACAGGAGGGGAACTTGTCGGAGTTGGTGTAGGAGTTGTACTTTCCATTAATATTGGAACGACGTTTGATGTAGAACTCTAAGAATAATTTCGGGAAACCATACATTTGAAGTTGAAATCCAATTACATATTAATTTCAAAACGTATTGCATAATAGTATACTGATGGTAACCTACTTTCATTCCTCTAAATATCGACCGAATAGCATAATATGATGTTGAAGCCGGTCTGTCGATATAAATCTCCTGAAAACTGTTTGGTGGCTGTGGTCTGAAATTTGGCGGTAGAGTAACCTCCACTTGATTGTCGAAATCATTTATCAGTAATTCAAAGGAAGGCGCTGACCTCAGCTCATAGGATGACGCTAAAGTATATACAGTTTAATAAGCCAGAAAATATAGAAAAAATTAAGTCCCGTTACAAAATGCTGAAAAGTTCATTAGGTAAGCATGATAAGTGCATTTTCCAAACCTCTGGCAAACTCGCGTCCTGGAATATTGGGGGACTGCCAGTATAGATAGACCTGTCCTAGAGCCGCCATGTCGATACCCCGCAGGGATATTTTAGTGGGGGGTGGCTGAAAATTATTTAAAAATCTGTTATCAGGACACTCCTCATTGCAGTCCTAAAATGAAATTCCAATACAGTAAACTACTGAATGCCAGTTTTACAGTGTATAATGAAGCTTGGATGACACTGAATGCGGAAGCTAGTTCCTCCATTTGTGCAAAATTGCCTTCAATGGTTTCCGAACCGCATGATGCTGCCCCACAGCCAATGTCACCTTGATCGATTGGCAACAGCCTTGAGAACGAGCTCTCATTTAATTTTCGGTGCGTATTAGTTCTAGATGGATTTCCTTGAACAGTTACAGATAGACGGAATTGGCCGTCGTTCTCAGGTGCAAAATATGCAGAATAAATTCCATCAGACTCTTGTGCATCTGGTGCATGGTTTCCATCATCAAGAAGGCGGATGTTACTGCGGACTGACAACTCGTTCGTAAAAGTGGCGATCACCACTGCATCCTGAACAGGTTTTCCGTTCTTGGTTACCTATTAAATGTATTATGCTTTGTAGGAATGAAGACAAGCGGAGAAAGTAATGCCAAATTGTATTAGGGCTACTGCTGGTAATTTTATATTTTTAACATACCTTTGCGAAAATTGAAACTGGGCGACCAACAGACAAATCTATTTGGTCGTTTTCCAGTGATGTTGACAAGTCAATTTTAACCTGTGGTGGCTGATCATTAGCTAATTGCGCTCGTGCAAGTATATTGCTTGCACATCCTGCAGACGTGCTTTGACATGTAAGACGCAAACCTATTTGAGAAATTCCTCCCTGAAAAAAAATGAGTGAAACAATCGCATGAGAAAATGCATCTGCAAAAGTCATTTTATGAATATTAGCATAAATTAGTTTTCATCCGAATCATATTTAAGTACAAGTTGGTCTTGAGGAATTTCCAGCTTGTACGTGTATTTGCTCCCGTCTTGGTTCCAATCCAAAGTTTTCCTCAATCGGAAGCTAAGGTTTTGTATGAGCTTTCCACTTCTGTATTCGTATCCAGTTACCGAGAAATTGGCGGCTGACAAGCTGGGATTATGCGTGGAGGCAAATATTTGAAGGGATCCTCTAATATCGGAGGAAACTGGTATGGTTGCAGAAGTGGTCGATAGTTCCCTTCCAAGCTAGGTTAATAATATTTTCT
The DNA here is from genome assembly GCA_004115045.4 of Sinella curviseta. Lineage (NCBI taxonomy): Eukaryota > Metazoa > Arthropoda > Collembola > Entomobryomorpha > Entomobryidae > Sinella > Sinella curviseta. Next base: position 60,064,961 of record CM023200.3, on the reverse strand, counting down.
TACCAGCCATATTTTTTACATAATGTATTGTTATCTCAGCATGTATCATTTATGAAGTATGCTCACAATTTTCCAGTTCTTCCTTAGATCAGTGTATTCACTGATAAGTGTTCGATTAACGTAGTTGAGAACGTTTCTTATGTTCGTCTCAGCTTCCCCGAAATTATTGAGGGTAACGTAGCTTCCCCCCGTTTCCTGTGAAATTCTCGCCAAATGTGAGTAGCCCGTGTGGTTTTGGAAATTTAGTTCAATAGCATTGAAAATTATGTTTCCTTCATTGAAGGCATTAAACACTTCTGATTCCGGGAGATAACCACCTATAATTAAATATGTAAAATATGAGGTATACTTTTCGCCTTTTTAGTCGCTCATCATGCATGTTCCTCATTAAATTCCTACTATGTATTTATGTACCAAAGCTTTTGACGTCAGCTCCATATTTAACTAAAAGTGCAACTGCGCCATTAGGATGATTTTTTGCTTTAATTTTATCGGCTACTGCAACAAGGGCTCTGGTGAAATCCCTCTCCAGTGGACCATCTACTCTTAGATTCCCTATAGTACTATTAAAATTATGTATACATAAAAAGTTGTTGCCTTTTTTGTTTTGTTCTGATTATATGTGAATGTAATGACAAACTCACTCAAGGAATGCATTCCTATTAGCTCCCAATTCTGACCATTGAACGAGATCGACAACATGGCTATTGCCATTCCCAGGGAAAGCCCCAATCGACGCCACCGTATTTCTCAGAGCGTTGTGAGCCACGTAGTTGCTGAGAATACGTGGAATATGATTTGCGATAGAAAAGGAGCCCTGTACAATGCACAAATCAGCCAATGTAGACATACTTTTACTTTCACCAGCTAACAGAATATTTTCATTCAAATCAGGCTTATTCATAACAAAATGCTACCTGGACCAGCCCGCGATCCAACAGAATGTAAAGCAACGGGGTTGCACTGTGCTTCCAAGTCCTAATTGTTACCGCAGGCACGGATACATTTCTTGGGGATGTTACTGCCAAGTAATCAGTGCTCTCTCGAATGACTTGCCAGACACTTTTGTGGTCACACAGAGCGTTATGTTTGTTCTGAGCGTGTATATTGTGATTGCTTTCGTCACAGAACTCTGTAACCGATTCAATCCAGTGGAAATGCATAAGTGAAGTTGTAGCATTCTGTCCGGTTGCAGATGGCACAAAGCGACAATTGTTGGAAATGACATTTCCAGTTCCACATGTCGTAACGTCTGGGTTCGTTCTGAAGTCAACACCCACCACATTAAGAATTAGACTGAAACATTAATGATACTGAAGGGATAATTAATTATGTACAATTACATGTCTACAAATTTTCCCTGGATAGGACTATTTGAGCAACCGGTGACTGTCCATTGACTGGATTGTGTGTTCCTAGTAGCATAAGGATACTTTGAGTCATCAATATAACCGTGCTCAGGATGAACTCCGAAACGATACATAGCCCATGTGTTTAGTAATGATTTCCCTGAAAAGTATTCAGCATCAAGTTGAGAATAAAAAAGGTTGCTTATGCCAAAATGACATTATTATTGACAGTAAAAATTTGCAATTACAATGCAATCCGTAAGGACCACTGCGCGTGACATTGAAGAAGGAGCTGGGAAGTTGAATGGATTGTCCTGGTTGACCACATACGTTTGGATTATCCGCATTTGGATACGTGGTATTGGGAGATAAACGAATGTCCGCAGTTTGAAAACTTTGTCTGTTGAATATATATTATTCCTCCAATTACATTACAATTCTTATGAAAAGTAAAGGCATGCTCTTTTGTAAATGGTGCATTACGTTGTTGCGCTCAAAGCAGAGTCAACATTCCAATGGCTGGGAACGAGGATGTCCACCGACTTTAAGTAAAAGTGATTTTTGGTGGCAACCCATAATCTGGACGAAAAAGTTCTTAAACTTGTCTGTAATCAATCAGCAAATTTAAATAGTCATCAAGTCAGCAAAGCACAATGTACTAATCATGGTCTGTCACCACCACCATGGAATGTCACCACAGTGTCATGGACGGAAAGGGGAAATGGGGCAACCTGATAATTGGTCAAAACAATAATCCATGTCGAAGACAGAAAGCTAAATATTAGGTAAGTAAGTACCTTGATATTTTCAACATAATTGGCTGCACCCACGCTGGGAATGGAAGTATCTTCGTCCAGCGCCACCAGAACCTCGTATCCTCCGTCACTATTAAGTTTAATAGTATTTCCAGAATGGAATTGGATTATAAGTAACACTCCAAACAGGCAAAACAACCGAGCTCCGCATTTAGCCATGACAGGTTTAGGTGCAGGAGACTTTAAGTGCTCCTCTTTTAATTTCAAACCGGAAATGAATTACCTATATATGAACTATTGTAAAATCATTTAATACAAATGATGAATTTTTGAAACTCGGTTATTACTGTACTGACTCCTATTGTGTTAATATTGAGCTCGAAGCTCTCCGATTTGATAAACGGGCTATGCAATCTCAGAATTAATACACTTGACGTATGTAATTAACGTGAACAATTATTGCAGTGATTCATTTTTGTTGAGGAAAAAGAAGCATGTTAATATTATTTGACAAGAGTAAACGCAAAGCAAGCAAGCAAGCAAACACATTACCACCCAATCTCATCCGTCATGTTAAAATTGCAGTCGTAGCATCTTATCTTTGTAGCTGTGTATTATCACGTTATCATGCTTATACGGAATTACTTATATGGACTTACATTTTCAGGGTTGGGTGATGGAAGCACAGATTTATTGGCTTTTTTAGCAAATTATGCAAAAACATATATTAGTCAAAGGAAAGATTCCGCGCACCTGGAGTGCTCGCCGTAAAATGAGTCATGTTGAAAAAACAATGAGACCTACAAAGATTCTTTATTTTACCGTGTTGTGATAAGAACATTATGCAATATAAAGGGTTTACTGCATTTATCGTTTTTCGCAAATCTCATGAAATCACAAAATTCTCGTTAATCCACATCAACAATTCCATACTTAATGCTGTTCCTATTTAGACAGCGACCAGATCTGTAGGTTAAGTAATCTTTTTATAACACAAAACTATGTCTGTTATTCATCTACAATAATCTACATGCCTATCATTCATCTACCGTGTTCAATGAGTTCATATACCAAGGACTGAAGCCATCGAAATCCTTATAATCCTATTTTGGAATGTTATTTTTAATATTGTTCAAATGTGGTTCCTGATAATCCAAATCCAGTACGTATTAAGATTAGGGCACTAATTTATTAGTTCTTTTTCTCCGAAGCACCTCAATCAATGAGTTTGACAATGTTAAAGGTTAACGGACGGTGATTGAACCTATTACAGGACAGGAGAAGTTGCCAAGTTTTGTGTTTCATCATTTCAGACACGGTCGACATATTTTTCGTCCGTTAGGCAAGTGGCTAGATTCACATTAGATTAAAATTCGTAGTATTTTATCCTCCGTTATTTATTCCCTGGAGGGAGTATATGCATGCATCTACCTACAATTAAATGTCCTTTACAAAATGCGCTCAAATTATATAGCCGTAATAATTAGTAATCATTCTTTAATATAATTTGCAAAACTATTAATATCCCTCGTCGAAGCTCTTTTATTTTTATTAGCTCAAAGTACAAAACTGTTGACGAAATAATAAAGTACCTATCAAAATGAACTACATCCACAACTACCTATTACATATATGGATAATGTGTTGTATAATTGTAATTGTTCAACTAATCCTGATAAAATAACAGTGTTATTATGAACTTGCGTTTATAAATATAATCTGCTGCAGTAAACTTTTATGAATTCTTATGAAAAGCCAGACGACGCATTCTCGCATAAGGCATAACGGTCAAGGTTATCAGTTACGCAAATGTGAAATATTTACGAACAACTACGTTGTTAATTGTTTACTACATCTGGTTGTGCGTAATCCGGGGTCGGAGTAATCCTGCCCGGGCACCTTCCACCCACACTCGAGCATTGCATTGCGCTGAGCCATATCAGTAATGACTAATGACTCATTATTTACTCCTCCACTCCATCACTCCACTCCATATTTTATTTTTCACCATCTGCACTTGCTCCTTGGCCTCTGTAATCTCCCGTTATTATTAAAATCTTATGGAAAATAAATGCATAACTTTTGATTTTCATCTGTTCTTCATGAACGTATGCAGATAATATTATGTACATGCTTTTTATGAAATAAATTTAGAAAATTAGATTAAATGTCGTAAAACTGGAAGGTTTCTTCGTTTGCATTTTTTTCCTTTGTTGGTTTGCAAGAAAAGAAGCTTTCTGAGCTGAAGCTCACGTTTGAAGACAAAGACCAGCGCTTTTGATGGTGTAAAGAATGATGCAAGAATTCCAGGCAAGATGCCCACTAAAGCGTAGAGCAAAAAGCTCGCCTTTCCCAACACACCAGCGCCAAAAGCATCTGCACGTGAATCCAGAGATCTTTTTCCATAATAATGATAATAATGACTAGTAGAAGAAGAGTTGATGCCGACCGAAAAGTTCAAAATATAATAATTTCATTGTTCTTTAAAGAATTTTAATTTGACAGCTTTAAAAAAGGTGAGTACTTTAAACCATGCTCTTTGTGCATTTTTGATAAATGAAATTGTGGCATTTCGAAAACAATCATATAATTGAGGATCAGTGCAGGAAGATAAGCTATCGAGTTTTGCTAATAATTATGGCCTGATTAACTTTTTAGCTGTTCGCTGTTAAAGGAAGTTTCCAAGTTGAAGCGTTGAAAACAACGACGCTGGTGGGAAATGAGTAGGGTACTCCAGTATCGTTCCTTAATTCGGGAGGTGGTCACTAGAAACTTGAGATCCAGACAGGAGCGCACATTAACTGCTTTCGCCAGTAGTAATGGTAAGTACACATCATTACAGTTCTATAAAAGCAATTTTTCATTCATCATGAGCTTGTATTTTTTTGTTTTAAGGTAGTAATGTGACGTTATCTTCCATTAATTACAGATCCTTGTTTGATTTTCCATCGTAAATGCAGTGATAGACAATTATTGTTGAAAGATGGATCTAGAATCCTCGGATCAGTTTCATCAAATTTTCACTCCTCCGTAATCTGCCAAAGTGAAGAGCCTCGTCAAGCATCTTCAACCTCAGAGAATACTGAAGATAACCGAGAATCATCATCTCATGATCCTGAAGAGTTCCAAGAAGACAATTATGGAAATGCATCTAATTCAGATGTTAGAGATTCACGTGGGCATCAAGGGGAAGGCAGCAGCATTATCGATCGGTTAAGGCGTTTAAGTATGACTCCTGCAGACGAATATGAACTTAGCCCAATTGCTCAGGAAAAGGCTCGGGAGATGCACGAAGTGCGAAAAGAAGCCATGCAGAAAGGAGAACAGTGGAAGTGGGACCAGAAAAATATACGTCCCGGTGGTCCTCCCCAACAGCAGCAGCGATACGGTGGTGGCGGTTACAACAACAGAAGAGAAGGAGGTGGATATGGAATGCGTCGAAATCGGTATGACGAGGAAGATGATTGGGAGTCTGAACGGGGCTGGGGCAGTCAAGATAATTTCAGTGACAGACGGTCATTTCGGGGGTATCAGGATCGTTTCGGTGACAGACGAGGGGAATCTTCTTTTAGTTCTCGAAGGAACTCCTCAAGATTTGAGGATGAAAATGATGAACCTGAAAATTATGAGATGGAAATGGAGAAGCTCAGAGAAAGACTGCATCAAAACAAAGCTGCTAGAAAGGGAGCGGTGTCCAGTAAACCTCCGAGTGAAGACGTGGGAAACGAAAGGTCATAATAATATAAATATTTTATTGTAATCGTTTTGTTACTTTTTATGTATTAGCAAATAACGAGTAGATATTTTAGATTTTAGATATCTTCTCTAACATAACTGTAGGGTAAAGTGGCTTCTTAAGCCTTCTTCTTACTTTGTACTATTTTTCCCAAGTTTGACAACAACGTGACATACATTTTTATAATAGTTCATTGTGTACTAGTCCTAAAAATAAATTTGTCTACTTAAATGTTGACATTGCCGTACAAAATAAAATCAAAATAAACTTTTTTTTCGTTTAATTTATTTCACAGAAATAATGATCGCCACATTTCATCGTCATCAGACCATACGTTTTCGAAAACTGCAAGCTCAGCAGCGTCATTGTCTGCAACAAAAAGCATTCTGCCAGAAAGAAATTATAACGAGCTAGCCGATAGTAATTCTTATGTACAACATCCTCAAGACCACCAGGTTGACTTTACGTTGGCGGAAGGCGATCCAGATACATTTGGCAATTTATCGTTTGCAACCTCAAATATTGTTAATGACAGCATAAGTCTGGAAATACGGAAGGAATTGTTAGAGGAAGAAAAGAAGTTGGCATTTGCAGAAGAGGAGGAAGAAGAGGATGACGTGCGATTCGTTCCACCGTCTGGAGAAAGATGGACAACGGACAAATTGATTGCCAAAGTTCGCGAGCTGCTCGATGAGAAAAAAGTAAATGACATTTCATCATTAATGCGTTCTTCTAAATGGTTTACAGCTTATTAAATCGAACGACTTGTTCCTATTAAATTAGTTGAAAGAAGCTGTTGATACGTATCTCGGCGTGTTGAAACAAGGAGGATTTAATTTCGAGGACCAGCCACTTACCCATCAATTCCACGTGTTGATACATGAGTGCGCAGATACTGGCTACGTTGAAATGGCCTTTCGTTTGTTCAACCTGATGAAGAAAAGAGGCTACAAGGAAAAAATGCGAACTTTGTCATGTTTACTTAATGCTTGTGCGAATTCTCCGTGGGACAAGGAAAAAAATTTGGACCGAATAGAGAGATTACTCATAAACATGAAAGATAGAGGAAAAGAACACAACTTAATTACTTATCATGCTCTCATCAAAGGTACGTGTAAATAAGAAAATTACAATTAATGTACACATACATACCAGCTATTTGTATGATTTTATATTTTAAGTACCTTATTCGATGCTTTTTTATTTTAGCCTATGGAAGATTGGGCGAGACAGTCCGAGCTTTTGATGTGGTAGACAAAATGATTGAGGAGTCCAAAATTAAGCCAGTAACGGAGACGTTCAACATGCTGTTGCAAGCTTGTATTTCTGATGAAAAAAATGGTTTCCGATACGCTTTGATAACTTGGAGGAAAATGCAGTCCATGAAGAGAATATGGCCCGACATTTATAGCTACAATTTGTTAATTCGAGCGATTAGGGATTGTGGAATTGAACTGCAGGAAGTCAATGTTGACGGAATCCTTGAAGCGTCAAAACCCCTACAAATCACAGGTCCCATACCGCAACTGGAGCCGATTGTGACACAAGAAGATAGTGACCGGTTGTTGAGTATTCTGATACCACAGAGCCCCACGTCACAAGAAACTCAAATTGTTCTGGACAACCTGGGTGACCCAGCTATTGTTGATGTAAAGTCTTTCATACGCGCCCTTTCGTTTGCTCCCAACCGGTATAGAACCGTTGAATGTTTTCTAAGATTTCTAGAATCAAATATATAAATTTAGCTCAATATATAAATATATAAATTTGGCAATAGTTTTAAATTGTTTGTTTCTTACGTTCTCTAGATTGGCAGCTTTTGGTGGTGTCAGGGGTATGATATCACACATGGTTGGTCACAGGGTTGCTCCAAATATGAAAACAGTTACGATGCTCATGCATTTGTCAAGACCTGTTGACATTTTGGTGAGTGAACATCTCCGCTTTTTGTCAAAGATTATTTTATAATTTACTTTCACACACAGTCCTTCGTTAATAATGCAATGAAATTGTTTGTTATAGGACATTATGCAACTCTTGAATACATACAAGATCAAACCTGAACGGAAATTCTTTAATACAGCTATTAAGCAGTGCTATCATTTAAATCAACCTAAAATGGCGGAAAATATTATTAAGGAAATGAGCGCTCAAAATCTCGTCCCGGATATCACAACTTGGGGTGTGCTTCTTTGGGGTTGCCGTTCTTGGGTAGAAGCAAAGGCAGTTTTAACTGAAATGGACAACACAGAATTTACGTATGCCCATTTAGCCAACACGTGAGCATTATCATGATGGTATTTGTTATCTTAATATATAATGCATATCATAATTGCCATTTGCAGACCTAATAACCACGCGCTAGTGTCTGCACTTACCGCCGCTATAAAACAGTGTGATCCCAAATATGTCGTCCACTTGATGGAGGAGGTTAAGAAACGAGAAATAACTCTGTCGGAATCATTTCTGCTAAAGATTGATAACTTTATTAAAGCAACGCAGAAGGACCTAGTCAGACATGTAAGTAAAATAAAATTTGATTCCATATTCCATCAACGCTCACATGCATGCAAATTTGCATAGGTGCATGCATTGTTCATAATTATGTGTTCTGAATAAAATATAGGAAATGGGAAAGACAGTTGAATCCATTGCACTAACAGCGGCGTTGGAGAGTAATCCAGATTTTGGAGAGCATTTTGGTTTGCTGAAAATGAGATATAATACTTGGATACAGTCAGTTGATGTGAAAGTTACACCTGAGAACCCATGGAAGGCCGATTTTGACCATTTTAAGGCCCACAGGAGACATAAGCCGCATGAATACGAAGATCACCGGTACGAGTCAATGATTTCGGCCAAAAATGGAGTGTAGTAGTGCAATGTATAAAATGTCGTTGTTTAGTAGTCCTTTTACTTTTTGTACTGAGCCATTAACTTCTAGTCTTTTCAATTACATTTATATAATTTTATACGCCAAAATCTAATTATATTTCGTGACACTGAAAATGAAACAAGCTACACAGAAAACAATAAAGACTTTGCTAGATAATGATTTCATTTCACGAGAATACTCTATGTACAAGTCACTCAAATTAATACCACATTTGGCAGTGGTTTTAGGGCCAGTTTTTTTTATTTGAAATTAGCACCTTTTGTTGAAAATGCATAAAAATTCACGATAACACTCGTCAGTAGTGGAGATGGCAAATTACAAAGTTGAATCACCATGTTTAATAAAGTATAGTTGATGAAAATTTGACTATTTTTACGTGTCCTTAAACATAGCCTAATTACATAGATGACATATCTTATTATCTGTATATCCATTACTATTACACCCGCTGTCTATATTACCATAAAGTTCTCAAAAGTATTTTCATATTGATCGTCCATTTTGCTGGAATGGGAAATTAAACATAATCTACCGGTTTATAGCACTGTTATAACTGTAACATAACAATGAAGTTTTGTATATAATATACTCGCGAATTTTTGTATCTTTTTCATTTCATTTTCATATAAGCAATTACATAAAAAATGCGGATGAAATATTATTATTAGTGTTTTACAATGGTGCGATGTTCAATTAAATAAATGCAGTGGAAAAAATCATTTTCTTGATTGATGTCAAAAGCAATAATTTATTCATAATAAGTAGGTAGGTACGTGAGTGAGCCAGCGAACAAATTTCATGATTTCATGCATTATAATTGTTTGCATTACGCACAAAATGTTTACCTCGTTTATCGGTGTGAAGTGAATAAAAAACCAATTTGTAGTACACTACTACGCATTGTTGGAAAAGGCAATTAAAAGTGTCTGCAATAACTAGACTGACTGTGACAATTTTGTTATGCGTGTGTGGCCCGAGTTGTTTGTTTAAGGAAGCGCAGCATCAACATAATAGAATCTAAAACATCTACATTTAGAATTTATTTATCTGTTAATCAGTGATACAAATCATTCATCAACGACAGCAATATCATAACACCCAACGAGTACAATGGATTCATATTCAATTGAGCTGAAACAATCAACGATATCCTCGCGTCAAATTTTGCGAAATTCCTTGCATTTTCCTTTGCTTCCGAGTGCACCTGTATGTGCGTATGTTATAGTCTGGTTTAAACTATGTCACGATGTCAGTCAAAAGACAATGGAATTTTTAAAATCAAATCAAATAGACGCTGCATATATGAATATAAATCATAAAGATAGTTTTCTACTGATGCCTCAAGGTCTCCCAAGGATTTTTTCTGGTCGTAATTATTTTTCTCATAAATGTCATTTTTGACTCATTTAAATACACGGCGGGGTGGGTAACGAGAAATGTTATCAGAGAAGAATGTGTCATCATCTAAATGAGAGCTCCATTGTTGCGTATTATCATAATTCGCTACAAATTAAAAACGACAAAAAACTAGGTGTAAAAACGAAAGACGACATAGACACGGATACAACATGATGACATGATTTTGTATTTATAAAATATGGCATATTGTGAGTATTGTTGTGTAATATGCTTTTCCTGTGTTGAAAGATTTTTTGAGAAGAAAAATATGCGCAATAATCCAATAAATAAGTAATGTTCCATGAACAAGTTAACGATGATATGATGACAATTTTATTTTCCATTTTAATCATTTTGATGTTGAACCACACATAAAAAATACAGAGCACAATTTTGTTAATAATTGCCGGTATTAAATACGCGTTTTCTGTTTTTTAGCAATAACGTTAAAGTTACAAATAGGTGGTCCTTGTTTGTAAATAAAAAAATATACATTTTATAAAAGACGCTTAAAATGTGAAAACGAAAATAGTATCACATACAAACTTATTTTACATTTGGAGTAAGTATTATGGCATTGACTCAGTTTTAAGCCTTCGTAAGGTCAGGCCCAAGTATTTAAAAGTATTTGGTTGAAAACGTGAAGTAGTACCTTAGTAGTAGTAAGTAGGTATTCATAAATCATGAATCGAATTAAATAATTACTTGTAGTTCTAACAATGAGAGTACCCACACTCGTGGTGAGATAATTACAAATTTCAGGACTTATAATATGTAAAAACGAGCTCTAAAAATGATGCCACTCTCAGAATCTGCTAAATGTGAAGTGGCTAGTCTCTACGATCGTTGGTGTGGCTTAAAGTGGCAAAATATAGCACGTTAGAGTGCATTCAAATATGGCAAAGATGTACGTGTAGTTATTTAGACAAAATATATTAAATGCTGGAATAGCCAGACTGTGTTTAGTGACCTTTTAATGAAGTAAATCCTATATTATGTATAAAATGTAGTAAAAAGATTAAAAGAAAATGTTGATTTTCTTCGATTTTTGCTATTTTTGCTTATCAAAGCATTTATGACGACAATCAATGAAATACACGATTGACTCCCTTTGTCGTATGTATTGGTACTTGATGCACGTGAGGTTACCCTACAAAACACTAACAATAAAATATTCATAGTTCGGTTCCGCTAAACTTTGATACGTATGCTCAGATTCTGATCTACCGGTAAGCACGTATTCAGCTATGTCGGATTTTCAAGTACTCTAACATCGTACATTAAGCTACTTTATGTCACACAACGGCCGTATAGGCTGACCACTTCACATTTAGCAGATTCTGAAAGTGGCATCATTTTTAGCGCTCTTTTTTACATGTAGTAGGTCCACTAATTTGGAATTTACGTTCCACGAGGTTGGGTACTCTCATTGTAAGCTTAAAATAAAATTGACGCACTAGACCGTGAAAACACCAGCAAATGAATCATTAATTAAAATCCAATCACAACATACGATTATTATCTGCAAGCTGCAGACTGCAATGCAACTTGCCATAAAAACCCTTTCACGCGCATGCTCACACATTCTACAAACATTCATTTTCATGTAATGCAACTAAAATAAGGAAAAGAACGTAAATTAACAGAGTTGTATTGAAGTGTAGTACCAGTACTTAACTTAAATAATATTCAGGTAAAAGATTACTGAAGTAGCTTTAATTTAATCTATGAAATGTATTTACAACACTAAAAACATGTGAACTTGACGTTGGATGTGGTCAATGGCATTCGCAATATCATTAGTTATTCAGCTATTAAGCTTAAATCGATAATTTTTAAAATCGTATTTTTAAATTTTACATTATTTTATTGATGTTCATTATGTTTATTTATCTAAATACACGTGTTAGGTAATATGATTGAGCTGAAAACTGGTTTTATGGGGTACTTTGAGAAATGTAGTTTTTCGTAAAAGTGCCGTACTCTCAAGAAATGAATGACGAATAATATGTCATGTTAGTATACCGTGACATGTGCCACGTACTATAATATGTTAAGTGACAGAAAGAATACATTCGAAACAGTTGGACACTATTTTGCCGAATGAAGCAAGATTGTAATTAAGTTAGGTTATGGTTGATGGTGTATATTTCGATTGTCTTCAAGCAAACATGATGACCGTTAACTATAACCAAAGTACAATAATTTAGTTCATTTTTTACAAAGTTCCTACAGGTTTGTCGCTCTTTCACAAGAAACTCGTGATACTCTTCAATGTCAAGTTTTCTTCGTATACACCAACTTGACACTTGATGCATCTAATCGTAAGTTATAATAGTTTACGATAATTTCTGTAAAAGTAATAAGATTAAATGCATGAGTGCAGAATGTAGAATATTTTATCGTGGTTTTGTTTTCATTCATAAGCAATTCGATTCGATTAGTGTCTACGTCTACTCTTTAAAGTTGTCAAGAATTCATGCGGGAGAAATCTGATTTTTTACCTCTTTTATTTCAGCTTTCATTTGATACACAATAAAATACATTTACTGAGGCGTGTTTTAATCATAGCGTTCATGCAAAAAAATATTGCAACACATCAATCTAGACTTTTACCTTCCCCTCTTCATCAATTGAAGTTGGAATAACGTATTTACACACAAATAAATTATTTTGTAAATCCGCTTTACACACATATCATTATTAAGAACAAAATTAGTAAGTAGACAACCTAGTTGCTTCACCTACTACTAATACCATATTCACATTACTATCACCTATAATGATAAAATTCTAGCGTGTCATTTCATTTGGCAAATTACATCGATTTCAAGGTGTCACATTTTCCATCTTTCTTTAAAACTTTCCAAAAATCATGTAGCAGGTGTTTGTATTTTTCTAGCCATTACTAAAGACTCTGTTATGTTTCATTAAATTATTATTTTCAGCTTAGTAAATTATTGTATGTATTTATATGAGTGACAGTAGATGATTAGTAAAAAAAATCACGACTTGTGTAACATTTACCGTTGTATGCGTTTGCTAAAACTTTTAATGCAAATAAAAACAAGAGTTTATCACGATTTTCATCTAGAAAATCGGTTGCATTAAAGAATATACATAAATGCTTTCGTGCTTTCCTTTAATTTTTTTAATTCGGACATGTTTTTACTACTGTTTAATATACATCCAAAGAAAAAAAATGTACTTTTTTCCAATTTGAGTCGTATTGTTTAAATTGGCGTTTTATATCTTATAATTCATAATTAGGCAACGTGCAACACGTCACTGCTACTACCACACAGACTATCTATAAAAAAATGAGCGTTCATTCCTCCAAGCCTTTCTTCAAGTTCCCTAGACTAGGCAAGTCTAATAAAATTTACACACAAGGTGACGCGTTTATTATAGTGACTAGTCATGTTCTCACCTTCACTCATCTTTCAAAGCGACTTAACGATAAATCATCAGAGGTTTCTTGAAAAAAAATATTCTGAAACGATATTAAATTTTACTACAATTACGAAACTGGGCTACGGCTACAGGGGTCCATTAAAAAGTTATCAGCCTACCTACTTACCTATATCATAATTATATTAAATGACGATTCTACACTATGCCGATTTCATGTAAATAGAAATACGTATTATGTGTTCAAGTAATGTCGCGAGTTCAGACGCGCGTATAAAACAAAGTCGATTAGAAATATCGCAATGTTGCCCGGGAATGTCGTGAAATAGCGCAATTTCGCTGTATTTATTTTTTACGAGGTTCTACGAATAATGATCAGTTTTATTTTTCAGACTGACCGTTATTAGAATAAAACGGTCACAGCAAACATGACATCCCAATTATTGTACAGCGAGGCGGTGTTGGTGTGACGAAAACAAATGACAAATCTAATTTTTTGCAATTACCATTATTGATAACACCTATTTTTCATGCCAGCAGTGGGTGACAGAGAATTTAAAATGAAGATAACTACGATGACAAAAGCATTTATCTGTATTTTCAGCACAATTATTATTATTATTACAATCCGCGACAATTCAGAAATTGTTCATTATTTTCTACGTCACAAGAACTCCTGCTAACAAGCTAAATTTTTGAAATAGGTATAACGTGGTTATATCCCTACTCATTAAAAGTAGCCTTCAAGCGATATCCAAAACACACTGAGGGTCTCAATAAGCATATTAATTAGTGTCCTAATTAGTTTAGCACTAGTTAGCAGAGTTTTATACAGTACGCACATTATCGTACCTTAATTAGCAGATATGCGTGATAGGAATTCGCAATATAACCGTCTACTTGAAACCGACTGCTGTCGATTAAGTATTAAGTCATATTGAACGCACTTGCAGGAAAATGTTTACTTGCAAAATCAAAAGTAAGTGCAAATAATAGGTAAAGTGGTAACATAACAAAAAACTGTCAAAATACGTACGTCCGTCGGTTTGAAAGACGTCAATCTCGTATAGCTTGAGCTTATGCATTTTGTCTACCTTCTTATGTCATTTGATTTCAATCTTGTTGATAGGTAGCAAACCTTATGGCGTCGTCGACAAACTTGTGTGGAGAATAAAGACAACAATGAAATGTAGAACGCAACCACAAATCGACAATAGTGTTAAATTATCAAAAATAAAGATGTTTTCCGTTTGTCAGTCAAATCCATCGTCATGCGGTGTATGACGTATGTATACGCGTATACCTACAACAAAGTAGTTATTTTATAAGGTTACATATTATATTCTGAGCCGAACGAAATGCAGCATCGAAGCACTCCGCTTTTTACGTGCACGATCTCCATTCAGAAAAGAACAGATTCGAAATTGTAGCCAAATGTCTGCAAGCATCATGCCTACCAATCAAAGCGCAATGTTAAAAAATGTATAAATCTGCCTAAGTAGCTGTTTAGAATAACTTTAGATAAAATCGTGTCGTAGTCTGATTGTCGTCTCTGTGATGATAATAAGTAATGCTCGTAAAAGTGATTTTAAATGAATTTGACTTTGTTTTCATCAGAGTAATTGTCAGAGTTTTTTTTATCGGGGGGATGGTTTGGTTGTAAGGATCTAAAATGTTTGAATGAGGGAAAATTGACTTAAATGAACCAAGAGGCTACGGTATGCTAAACAGATCACTTTTGCTTTTGCAAACTTTTTCCTTTGACAAGAAAAGGCAGAGACAGTCAAAAACATAAAAGCAAGCCAAAACCTCATCATGATCCAACAAAGTGCATCTCTAAACTATCAGCGAGCATCTCAATCAACAATGTCGAAACGAAATGACTCTCTACCTCGGTGACTTTTATCCACTTTTATTGCGATGTTATCTTGGCTATTTCGAAAGACACGGGATTATTGTTGTTGTCTTCACACTTCATTTCAGGCACGAGAATGAAGATATCTCACTTTTTAATCAATTGCCGAGCAGGTAAAGTATAAGCACTTCCCTAATTATTTTTTCTTGTTAAATTTGCACTCATTCCGCTGTGTGAAAATTGTCTGTCGGTTTCATTTCGTGTAGGATTTTAAAATGCAATCACGATCACCCACCACCGCCAACAATCTGCGTTGTCAATCCCCCAAATAATAATAATAATAATTTTAGAATTGCTGTACGCATGAATTAAAAGTTAAAAGTTTGGGATTACACGGTAGGGCTAAGTTTAAAATTTCGATTGTGTGTGCTTATCACTTTTCAGCATCTTTTGCCAATGGAGGAAGGGAAAAAATCTTACACATTCAAAATAACTGTGTAATTTAGCTAGTTTTTAATCTTCTTAAAAAATCCCGACTCATTGTACTCGTGTGATTTGAAATGAATCATTGCAATTAACCACAACAGCGTACATGCACAAAATCTTATATATTATTATTATTATGAATATCGATCAATAATTAATGGGATTGCTTCCGGTTACATTTCTGTAAGGATAAACTATAAAGTCAGCCGAACGAGCATTTTACAATTTTAACTTTTTGTTGATTTTTGGCGATTGTGCGGAATGATAACCTTTTGAATACCTAATTTTATCACACAGCATCCTTATACTTCTACTCCTTGATTCAGCCCAATCGATTGGATCGGAAATCAATAAAAAAATTAATGCAAAATTTTTTCCTAAATGTTCATTAATAATGATCAACCGTATTCAATGAAATGCATACAACCGTGCGTTGAAAATTGCTTTTTCAGTGTGCATGAAATCCTCAAGGCGGTTTTGTAAGCCAATTCCTTACAACATGATTTAATTTCTCTCACTCTTATTAACAGCTCATCTGAACTACAAACTATGTACATTCTACATAATTTCAGAATGGCTATTTTTTCTTTATGCTTTATAGCGGTGCGTGTGGTGTGCATGTTTTGGACCAATTGTCGACTCGTATTAAAAACAAAAATTAAATGATCTTGAAAGCCAATTGGAAATGAATGTATTATTCAATTACGCTCTTCTGGCGCAACACTATGTAATCTTACTTTAAGACGCGCGTGCAGGAACTTAACTGGCATGCTAATAATCAGAGAACTTGGTGTGCAAACTTTTAAAACTCTTTTCAACATCTCATTTAATAAGTGATATATATAACGTATATTATCTAATGTAGTGTGTGTGTGTGTGCCACTGAATAAAAACCAAAAATCTAATGCCAAAACCGCCATTGAACTATTATAATATATTATATAACGATGATATAATACCAATGAGGATGCTAAAAATGGTTTCAAAAAATGACACCAACGCTAAGTGATATTACTTTTTTTGTGAAAAAATGTATTAATATGGTAAATGCTGAGTCGTGCCAAGATTCACTTTCCGTTTCTTTTTGAAGAGAATGCTTTTACTACTACATACTACACTACCACACCACCTATGACAGCACATTATCAACACAACAATAATAAACGTTGCACACAATGGCTATGATCATTACACATTATTGTTATATTATTTTTCGTTTGACTGATTATGAGTCAAAAAGGGAGCACATAACCATTGCAGTTCATTTAGTACATTTTAAAGCACTTTTGCAATAATATTTAAAGCATAACCGTACCACTGTCAATAGAGAGACGCAAAAAAATGAAATTATCATGAAAGGAATTATTTCTTGCATTCTATTTATCATAATATCCTGAGGAAACTATACAGAGAGAACCGAGATAGGGAATAGAACAGACTCTACACATCATCATCACTTCATTTCCTAAGCTGAGCAGAACATATTTTTCTCTGACACAAAGACACAGTTGGACAGAAAAGAGATTTTTAAAAATTGCACGCATGCAGGAATGCATTTTTATTAGAACTGTGCACTAAATAACTGCAGATCTAGTAGTAGTGGCATCCCTAATTTTTTATTAAAATTTTTTAAAAAATATCATAAATTGGTTTGTACCTAACTTTGCACAAAATTTTTTATTATTTGTTCCAAAGAGAATAATAGAAAGAAGGAACTTGATTGTATACCACATTGTGAGGTGCAGATCGCATCTCCGCTGGTTGTGTATATGTGTAATGAACGGATTTATAAAATTAGCCAAGCCCTATCATTACAGAGTTTCATCTCTTTTAAACTGAAGAAACGAATAGAATTTCAAATACCAACGAAATAAGGGTACAGATTTTTTTGCCACGTAAATATGTACATACATACATGCATCAATGCGAACAAACTGAAGCAATAATACTGTCGTCGTTTTTTATTTGCCTGTGGAAAATTATCGTGTATTCACTCTAATTCCTCGTCTCATGATGATATATTTTTCTTCTTTTTTTAATGATATAGTTTTCTCCATTTTTTATAAGAAAAATGGGATAAGTTCGTAGGTTCATCACACCTACCGCACACACCACCACCACCAACGCCATCACCATCTCACTCTGTTCATAGTGGTCATTTTCCTTTTCATTCGCTGCAATTATGTAGGGTATATTATTTCACTTCAATACTTGTAAATACAATGCAATCACCATCAATTTTGATTATATCCCTGTAATTTGTTACAATATAAATTTTGCATTGTTAGCAGCGCAGCGCGTCTGAGCCTCTTTCAGTTTTTTTGTAGTAATGAGCAAAAGTATGGATTTCATCGTTAGTAAGTAGTCAAGTCATAATCGAGAGTTATTTTTTTCTTTCTTTTTTTTCTATTACGGTCGTCAACTATTCTTTCATTGAAACATTGTCGACAGAGTAGAGTGCCCCATTCATTCATACATCACAGTTCGGTCAGAGATGAGGGGTCTTCTCGCAAAAAAAGCACAATGACGTAAGTAAAGCCAAGTAGGTAATAATGAAAGCAGTCGCGGCGGATAATCTTTTTAAGTAATAAAAACCATCCTTCTGTCACAATCGGAATAATAATAGCAATTATTGCAACGGTCATATTACATATTTCCTCCTAAAATGCTCCTCGTTTCTAATCCCTCTCTCTCCCTAACTCTTTGATTAAGGTTCTATGTAAAAGGTTCTTCCTTTATCACCACAGCTTTTATGAGAACAGTAGACCAGACCTTTAATAGTGGCGGTATTTACCCTTTGTGTGATTACTGTTGCATGACTCCTTATCTTCAATCGTAGCTAATGGAGTACGCGCACACATAATATGTATGTATGTGTAATACGTAATGACGCATTGAACGTGTGCACGAGTAGACAGGAACTTTTATATATATTTTATGCATCCCTACTTTGATTGTCAAGTTATCAGGTAATTATAACGATTTAATGCTAGTTATGTGCGCAGTTATATGAGAAGTTAATAACTTTAAACTTAATTACTAGTAAGAGAAAATAAAAATATCGGGTCTTTACGTTTTCTTTACAACTAATTGCTACCTACTTGCTATTTATTATTATATACTGCCTACCTGATTGATATTTTAATAGTATATACACCTACTTATTGTTGTCACCAACTCCAAAAGGATTTGTGGTGATGATGGGGACTTCGAAAGTGAGGATTGTGGAAGGAAACAAACTTGCTGGGAACGTGCCCGTGAACAACATACGTAGGATGTTCCACCGTCGGTGGGTGGTGAATATGATGCAGGTGGAGATGATGATGATGAAGACCCCTGCCCTTTCCTCTGTAAGGCTTTGGGGGAGGGGGATGATGGTGATGATGATGGGGAGGACCCGAATGCAAATGAGCAATGACTGGTAGTGCCACCCCGTAAGGAGGTTCTCCTTCAGATTTCACTGGTGGACCATATGACGGGACCATTGGTGCCAGGTCGAGGTTACCTAACGGCAGCCCTGGAACATGTTGCGGCGGTCCGTATTGAACATTATGATGATGATTCTTCGTAAAGTCCAGAAACTCTGGCGGTCCATTTACCGTTTTGTATGGGGACTTTATAAACGGCTCTGCCATGGTCAGCAGTACGTCCTTGTGAGCTAATGGAGCACCTGGCACATGATCTGGTGGACCGTAACTGTTGTGGCTTGGGGGTGTTACAACAACAGGCTTGTTATCATCGTTAAAGTTGATGATATTCCCGACACTAACTGGATGGAAGTGAATGATTGTTTTGGGCTTTCTTTCGGGCTTCTTTACGAGAACCACAGGGGCTTCTGTTTTTGGCGGAGGGAGAGGCTGCACTGATTCTGGAATACCCAGAGGCGTATCCTTAAATATATCATAATCTCCTCCCGTACCATACTCATCATCGTAATGGTCAGGTTCAGAATGTGGCTTCTGTGGCTGCTTCTTTGGAGCATTCCGACCGTGACCAGTGGCGGGCCCCGCTGGTCCCAGTTGAGAAAATAACGGATCAAAGTTGGCTTGATCTGCTGGAGAATGTGGGCCAAGATTGTTTAAACCATTACCTATTACACCACCACTAGCTAAACCATTTGCATGCACTATAGCACTATGAAAGTTCACTGTGTGTGGAGTTTGGCTATTCACTACAGAAATGGCCATTGGCTCATTAATCCCATTATGGTGATGATGCTGTTGATGTTGATTAGGATAAATTAGATGATGAGTAGGGGGATGCGGGTGAAGAAGGTGTTGGTCCTGATTTCCAAGATTGTTATTATTGTGGTGAGCATTATTGTTATTTTGATGATCATCATGCAATCCAGGTTTTTTATGGAAATGATGATGCGTTACGGGATTCGGGTGAGGAGGAATCACTTGAGCACCATCGTGCCACCTGGAGGGATGTGGAAACCCTGCATGTAAGTAGTAGGTGTTTCCAGTAAGTGGTCTATGATGGGGAATATCCTCTCTGAACAATTGACGCTTCGGCCTAAGTGTTGCAGGCATCGCCAAAAGGCGACGTCGCAACAAAGACCGCTTAAGTAAAACACTTGGTCTGATTGGGTAAACGGAATGGGCTATTCCAAGCAGTACCTGAAAAGAATTTATTTAGCAAATGAAACATTTCTGCCTTTTGAAACTATGAATGTAATGCAATATTAAGCTTTATTTACTTACAGCGATAAGGACAAGATGTCTTGGAACTGCGAATAACTGCATTTTGGGGCGTCTTGCGAAAGGTAATCAACACACCAAACTGACTACACTGAGCACATTTTCTGTAAATTCAGTAACCGTAAAAACTGTAGAAATATAAAATCACTAACTCGTTGGTCATTTGTTTTCCACATAAATTGAATCCCACTAGAACATTGAACTAGAAACCTGAATGGACCTTTGCTGTCATTATAGATATTAGACTATATTTCATACTAAACCACGTCACTTGTAAACATTTGAAGTAACCGACATTCAACATTTGGTCACTTTTCCACTTAAGCCACAAAATGCACACGAGAATGAAGTACGCCTGAGGTTTTATATTTTTATTAGATCATTTAAAATTGTACATCCGAGTACATTAGTCGCACACGGAGCACACGCTTCCTTCCAAGTGGTGGTTTCAAGTTGGCATCTCTGAAGACTTCGTAAAGGTAACTCACACCTAGAGCGAAAGTGAAGCAGTGTTATATATTGGTTTTTATCTTTTACTAGACAGCAGAACGGAATACTAAACCGTCATCATCGTAAGTAACGTTTGAATTGAAAATGCATGAAACTATTGTAGTAGCAATGCATATTATATCTAGTGCAGACCTATAAATAATGAAAATAATAATTCATATTCAAATCGAACTCTTTTTAAATTGTATTTATATACCTACATACATAGATTCTCTTCATTATACGTAACACCACAGCATAAAAATCGAAAATGTGCGAAGAACAAATCGCTCAATGAAATTTTCTTGCACTTCACATCACAAAGTAGCGTTTATATAATACGTAATAATAATAATCGTTATTATACAGCTAATACGACGAAATAACAATGAAACTGTGGCAAATGATTATGGCGAGAAGGTAAGTTAAGGCAGCAAACCGTGCTAGGAATAGCCACAAGTCAACAAGCAGGCACTACTGCAAATTCACGGTGGTGGTAGAAACTATGCAATATGTGTAGCATGTTTTGCTGAGCTTAGTAGAACTTTACAGTTCAATACAGGTACAAGTTGTAAAAAAATACAAATGGCATAATATTATTGTTTCTTCCTTACACAAGCTTACACAATGAAACTTTGACGGTATATTCACACGTCTGCAAAGCACGCACACGCCGAAAGTGTAAGTGAAGTTGAAGTTAAAATAGGATGCCTGAAAAAGTACCTCAAGGGAACGGACGTTGTTGTCGACGCTTTAGGATTTTGGGATTAAAGTTTGTTGATAATTTTTTTACTGTCTCGCCGCCTGTGTACATTGTGGGCTGCACCGGTGTAAAATAATGTGCAAAAGGCATTCCTCTATTAAAGAAGCATGAGTGCAGGCAGGAGTCCCAATATTTACATCTTCAAGAAGCACAGTGATGACTGAAACTTTAAATTCATTTATGCTTGTCGCTTGTGAATGTCCACTAAAACTAAAACAGGGGTTTTACAGGGGAAAAATGAGGATAGCGATGGGTATGAAATATTAACAGAAAAGCTAAAAAAATATGTCACAAAAATTATTACATTAGATATCAAGTGCCACTTTTTTTACAGCTACGCAACTTGTCGTTGTCTTTTTCTTTACTTAAAACACGATTCAGTTGGCGTGGATGTGGTAAAGGAGTTTGATAATAATAATGGCATTTTTGGTCGGACCTAGCACGGCGACAGTTCCTGCATCATCTTTAATGCAAATAGTGTTAGACCATGCGTGTAGCCCGTACCATAAATAAGGATTCAAAAAATTGTGTGTATATTTATTCTACTTTGTACGACATGTTTTATGCTTCCTGTTGTGCGTTTGTTCAACAAAAATGTATAAAGCCCACAGGCCCAGAGATTTGTTTTGACTGAACCTTGTTAACTCATTGTCGTTAGCAGCATAATATATTGCCTTTTACCGATGGCAGTCGGATTTTGCATCAAAAATTAAAAGACCGCTTGAGTGATATGATGATGATAATAATATGCTATACCTAACTATAAATACGAGTGCACTTGTGCTGGATTTTTGAGTACCTGCAACCTACGATGATGGATGTAGGTAGCTATATAATGATTAAATGGCTAACTATGCCTACATATACCTATTTTCTTCCCTTTGCTTCTGATTAGGCATCTTGTCGATTGTCACATTGTCAGATTTAGTATGTAGCACATTTTGAATTACCAAAAATTTTAGTGACTGTTAGCTTAACAAAAAATAGTATGAACAAACTAGGAATAAAAGACTGCAAATGCATTTTAGCCGTTTTTTGTGAAGCTCCGCATCTTTGTCGTGCGTGCTCACAAAAGTAAGATTCAACATTGAGGGTCTCCATCTCCTCCGTCATCTTGGTTGGTTGTAGACTTTACTTCTGGTAAACGTAGCACTCTGCACCGCGGCGACCCGCTCCTTGTCAATTGTCAACCATTATTATCGCTATTGATGATGCAATGCAGCACTTTGTGATTTTTATTGTGAGATTTAAGCTCATTTGAAGATGCATTTTTGACAGTTTGTGTCATTGTGTGAGTTCTCTCGGAATTAGAAGGAAATCTGTCGTTGTCGTCGTCGTCAAATAATGAGTGAACTATGTTGTAGTTCAATCAAATCATGGCGAAAGAGATTGCAATTCTACGAAGAAGATGATTATGATGAGCTGGTGGTGACAAAGCATCCGATTATAGTGGGAGAGGTAGGCTCATTCATTTCTTTATTGAAAGGTGTAGGTATTAAATGTGGCGGAGCGTAGCACGTTTCCTTTCCTTCGAGCAGTCATGCTACATTAATCAAATCACGAATTGGAATGTACATTACAATAAACTTAATTGACAACAACTAGCGACACGCGCAACACAACACACTGCTTACATAATAAGAGTAACATAATTTTCCTGCCTTCATTATTCGACTCTCATTATTGCAACTAATGTTGTGCATAAATAAATAACACATTAAAAGTGCTCAAGCATGACAATTGACTTATTTTTGTTTGATGCAACATTTTTAGTTTCATTGCCTCGATAATGATTCATGTGACAAAACTGGATTAAACTAGAATTTGACATGTTATAATATATCGCAACAACTTGATGTACCCTTTTTTCGGGGCTCATATATGTACCTGTTACCATCATTGATGGCGATTGAATGGCAATAATCGACACCAGACCGTTAAAACGGAAACGGATACAACGAGATTTGTGTTGGGGGTGTGTAATATATAGTTGGTAAGAAAACTAACAACATATTCCACCCACGAAAAAATAAATGTAAACCCATCGATTTGCATTGGATGATTACTTTACAATTAATTAAATAGGAAGTTTCAATCGAAGTGTTAAAAAGTATATGGTTTCAACTCATTTCCTCAATAATGACTTCAAAAATCCATACTAATATACTGGGGCTAGTTTCTGGCTAGCTGATATAAATATAGGATGTGTGTGTAATATCGTTAAGATATTGATGATTATTTTTGTACTCCAACTTTCGTCTTACTTTTCTAACATACTGTACCTATAAATTAATTGAAACATTCAAAATATGCAAGCCTGAAAGCAATATTTAAACGAACCATAAACCGTATATAATACAATGCATGCAGCATTCATCGAGAACAGCTTGCAAGTTGCAACTAGTCCATTCATTACTGTGAATAGTGAGCCACTCTAAATTGGCTGAAATAATACAAACCAATTTAAGTTTTAAAAGTGGTATCTTCCTTCCAAACAATTCTGGGCCAAATTAATTTTTTTGGTCGATCAATGCAACGTTAATAATCTATTCATATAAATTCAAAACTTGCAGCATATTTTATTAGATAACAAATCCGGAGAAACACTTTTCTGTCTCTTTTCCTTAATATAACGACTGCGTTTAATTCAGAACAAAAACGTTTTCCTCATCTCGTTAAAAGTTGGTTAGCGAACTCAAACAGCCCCACGCTGCACTTAATCTGTGTAAGTGTACCTAATTGGTAAGTAATGACTTACAAACTGTTCTACAACTGCCAATCGTTGAGGGAATCAGTGAATGAGTGATTGGCTTGGTACAAGCGTGATGTAGTGTGTCCAAGCGTCGTAAATTTTAAAATGCTATACAGGTATAACGTGTAAGACAACAAAATTGACCGTTTATAAAAAACATGGGGAATTTTTTAAAAAGAAAATCTGCGAATTAACTACTCAATTTTTCTTTTCCTTATTCGTCTTACTTTTTTTCGTACAAAAGACAAAAAAATAAAGAACATGTGAAAGACTGCTAAAAAAACTAAGAAACTAGAAGGTAGGTATTTAAAAATCTCTTTTTCTTATTATGATAAAGATGTAGTATCAAGAAGATGCACATTAATATTTTTTGCTGATCCCTGCTGGTTGTAGTAGTAGTAGTGGACAATGGATGAATGAGAGATGAGATTAACGTGTAGTCCCTACTGTTTTCTCTAACGTAGTACATAATATAATAGTTTGTCATTCGACAATTTTCTACCTTGACCACCTTAATTGTAAGATTTTGTTATACAGAATGCATCCTGATAATATCAACCTCGTCTCCCTCTCCTTTTACTGAAGCTGTTCGCGTAAAGATAAATAGAGTACAAACAATAGACAAAAACATTTTGGTTGAGAAAATTGAAAATATTACGAGAAGGTGTACGTGGAAGTCCATGTCATGTCTTACATGTAATTGTAACGCTTCATATAAAAAATCTTCCTTCCACGCAATTTGCGTAACACTATGGCTAATGATGATGGGGAAGTGCTTAGCACAGTAGCAAAAAACTGTAAGGTTCTATGAATGCCAAAAAACATTTAGTTCTGTTAGATTTTGCACTGAAATTTGTTTGCAACTACTAACTACCTGCTACCTTCATTCAGTACGCATGTGGCACTGATTTGACACATACTTAAGACTGAAAATTGAGCAGATTTTGATTTGCTCCCAAAATCGTGATACATGAATCGAGTGCAGTCGTGTATCTCCAGTACCCATCACTGATGTAGGTCGAAATGTCGGATATTCGATGTAGGTACCGAGCTAAGATATTTTACTGGAGATGATTGGTTCCGTTTTAATAAGCAGCGAACTGCAATGATCATTATGAATGTTGTATTTGAAAGGAAAATAACCTATAAGAGGACTTACTATGCATATCTTATATTAAAAGTCTTCATTGTTTTTAAATACATGAGCTTAATTAGTAAGGCTTACTGGGAGTGCTCGTAAAGCTCGTATTTCAAAAAAGCAAAAATGGACGTAAACGAGTTGTCATATCCAAGCCTTGATTGATTGTAAAAAAAAGGAAGTTGCATAATTTGCCAATGGTTAGTTTATTTTTTTACTTTTTATTGCTTAATTGCTTTCCTTTTTGTTAAATTTATGTAAAAACGTATAAAAACAATTATTAACATTCATACTATCATTTCTAAATGGTTAAATGAAAAGGAAAGGACGAAAAAGATTTTTTTTGCCAGTGCAGAAGTACGCAAAAGCAATCAGTCATTCATCAATATTAAAATGCGTAGATGATCGTGTGAAAAGTACGACGGAAATGTAATGAAGTGTGCCTTATAATAGTTCTCTTAGTTATCTTTCAATGCTGAATGTTTTCTGAGGAGTAATAATAATCATTGCTTCCGTTTTGATGCTATAAATAAGTGAAATTGAACCGGACGGATGTATTCGAATGGCCATTTCTTGATATCCCACAAACAAACAATGTAACGAACATCTAGCGGACAATGTTGAATATTACAGTATTCATAAATACCTGGGAGGCACAGCGCAGTAAAACATATTATTATAACATGTCAATAAAAATAACCACTCGAGTCTTTTAATAATCGCATGTCTTTAAAAATTCTACACACATCTCGTCTCGTTTCAGACTTCCAGCACAGAGCAGACATGAGTGATTGGCATAATTTAAAGAATATACTTCTGACGATGAGATTATCATGAATCACTGGTAAACGTGTTGCATATATTACATCATTTATGGTTTCATCAAGGCTTATTTACGGATTTTATTTAAACGTGCAGATAAGCTTCAAAGTATACATACACGGTTAGTACTTAGGTATATCAATTTATGACTTGTTAGCAGTAGCAGGGAAATTATTTAATTCTTAATGACTTTTCAAGACGTGTCTTCTCACAGTGCCCCAGGAAATTGACAAGATTTTCTACACGCCGTTTATGCCTTTTCAACTTGTGTAATATTATTGATCTTCCTCCGACTATCTATTTATTCGTAATCAAAAGTTTAATTGTGCTCATTACATAAAATGACCTTTCGTAAGTGTCTCTAAAGCATACGTTTTTTACGAAATGTCACTTTTCCAACTCCTTATGATCATGCCACACCTTTCATTCGTTTGTTTCGCTGCTCTGGTTCCGTGTAAGGTGCATAAAGAAACTTATTTGAATGACAGCTTAACTGTGAACACAATCATTTTCATGATCTTTTACTTACATATTATTATGCCAATATGATCTGTGTAGTCTGAAAGGAGCAAAATATTGCACAATGGCAGAATGATCCAAGAGTTTCTTTTCATGACTTGTGGTCTATCTTTCTTCTGTAACAAAGTTTATGGGCTAGTCTCGAGAAATGACATTCTTGAGAACTTAACTTAAATATTATGAACTTAAATACCTAATATGCCAACCAATGACAATAGCGTGAACATGTGAACGTGTGTGTTGCCCAGTGTCGTTCAGTGATGGTGGGGTAATCCATATCATACACAATGTACATTTAAGTAAAAATTAGATAAAAAATGTTTCATTAAAGTGTGACTTTAGACGAGTAGTTGCAAACAGCGCTACGGGCCCTTTTGTTGGCACAATTAAATGTTTTTGTTGCAGGTTTTAGACTCTAGAAATCAGATTAAGGTTAAATCCTACGTCACACAGTTGTACAATGATACATAACAGATGCAGGTTAGAACTGAAATTCCAGTTTAATTTGGTGTCAGATTTTTTGTACTTTTCCCTTTGTCATGTCAATGTCCCAATGCACTTCGTGAACTCATAGACAGAGTCAAGCGTTCCATTCATACTAAAGAAAGCAAAGTTTTCATATTAACTCGCGAGAATCCTTATTTGGTTCACAATTACTATTTAATTGCTTCAAGGTAAGTACCACCAAGTATGTACATGTACGGAAGCTTTTAGTGGTCTTTGAATAAAGTCTACTAATGAACGCGAAATAATAATATGTAAGTGTGCACCATGTACCGTTCCAATTCAAGATGAACTCATTGAGTGAACTGCAGTTGTAACATGATGTGACAAGAAAGTGCAGTTGCATTCTCTAACTTTTTTTGCCAATTTGTACAAATTTTAATTACGTGGTTTCATCTAAGTATATATGCTGTATTATGTAATCCTTTTTTTACTTAATAGCTGGCAAAATTGCAGTATATTTGAACTGAATTGCTAAAAAAATTGGTATCCGGCTATTTCCCACCAAGTGGATTCCCACCTGGAAGATTCCCCCCAGTAAATTCCCACCAAGGGTAATTCCCACCACGGAATATTCCCACCAAGGAAAATTGCCACCACGGAATACTCCCCCCACCAAACGTTCCCCCCACGGAATATTCCCACCACAGTATATTCCCACCATTTAATATTTCACAACTCGTAATGAATATTCTCTAATGATTAATATCCCCTCTAGCACAACGGTAGTTTGTGCATCAACTTACCCTTATATTAATTAATGCCCGGCCATTGGCAGCAACTTCCTAAACTATATTCGTAATAAAACTTCAGGCATGGAAAACAAGCGCTGATATACGCTGTGAGCCGGATAAATTTTTTGGAGTAATTTGGAGAAAGAAGAAACATTTTACTATTTGAATACATTTTTCACAAATAAATTTATTTTTCATAACAAATGGGTCACATTCAGGAATGATTTTCACAACTTCCGAGATATGTTTTTCAGTATGTGGAGTACATTTTTTTGCAAATTTTAGTCAACATGAAAACCCAAAGTTAATTAATTAAACTAATTAATAAACCAATTAATTAAACACCAATGTTGATATTGGGGCTACCTTGATAATTGAGATAATTTATTACGTAGCTGAAACGAAGTTGAAGCGTAGTTATAATTTTAGTTTGTTTGTCCATCTGTCTGTCCGTCCGTCTGTTCGCGCTATAACTCTGAAACGGCTTGGCGGATTTTGTCGAAAGTTGGCACACAGGTTCATTAGGTGACAAGGAAGACATGGCCAGAGTTTCAGGTCAATCGGTCAACAGGGGTCGGAGTACGGGTCAGAGAGAGGTCACATGCTTTTTAAATGGCAAATTTTTTTCTTCGTGGATTCCCATAGAGAATTGAACGGTGATCATTTTCTTATCAGGAACTATGGATCAAATCGCGTTATTTTCACCTGTAGAGGTCAAAAAGAGGTCACATGCATTGAAAGCGTCATTTATGAACGCCATTTTAAAGCGCCATTTATGAACGCCATTTTAAAGCGCCATTTATGAACGCCATTTTAAAGCGCCATTTATGAACGCCATTTTAAAGCGCCATTTATGAACGCCATTTTAAAGCGCCATTTATGAACGCCATTTTAAAGCGCCATTTATGAACGCCATTTTAAAGCGCCATTTATGAACGCCATTTTAAAGCGCCATTTATGAACGCCATTTTAAAGCGCCATTTATGAACGCCATTTTAAAGCGCCATTTATGAACGCCATTTTAAAGCGCCATTTTAAAGCGCCATTTATGAACGCCATTTTAAAGCTCCATTTACTCAGTTGACATATAGCTGTTTCTCGCAGTACGATATCTCTGCGATTCTAGCGTAAGACCAGCGTAATTATTTCTAGCCGCTTGTTAGCACATTTTTGCGTTTATTTCGCAGCGAAAGATATATCGATTGGAAATCGCAGCGAATTTGGTTTGGGGGTGTTTCCTAGCTCCTCCCTGTTCGAAGCGAATCTATGCGAAAAGTCTACGAATCCGGCGATGTTTTCCCAGCGCATCTAAGTAGTTCTAAACTTATGGAGGGAAAGGCCGTGCGTAGAGTGGCTATCTACCAAGCAGACTATTTAAAAATTAAATAATTCGTTCACTCCTGTAATGTTGGTATAACATATTACAAAATAATGTAGCTCTTTTATTGCAGAAATAAAATTTATATGTACTTTCGAATCATATGTTCCCTAAAATTAACAATAAGCAAGTAATGCTACTGGTCATTAACAAACTTGAAGCGACTTTGCTCATGAACACGATGATAAGTAATTTAACTGTTGAATCACAATGTTGTGATTTAAGGAGCTAATTGAATGTCTACCATGGATGATAATTTGATAATTGATGGTTTTTTAAAATAAGTTTATAAATAGTTGTTAAGTTATAAATTATAACTACAATCAGTTTCATACCTCCATTCATCAACACAATAATGCAACAAGCTAGTAGAAATATCAAGAAGAGTGCGTGTACGTATGGCCGTCGAAATCGCAGAGAAATCGCACAAAACTCGTTGCGTTTTTAATCGCAGCGAATCGCACAGAGCTCGTACAGTTCCACCGGACAAATATCCTTGGATTCGAGTACTAATCCAATGCAATTATCCGCGACTCGCACAGCGAGCTGGGCAAGCGAAATCGCTGCGATGCCAGCGAATTTTGTCAACTGGGTATGAACGCCATTTGAAAGCGTCGTTTTAGAGCACCATTTATGAACGCCATTTGAAAGCGTCGTTTTAGAACACCTTTTGAAAGCGCCATTTATGAACGCCATTTGAAAGCGTCACTTCAAAACCAATTGTTTCAGCTATGTATTTTCCATCGCGGTTCAACGCGACTAGTTTTGGTTATTTATTTGGTATGACCAACATAAATGGCCTCGCAACAAAGCAAAAAAGCTGTTGGACAATTGTGCGCCATATGTTTATGTAATATATTTTGCCGTCTGCATTGTATTGCTGTATAAATTGAGAATCAAACCCAGAGAAGTAAACTACTGGCATGGAAACTTTGACGGTTAAGTTGATGCACAAACTACCGTTGTGCTAGGGGATATTAATCATTAGAGAATATTCATTACGAGTTGTGAAATATTAAATGGTGGGAATATACTGTGGTGGGAATATTCCGTGGGGGGAACGTTTGGTGGGGGGAGTATTCCGTGGTGGCAATTTTCCTTGGTGGGAATATTCCGTGGTGGGAATTACCCTTGGTGGGAATATACTGGGGGGAATCTTCCAGGTGGGAATCCACTTGGTGGGAATTAGCCTGGAGCCAAAAAAATTATGAGTTAGCTTTGCTTTATACATTTGTCTTTTGTGTGTGAAGCACAGCGCAATATTGGTTTTTAATGTACAACATACACCTATGAAATTCGTACTAATATTTTGTTTTTCGAATATGTGTATTTTTTGCATGATTTTCGTGGGCTGTTTTAGTAGTGCTATTGTTTCAATAACTTAATGAAAGGCCATTTATGTTCTGAAAGATTTTTTATACTTACTATTAGTCTACGTAAGTTTCGTATATTGTGTAATTGTGGTCAACGTGGTGAAGTGTATGTGCAGCAGCCCATTAAAATATATCGATTTAATTTATTGTGCACAAAGTGCACATGGTGCTTTTGAATGACGACGATTCAAGTGCAAGGTTCAATGTAGAAAACCAGGTACGTAATTAATTAGGATTATATTGCTGTTAGGAATAGTGAGATAGTATAGAATCTTAAGTTTAAAAATGTTTCAAGGTCTTCTATTTGGTAAAGTTCCAACGAAATTAAGAAAGTATTTCCTATCAAAATCGATCAATTTTCTTATCATTGGCTATGACATTCTTATATTTCTTAAATTAATGAACGGAAACAAACCAAATAAAAGAATGAAAATCTGATTTTAATCACTAGTAAGTCTAAAAATTGATTCCGCTTCTTTTCTCACATTCATCAAGTATTACCATTCAATCAGAATCTTTTTCAGTCGTATGCCTACAATTTATCCATAATCCAACTGATAAGGAATTATCAAGATGCAAATTTATTGGCTACGACCAGTGGCTACCATTTCATTAAACTTGTAGGGAAAAATGAAAAAAAAATCGGTCACTATTTTAATCCTGTTAGCATAAAGCTGTATGACGGACAGCAAAAATATTCAATTGCATTTTTTATACACACTTCTTAAGGAAAGGAGTGATAAAAGAATTTCTCGATCCTAGTAGGTTGTTGTTGTTAGTATGCCAATCTAGAAGAATTAAGTCTTCCCTAAGAATTGCACAAATTGAAAATCAAGTCTCATTCAAGTTTCTACTTTATTCAATTCAGGCTAACAAATTCCAAGGCCGCGTTTCGTCTTTGTTGCACCAGATTTTTATAGACGCTCTTGTGTACTATTAAAATTGTTACAATTGATCTTTTGAAAAAATGGGGAAGCAAAAATGAAGGGTAGAATATGATAATCTGTATCACGTTTCTTTAGTCATCCTTGAAGATACTAAAAATTAAATTGAATCATATGTAATTACTGCAAATTACAAGGATGTATTCATGTGCGCGTATGTGACAAGTATAAGTAGCGTCAAATCAAGCGTATAGAATGGTAATCACACTAGTCGGTAGTCGGTTTTTTTCTTCTGTCATGTGATGAATGAATTATGTTGGGATGTATGTTGGGTAGGTATGTGTGTCCAGATTGATCAACTCTTGACAGCAAAACGCAATTAAAATCATTGTACTTGACTTGGATAGCGCATCACAAATTAGGATTATCAATTTCGAACTCTAGATGCTCGGACTATCACTCAAAAGATGAAAAGAGTAATGGGAGTGGGTGTTCTTGTCAGTTTTATGCAACTCAAAAGTGTAGATTTAAAAAAATAGATATATATTTTCATTGTTGTGCACACAATATAATGTACACAGGCTAAAAGTGCAGACGCAGAGATAGATCACGTACGTGATCATGAAGATTTTTTCCTGTAAAGATAAAAGTGTTGACACTTGCTATGCAGACTCAGAAAAAATGAAGGACTTTGTGTGGCTTTTTATGGCGATTTTTTTTGCATGTACAAAAAGACTTTTCATTGTAATAACGGAGGTGGAGATTGGGAGCCCACAGAAGTTAAGATAAAACTTACAATAGTAAATGACATTAATATATTTTTAAAAGAAGTTTTTGGAAACGGGAAGCACAAAATATTACATCCAAATAGATAAACATTTTTAATGGTAACGTAATAGCGGTATTTACTACTGTTTACTTTATATATTTGCAACATTGCAAAATGGATCAGTTGGGTCAGTTATTGCTTCAAGCAGTTAAAAACAAAGTAGGCAGTGGAGGCGAATGGTGGTGGTAACTGTAGCTGCTGACAGTTTGATTGGCACCTTAGTAGACATCTCTGCCATTGTTGCATTTCGTAATTGTAAAAGACAGAAGAAACCAAAACACCAAAAGTGTGAAGTAAAAAATGGCAACCGTAAACGTACACTCTTGTTTTTTATTGCCCATCAAAGACGCAAAACCTTGATGCAAACTAAATGGATTACAACCAGCATTGGGAACGTTACTGTTCTACCTAGTCATTATTAGCATATTATCACTTTAAGTTTGCATTCCTAACAAAAAGGATGTATATTTTTATGCATTTCGGATGCTTTAAAAATAAATGAAGAACATTGTCCGCATTTAGTTGTTCCAGACAGTTTGCAGAACTCGAGAAGAAAAAAACTGAAAATTTGACATTTGTTCCAAACGGTAAATCTGTGTCAAACGGAAAATAGGCTATATGCGCGGCGCATAACGTTAAGAGTTTCAGTGTTTTAAGTCTTCCTTCCAATTATCTCTACTAACGAAATGACTGTAGTGCGCTGAATTGTGATAATCTTCTTGCTGTTATTTACTGTACATTTTTTTTTCAGATAGAATGCATACATGTAAATCGTATGATACGACCAAAATGATACATTATTGCAATTACATTACCAACTACAACGTTAAAAAATGTGTACTAGGAAAAAACTGAGAAATATCATCCTTTTTGATGGCTTGTCAACTTATGCACTTACGAATATATGCTTTTCAAAATATTAACCTGGTTTTTTAGCCAAATCATCATGAACACATCTATTTACCTACGTATTTATGCATATAATATTTGTGATGATGATAATGATACGATAGACTTATATTCAAAGTACAAGGTCATCATCACTTTGCGTTAACTTTTACAGCGAAATTATTCTTGATTTTCATGATTTTACAGGTGACATCACGATGATCAATGAATGATGATGATTCAATGGGAGAAATGACAACTTCAAATATCTATTAAACGCGATACGACTGTCATGTTGAGGCACATGGCGGTACAAACTAATTCGCAGAACCCATAGGACACAATTGGAGTGCTATTACAATTAGTGAAATAAAATGCCCATTTTAAAAATGAAAAATGATGAATATCTCTAACAATCTTACAACCTATTTAGATTACCGAAAAATATATATAAATGGCTAAAATGTGTTTGGTTCATATTGGTGATCATCGTCCACACCATCATCATTGCCTGTTACACAATGTTTGCCTTGTGTCTTGATGATTGTGACAGTTTTGATGATGTTGCACGTAACTATTTTTAGAATAATTTATTAGAAGATGAGAATTAACGAGAATGGGGAAATGTGATTGCATATTACATACATGTGATCAAATTGAACTAACAAGGTTATTGAATTCGTAGATCGCTAGCGAATGGACATATGTATGTGCACTAAATAATTGTGGCGCAAAGACCACTACCAACAATGCCTTTTGTAACTATTTGAATTACCATTAGCGTTGCATCTCTGACGAATTATGGCCCATGTATTCCTATTAAGTTTCCGAAGTAAATACAGGAGTTTCAAGAAAAAAATCTGGTATAAACTGTCATAAATCAAGAACATTTGTGGTATATATTCATTCTATAGTAAAACAACTCTCTCTTATAGTAATAAATTTCAATCTCATCTCAATCTCAACTCAGCATGATAGTGGAAGATGAGATCACCACTACAGGGACTGAATGAAGGAACTTGACCAACATTTCTCCAAATGCAAAAACGCCAACTGTCAACATGTGTTACCAGCAATCCATCACTTTGCTCCTTTCTTTCCTTTTGTCAATGTCAGTATGTTATTGTATGAATGCAATTTATATATGGTGCATGCACGAAGGTGTTTTTATGATATTAATACGATATTATAAAATAAGTAATGAATGTGCTAAAGTACTCTTGATCAAGTTATTATTACTACATTTAATATATTTTAAATTAGAAATTCACAATGTTTTCAGATCAAAATCAACAACAGGTGCATTTATTTTATAGCTCATTAAAAATGACATCAAACTGGAACCTTAAATCTTTTAACATTACTATTACTTTTACACTATAAATTACATCATTCTACAGTTAAGTACGATGCACTGCAAATACAAATTAATATTAGCATACAGACTTAAATGATTCACCTTCCAGGTGGTTAATTAATGCTGTTAGATTCACGCTTGCATAATTTGCATCCGCTTCCACTGTCTGAGAGTATGGAACTTCGAACTGGTAGAATATAATGAAATGGGACGTGATGGCACTAATTGCTCCGAGAAGGAAACTTTTTGTCACGTAAAGATACCCAGCTCCGATTATTCCCACATCCTCGTGACCTCCAAAAGACAGCCTCATACTCAACATGAACCAGAGTTCGTTATCCATTCGTGAAGTCATCATGCCTTTCCGTCGGACAATATCCAAGACATGCCTTGCCTGTTGTAATGAAATGATTACATACACACAATGACAATGTATCTCTTTGTTCGACACATGGACGCATCATTTTAAATACTTATTTAAAAACGGCTGCATAATTACTTCGTCGGCTACTCCAGATGCCTCAAGGGTTACAATTATGTACATGTAAACTTGCAACCCCAAAAACAGCAAGTAAGGGAGCAAGTCCGACTGTCTATTACATTCAATGTATTCGTCATAAAAACAAGCATGCACAAAGCCGTAGGCTTCAAAGACAATCATGATCATCTAAAAAATATAATCACCCAACAAATAAAATATTTTCTCTAGAATTGGTTGGCGCTGTTTCAGGTAAACTTTTCTCACCGTGCTCAAGTAAAATGACTCCATTATTACTTCAAATTGTGCGTTTACACCTTCCAATAAATTAAATATAACCAAGTGATCTTGAAACAAATGCGCGCGGCTTGTTCGATTGGCTGCTCGAACTCCCAAGCGAATGTCATTACTTTGTTTTAAACTCGTAGACTCCAAAATTTCTAGAATGATGAATACATAGATTGATTAAACTATGTTGGCTAATTGTTTTTCTGCTCATTATTACACAGATGCTGCAAGCTTCGTTCACTTACGTTTATGCAAGCAGTACTGGAAGCGATTGTTCCAAATTCTCAAAATATTTGTTAGAATCCGACAGTTGTAAAAGAACCAGAGTATATACAAGTATCCAGCAAAGATGCAGTACAACAGAAATATCGCACAAAGTAAACGGCGGCTTCTTATGCCTTTGTTCCAAAAACTTGATGGATCAATAGGTCGAGTTAGTACAATGTAAAAGGTTGACCCGGTACCAGCTAACCCAGGTGAAACGTCAATAGCATAGAGTGCGATTATCAGAACTCCAACGACTCCAATGACTGCGATTTGTTTCCACAATCGTTTTGCCACGTTGCGGCCTACGTCTAATTGAAGTAATTCCACTACCCTAAACAAAGAATAGCATTGTATTTACACCATCAACAGAAGTTTTTGGCTGACTCGCTTCCAAGGTCCAATATATAGCTTATAAAATTGCAACATACATGCATATAATATACTTACTCGGTCCAATAGACTAATTGCTTTGCTATGTAGTCCTTTCGAAGAAAAACTGCGACCATGCAAATGGTTAAATTAATAAAGCTGGCTAACATTATTATGAGAGCTACAGTGTTTCGTTTGTACACGGAAATTTCCTCAGATCTGTAAATATCGCTGGGCTTTTTTCGGGTACTATGATGCTCCGGAGCATTAACGGCAATACAAACCATCGAGACAAGCATCCAAAGCGTAGTGAAGATGACAATTGAAGCACTTATCAGGAAAAGGATCGTTGCATATGAATACCAGGAAAATTTTATTAGATACGTTCCATCCTTCAGCCTCTTTGGGATCAATGGAAATAGGCCCATGAATGTTGAGATCAAAAGAACTGGACGAAAAGCATCCATCACGCTGCGTGCATATTTCCGACCAAGTGATACTTTCCCTTCTTCCAAGGTCCATACATCATCTTCCGGATCATATTCGAGCTTGTCATCCTCAGCGCCTTTCTCTTTGGTTGATTTACTGTGTGCTGTGTGTACTGATCTCTTATCTGACTCGTCCGCCTGTCCTTTCTCAACGTCTAATTCCGATTTTTGTCCCTTTACCATTTCGCCTACCTTCTTTTGATTTCGAATATTTGCTCAATCGTTAGGGCTGTAAACCTCGTTGTACTAACATATTTTAATTTACAATGCAATTAAGATCATTGCAATTAAAAGTTTTATCAACGAGTTATTGCACAAAGAAATCAAATAAGATCGCTTCGCTTCAAACCTCTTGGTCTACTAATAATCTGTTTCCACGTTGAATTGCTCTCAAATGAAATGCTATTCGACGTGAAATGAAAATTCATTTGGAAAATATTGAAACGCCTTCCTGATTGATAAAAAACACTTTAGTCCCAGCGGATGAAGAACTCTTATCAGATGATCGTTAACCGTTGTGAAGCCAGCTTGACCTTGACCCTAGAAACTTACAATTTTACAACACCAAGATAATTTAAGATAACTCAAGTATTTAGAAAGGAAAGAAAGACACGAACTATGAATGAACGGTCATATTAATAAATAAATTAGACACTGTAAATAAGGAATGGTTTGATCAGAATCCTCAATTAATACAGAAATCGTAAAAATATGCATGAATGCATATTCCATGCATAATCCGAATTGTGCCATCATGCACGCCCATACCGAATACCAAAAAAATAGTCAAAAAGTCAATGTCAATAGAGTATCCAGAACTTTTTGTGACATCAATATGACAATTATAATGAGTACAAACATGCATAAAGTTACAAGTAGGAAAATTCATTCCAGTCATCATTTTAATTTAATTTCACCAAACTTTCTTTATCGTAACTTAAAATGATTTAACAGACACTCTGTCCATTATGTGTATAACTTTTCACACTCCATACAAGAAACAATTTCGTATATTTACTGCATCGTGAAAATACGAATGAAGGTCGGAATATTTCAAATTCAGTATTTACTAATATTCATTGTAAATCACCGTATTATTACATTATAAACCTTACAGCTAGAACACAGGACGAACCACTACCAAGTTTAGTAACACAATTTCTTTAATAATACAGGGTAGATAGATAGATTGCTTATTTAAACGGTGTTGAGAAATAGGGTACGACCTATTAACTAAAGTACACTTCGTCAGCTTACAAACTATAAATTCAGGACAAATGTGGCCTTATGCATTTCATTATTAAAATAAAATAACCAGCTTTACCTCATCAGTCACAGAGCTTGGTACATAGAAACATAAAAGAAAATCACATCTTTCCCATATCTGTGGTAGCTTGAAGATTCCACAGGTAAAAAGTCAACACAATTCAACTTATTTTTTTACAGTCAGTTCACCACAATCCCACAATCACGGTGACTGTTCAAGTTTTTCTTTCTGCTATAGATTCCAAAATTGTTACACGAAACGCAGCGCAACTTAGAAGAATAGTTTTATATTTGTCACGTTCACTAAAACTGGAAGCAGTCAGTTGAATAAGAGAGTACTCCTGCCTTTGACGAATGTGGTAAAAATGTACGTGTCAATCTTGAAGCATTGAAAACATTCACAAGAAGTCAGTGTGACCAATTCATATTGTGTGGCGATGGGATGACATTCACGTTTGAATTACTGAGCAAAACATTCTGCGCTGGGGATCCACTAGCTGCAGCGACATAATCTCCTAACAATGGAACAGTAGTGTAGTGAGTTACAGATGCATTTGCTTGCACTTGATGTGGGTTTCCCTACAACAAACAATAAAACAAAAAAATCAGCAATCATTCGAAATAAGAGCGGTTATGCTTTAGACCAATTTCAATGATGATCTTACGAGATTAGCCGCCCCTTGGATAACTCCCATCATATTTTGAGCTCCTGCCATGTCAACAAACGTGTTCATTCCATCAACCAGAGATCCATTGACGGTTAACCCACCATTGGTTAGCCTGCCATTTGTGTCTACCGTAGACCAAATGCTATCAGAAGGCGCAGTTGTGTGATGACCTACAACAAGATTACGCGATAATTATTACTTTGTCACATCACACCTCACAATGAATAAAATATTATCGTCACAAAATTCAATCGTCGTACCTGGTGGAGGTTGAGGTGGCTGCCCAGTGTACCGAAAGTACGGATTTTTTAAATCTAATGTATTGGAAGCCTTTCTTCCTTCTAAATCTAGATCGATCATAACATCATAACTTTGCCTGCAAATATATTGTAACAATCCCAATTAGAATACCTTATTTAGCAAAGTAAAAAAACGACATTAGGTAATACGGAAACTATAAAAACAACCTCTTATTTGCGCTAAGTCGAACGTGTCCTTTTAATATCTGGAATTGTTTAACTAACAGTGGGGTATCGATTAAACATCGAACCTAAGAAAAATCAATATCAACATTCAATTAGACATTTTGTTTTCGAAAATACCAAATTAAATTTCTGATCAACAATCGCCAGTCGTTTACTAACCTGATACCAGTGAGTTAATGGCTCGGTAGGCGCAGTGGACAACCAAACTGGTTGGTCTGAACCCTCAAAGGAAACATCAAACCAAAAGGCTAAGCCATGAACAGTTCCGGACTCGGTAATTTTAAACTCCAACGGTATATTAATTTGATGTAAATCGAATTCCGATGCTGTTGAAAAGTCTACTGTATGCTTAAGGGACTTGGCTAGACAAATACGAACGTCGAAGGTATCTACAATTGGCTGACGAA
The DNA here is from genome assembly GCA_004115045.4 of Sinella curviseta. Taxonomy (NCBI): domain Eukaryota; kingdom Metazoa; phylum Arthropoda; class Collembola; order Entomobryomorpha; family Entomobryidae; genus Sinella; species Sinella curviseta. The sequence goes on along the minus strand of CM023200.3, from coordinate 60,025,226 downwards.
AATATTCTTTCACGGCAGCGTTTTTGAGGGTACTTAAATCTACTCCATGAAAACAACTTTGCTGCCTACAGGAATTAAATGTGCATCCACGATATATTAATAAAATGTAATTCCCTACGCTCCAATATCATTATCAAATGAAAATTTAAATTACCAAAAGTTTGCTTTATTGCATTGTTCCATATATAACGCCTCATCGGAAAATGGAGCTACGTGAAGTTCTCCTTTTGTTGGAAACATTTTACCTACAAAATAGATTTTAAAATTATAGCTTGTTTTCCTTCCCCCCTTTAGGATAATGATAGTGACTAAAAAAGTGAAAAGTTTGAAATTGTTACCATTTGGCTTCAACCACTTCTTGGCATGCAGATACGTCTCCAACATTCTTTCGTTAAACAACATGTAACCCATTGGCTCTGAAATGATAACATCAACTTTCTCCGGCAGTTCTATTTCCTCAATTTTCCCAGCGACTACTTTAAGCCTGTCTTTCAAACCATTTGCTGCAGCCAAAGCCTGATAAAGTTTCGTAAAACATTATTATGAACCTTTCTTCCTCTAATGTTACTAACTTGAGCAAACCGTAGAAAATATGTTAACAGAATATTTTACCTCCGCGTGAACTGCCATACTAGATGCTTCAACGGCATACACTTTTCTCGCTCCAGCTTGGCATGCAAAAAACGATAAAATTCCGGAGCCTGCCCCAACATCCAGTATTACTTTGTCATTAAAGTCCCCTAAATTAGCCAATATTGCTTTTTGATAGGTGGCTGTTCGTATATAATCCTGCATCATATTCTGCTGCTGGGAGAGGTAGCCGTAAAACTGCAAAACAAAAATTTGTACATGACAAATTTATTATCTAATGCAGATACTTGTATTCCGATAAATACAAATAAATTGATTACATTGCACGTAAATCTTTACCTGAAAGTATTGCAGAGCTGATGAATCTTCCGTCCTTTCGGCAAATATAGAAGATTCATTTCCTTTCAGTCCTTTTGTTATTTGAATTTGAAAATTTGCTCCATCTGTTCCGACCAACAAGTATTATGTGTTACATTAATCTAAATATTAACTAACGTTAATTACAATGTGTTATACAATTTGTTCTCAACTTACCAGTTTCAACGGGAATATTGATGATCAGAGCCTCAACATCTGTGCTTATAATGAAACCGGACCGACCGATTCGCTGTGGAGGGCAACCCTTTTCAACCAATATCTCGTACAATTTGGAATTTACGTTGGTTTCCCCAACTGGAAAAATAAATGCACCAATTAAAAGATATGTTATTCTACTCATACTAATTGACATGATCATATGCACGAAGTCTTCCGCACATCACCCCATAATAATATAACTAATGATTTAGCTGATTGACTTACCCTTCATGAAGGACAGCAGCAGTCCTTGAGGATCATAATCAACCCTTAGCACAACTGGTGTTGGGAAACGGGGCTCACTTTTCCCACACTCAGTGATTCTGAACACACGGACATTTTCATAAAGCGTCATCTTTGCTATTATTTAACACTCCTCCCTTTCAAAAACAATCAAATGCAGTTTTACTAGACCAGCCAGCACGTAAAACAGTTGCCGAGATGCTCTTGTACACCACACAGGTCGTCACGATACCGTTCGACCCGTAAAACTTTGCCGTTTCACACAAATTGTATCAAAATCAATTCAGTTTCCTTTTCCTTTCCTAAAACTGAATCACCACTCACAAAATATGCGTAGAATGCTTCCGTTTTTCAGACACGAGTCGACAGTAATTAAACAGTACATTATATCCACTTTGTTTCATGTAAAAATAAGGCGGAAATACAGGCAATTAGTAGCGTCAGTAAATTCGTTGTGCTATAGCAAACACCAATTTAAATAAAAAAACTCTACAGAATCTTGCCTACGCTCAAATAGGCTATAATTAGTTCACACAGAAAAACAAACCTCTCACTCAACTCTCCTCCTATATAAAAATATTATGCACTATTTTTATAAATAAATATTCTCCTTTACAAAACACTTTAAACGTTAGCTTTCGCTTTCTACACACTTCATACGCGTCTTTAGTCAATAAAGTAGGTTTAGATGCTACTGGAGAGATGTTTTGGTAATGGCTTTCTTTAATATTTTTTATACAACAGCAGCAGTGTCAAGAAATTTGCTTGTCTTCTTCTTCCCATCAATTAAACTTAAGGTTTAATCAAGTACAAAGTATTATACACTACGGACGCGTAACTTGTCTAATGTTGTTATTATTATGATACAAACATTTTGTCAAAAAAGTTACAAATTTTTCAATCAATCATCAAACTTTAAATGTGGTTTGATGATGGGATTGTGTGAGAAAAGAAAAGTATCCCAAAAAAAATCGGATGCGGATGGATGGCAGACATGAAAGTAAGAAGCTAGTGAAGAAAAGCGTAGGAAAACGGCTGATGCATTAGGAACACGGGCACTGCTCACGCAGGACAGGCGACGGACGAGACAAGGTGCAAAAAATATTATCGGATTGCTGTGTGCTGGATTGGATGGATGCTGCCGCTGCAGATGTACTCCTTTGTATTGTCTACCATCCAACTAATATAAAGTAGTAGAAGTACTTTCTTAGCTGTTGTGTGTATTGTCTTTGAACTCGAACAACATTTTGCTATCAAAATCTAAAAAACTATCCTCCTCGCTCGCTCGCCATCATCGTAATCATCATCTCCAGCAGCAGCATAGCGTGTCATTCATGTCATGTAGCATCCAACCCCATAAAAACCGAACTGAACGCCTTTGAAACTGAAAGCATAGCATGGTGGATTCTCTTCTCTGCTAAAACTTTATGGCATGGGTGAATGAATGCTACTGCTACTATTCCTACTTTACTTACTACTTACTGGATCTCGGGCTCTTTTTTTGTTAAAATTGAAGCATGCTACCACTGTACCACTCTCACTAAACAAGTCCAGTAGTAGAAAGAAGTAGAATGATGGCTTGCTTAAAACGCGGAGGAGAGAATACGAAAACCCAGCCTTCCTTCCGTCCGTCTACCCGCAATGATCCGCAGCGCAAGAAGTTTATAATATGTTGCTATAAAAAAGTATGTGTGAGAAGGAAAATACTAGCTATACTGCCTTATAGCGCAGTATAGTAAAGATGGATTATAAATATTGTTATATCATATAATATTTATATAATACCTATAAATATATGTGTACGCGTTTCAAGATGCAAACTGTAGTAAAGCCGGTATGTGTTTAAGAGAGTACAAAAAAAAACTTGAAAGAAAGAAGAAAAAAGTGGATAGGTAGGTACATGTTTTCCCTTTCTGTATGTAAACTTGGCTAAAAAAGTACTTGTCGTATTCAACTCAACATTGGGTCAAGTATAGTTTAGAGTTTTTGGTTGTTGGATACAAAGTATGGAAAAATACGCAGCTTATACAGTAACATCATGTATACTTATTAGCGTTAGTGCTGTTGTTAGTACCGTCTTTATCTTTTATCATAATAATGTTACAGTAGGAATATGTATTCCTTGCTACTAGAGATATATGCTATGTGGTGGATGTAGGTATATAATGATGCACAAAGCGCAAAATATTATGATGTAGAGAGATGCATGATGCATGCCAGAGGAAAATAGTACTCGAAAAAATGGTTCCATGAAGTTTGCAGTAAAAATGGGATGGATGGTTGGAAGTTGGAAAGAAAGATGGAATGGATGGAATATTTTTTTTTTATTGTATGGAATATGGAATGATGGCATTATGGAAAAGATCTCATTTTTGTTATTATTATGAGTAGTAGAAATGTTGGGAGAGGTCTTATTATGTGGAGCAGGGGACAGTAGTCTCCTTTCCTCCTCTTTTGTTTGCTTTCCTTAATGCCATCTTATTCCTATTAAAGTAGAGGTTCTCAGAGAATGAGAATAGGAAAGGCTTTTCGAATTCAAACATGCTGTGTAGTCGTTCGTGTAATTCGATCACGATAGTACTACAATATTATGCATGATTTCTAACGACTTCATATATGGAAAATGGCAAAAAGCTCAACTTCCAGGGATCATGGTCATGATGGAATCCACACGAATGCGACGAACAATCAGTGCTTTTTGTGTGTATGACATGAATGGGATGGGATGTGGAGAAGCGAAGCCAGTGCAACTACTGCCCTAGCGTACTTTTCTTTCATTCCGCGTGTGTGTGGCGTGTCTCGCTGTCTAGGTGTTGGAAAAACTGATGGAAGATGGAATTGCGATAACAAAAGCAGGATTCTTGGAGGAAATGAAAAGGGATAAGCATTTTCATTTTCAATTGTGCTGTCCAGAATTGAAAAGTCTTTTTGTTGAAAGCCTAACAATGATGCTTGGAACATTTTCGAACATGGATTTTAGACTTTGTTGAAAGCACTACACGACCAGGATCCATTTTCCATATTATTATTATTGATAGAGAGGCATAATTACTCCTACTATTTTATTATACATAAAACAAGTACAATTATAGAATTTCATGTCATGCATGTGCGGGCGCATGCTACTTTTTACATTTCTTTGAAAATATTGGACCATTTTTCGTAACGAAATATTATGTTATTACTTGGAAGGCTCAGGATCGACTTCCATCACTATGAATTTTTGCATTTTGTCCAGCTCTGGGTACAGAATCCGTATGAAATAGCTGGAAAGCAGTTCAGTTACGACCGATATCAAGGTAGCCACTTTGACCATAAGAGAGACATTGAAGCTTGCCGTGACAAGAAACATGGCCATCATCAAGGAAAACACTTTAAATGCTATCCAAAATTTTGCCAGTTCCGCCGAAGACTATGATGGAAACAAAATTTAAGTGAATTTCAATAAAACTGGCGTGAGATTGCTTTGTTTCGTAAATTACCTTTTTCACTCCAACAGCTAAAATAACAGCGTTAATAAATCTTGCAATACAGAGGGATAAAAGTATGGCCAAAATCCATGATGTAACAACAACTGTCAGGGAAGAAAATCGAAATTACACCAAAAGTGAAATTAACCTTTCGAAAGGTAAACGCATAATACTAAATTTCATACAGCAGATTACACGAAAAGGGCAAAAAATATGTTTTGTATTCTTACTTTCGTACGTTGCATTTTTGACAACATAATTCGTAGAAGGGCTTGGAGAGTATATCAGTTGAAACTTGCTCCCTACCTTCAAGAAAAATGTCCATACTCCAATTACAGCAATGATTCCGGACGCTGAAAATAGTTAATAAAAACTACACTATGTGGGAATATATTCACTAATGGTTTATCTTTTTAAACGAATTAAAATGAATCAAACTCGGAGATATACTTACACAACAATTCAAATAAAAAAGTAAAAATCCACCACGCTTTGAAGGACAAACCACAATCTGGATGAATCTTCATTTTTTTAAATGCTCTAATTAGAAATATACAAGGCTAAAGTGGGAAACTGAAAATGTCTGGAAACGTTGGAGTGATCAAACTCTTGTGCTCAACCTCTACACGTCAACTTTAATCAAGACATGCAAGACAAACACTATGCAAAAAATCAAAAGTTCCAATAATCGAATAAGAAGAAAAACTCAAGATTTGTTGACCGACAAAATATAGAGACCTTGGAAGAACGCGAAAATTAGTGTAACTGACGCGTTAAGGATGTGCTTCATGTCGTAGCGACATATTACTTACCTATTATGTATATTTATAATATTTTGTACGATTGTACGATACGTACGTGTTAATATTGTCAGTATGTACGTGCGCCATCTTAGATTATTATGACAAAAACGCCTAAAGCATGTGACGAACTTAGTAATTACCACTGAATGTAATTTATTACTAGTAAAATGCAAACACAAACAAACATCATAGTTTTGAACAATTAGCAGCTAAAGATAATTAATACAATCTAATCTACATGCAGGTCGTAAGGACAAAGTCATAAATAAATATATCTTGTAATAACATCTAATCGGGCACGTCTATCGTTGAGAATTGTTACCGTATTTTTCTTATTTTATGCATTCTCCATCCATAATTCATTGGATGATACACAATTTTCATACGAAACACAAATACTAGAATGTAAAGTGTGTTGGTTTGTGGAATTGAATGTCGAAGGATGCTTATAATTGACTGAAAATTATACCATAATTGCTTGGTGAGCTCTTCTCGCAACCCAGATAATATTACTCGACTCAAGAAGCAGGTTTTGAGTTGTAATTTAAAAATTTGTACCACGCAAACTAAAGGTGCATTTCGAATTTTAACTCCCGGAGAGTAAAAAAAAAAGTAAATAAATACGAGTGTTAAAACAAAATTTCATCACACTATTTTTAACACCTTTTTGGTGGTAACTGGTAGCATTATATATACATACCAACTGCATATATACGACCGATTGCTAACTGGTGGTGACTTATATTCCGCTGTTTTACAAGCCAAGCATATATGTGACATATATGTCCAGACTACCTTTTTTCTGTTCAACTCATCATATATTTCCTTACACCTGCAGAACCTGGATTGCTGCTTAATGATATAGAGCTTCTGCTCACACAATTTTTCACAATTTGGACTTGATAGACAGAAAGGTTAGACTAGACAACATACTTATAGATATCTATTAACAAATATCTCTGGAATTGTGGATGTATTCAACAGAAATTAAGCAAGAAAGCTAAAATATGTCGAATGTCACAGAATATAACAAATTACAGCACTAACCAACATCAACGAATTAATAGTGGACGTGAATAGGTATTAACTAAAGTGTACGCCCTATAAGCAAGTGGCAGCTATTGACCTTCCCGTAACCTGTGTGGGTAGTGCTTTTCCTGGTGTCATGCCTTGCTTCTTAATTCCTCCTCAATTGTGTCAGCATTGTTTTACTATTAGATGTAGATCAATTCTGCACCAAACTGGAAGCATAACTTTTCACTCCACTCCACCTTTTCAAATTAAGTGGAGCAACCAGTGGAAAGAGAAGCAATAGTCCAAATAACTTGCCTTTAAAGAAAGAAGTTAATACCTATACCCTGTTAAACGTATATTACATAGATGCATTCATAAGAGAGATGTCATGCTATTCTGGGCTTTCCAAGCAAATAATAAACCGTGACTTGATCATCCGCCAAGGACAACTGAAATTTGCGGATGAGCATGAGGAAGTTAGCACACTTCTAACGCGTAATGTTATGATACCTGTTTCTCCATTTCCTTTATGCTGCACGAAGCGTTATGATATTCAATTTCCTTTTCCAGATCAACATCTTCCAGCCACTCTTTCGTAAAAGCCTTCTCTACGGCATTCCCGTTCAAATTCTCTCGGCTCAACGATGTGGTTTCTCTGCTTTCTTGTAACCTAAAAAAATCTCTTTTTTGCCTTTGTTCTCCGGGGATATTTTGCTAGCTTACTGCGTACACTTTACTTTCGAGATAATATTATATCCATCTACCTCACAAATACAGTTTCTCGATCAACTCGTCATAAATGCTGCAGCAAAGCAGATCATTTCTCCCACAGAGATGAACATATCTGGACTGTAATCTCAAGGAAGATATTATTTCTCGCAGATCCAGTTGAATAATGTGTCTTGCAGGAATCATTTCCTTAACTGGCTGAAAATCCACGGTTTAGGGGAATAGCTTACGGGATACTATGAGCCAGCTTTGATTTCATCTCCAATTTATCAATTCTGTCCCCTAACGGCTTCCCATCATGCTAAGAAAGTGTCTTCGTGTTATAATAATATATCATCTTCCAACCTTGAAATCAGTCTTTTGGGAGGAGGACTGTTCAGAGCAAAAGTGAATTGTAACCAAGCTTCTGTTTCGAGGATCACACAATTGCTGAATGTTGGAGTTTCTTGGAGTAACTGGTAGTAAGATCAAAAATATTGCCATTCAGAGCTATTTCTACGGACCTTCATGTGACCCTGCGCTGGACTATTTCGTTTTATATTGATAAATGTGATTTTTTGGTGAAAGAATGGTCAAAATTTAAACACTTACTCAGGGTGCCGTACGCACAAACACACCACACAGCTTTGGTGCCATATTAATTCTCAAGCGCCATTCATTCAATTTCAAGGTGATAAAAATTTCATGTTGAGGATCCCTTTTTCTAACCATTTCATCACGAAATAAACATCATTTCGTTTTTTTGCATACATTTACATCTAAATATCCTATCCAGTAAAATCCTTGAAATTTTCTAGAGAGCAACTTTACGCTTATTCCTTGTCATCTTATATAAGCAGTGTGATTTTTCAGGTGCTAAACACATGCATGTAGTTAAAAATTCACGCGGTACTACATTCTCGCTTTTGTACATCGTTGCTGACTTGACAGGTTAGGACTATAAAGGAAATTTATCGATCTAACATAACATACACAAGGCATGATAACTATGCTACATAAAATGCTGATTTTCACCGGTATTACCACTACTGTCAGTCTATGCCCAAAGTAAATTTATGCGGAAACGTATAAATTTATGCGGTCCAAAAACGCATAAATTTATGCGGTGACCGTATAAATTTATACGCATTTGAGGAAAAACGGTTAAATTTATGCGTTTTTTGGATAACCTTCAGAAAAATGAAAAGTAACAAAAACTGATGAGGAGTAACAATGTTTTTATTTTTGATTATTAATTTTAATTAAATTTAGAAACTTTTCATCGTGGCAAATCAAAAATTTATCGTTGCATTTTTTAGTAAAATCAATTTGTAGTGATAAGAGGAAAAGCTATTACTAATTAACATGCAATCAATATATTTTGAAACTGGCGGCATATGTTTCTATGGTAAACGTATAAATTTATACGGTCACCGCATAAATTTATGCGTTTTTGGACCGCATAAATTTATACGTTTCCGCATAAATTTATACTTTGGGCATAGACTGACTGTCCATGAAAATAATGTTGAGCCGCAGTGGAGTAGACTAGATCTCAAGGTACCAAGGTGTTAGTTTTGTGAGAGAGACCTTTAACGAGAGCAGAATCATTGCATTCATTCGAAATAATGACCCAAATTTCCTTAAAGAAAGAAGAGCGATGTTTGTACCCCTGCGGTGACTTATACTGAACTCGACAAAATAAAAGCTGCATAGGAGTAGCAAAATGTATAACAAAAGGAAACAAAAGTAGTTTAGAATGGAAGAAATGTTGAGAACATAATGTGGTGAGTTAAGGCTTCACGTTTTAAGCACGTGTAAGTAAAAAGTGTTTTGGCATCTTGTACGAGCTCTCTTTGTTCAAAATATCCTTTACATACTGTCGTCATTGGACGTGTTCTCACGACGAGAGCGAGAGACAGAAACCACGAAAATCTGCACATAGCTCAGAGCGCACTACTGGAGAACTGCAAACCAACGTATGCAGAGAGTATGCCAAAGGGATTTCTCTAATAATGAAACAGTACAGTAATTTCCTGATTGAAGCACTCCACCGGATATTACGAAGGAAAACACAAAAAATGTGTCTATCGACCCTACTTTTGTCTGTTACTGTAACTTTACTAAACCTATAGTTCTTTCTCAATGCGCGCGCATGTATATAACGTACGAAACTGTCAAAATAGATATATTCGTAAAAGAATTGAATACCCCGTCATTAGACTCCCAACTCTCAATAAGTTTAGATGAGCTTCATCGTAATTTATTTTTATTTATTTATTGTTTATTCGATATTTGCTGTTTTTGATACTCTTTTGGGGAAACTCCATTGACACCTTAAATTCAATTAGGTAGTATGAGTTCCAGATGCATAGCACTCAACCTCCCAGTTTACTTTGTTCTAACACCTTTACAAATGAAGACCGCAGTGTAACTAATGAGGTCATTATTATTATTTCATAAAATTCTGTTAGATCACATCATTGAACATACGCATTATCAAGACTGAAGTTCACCTTTAAGTATAAAGGAGTAATGATAAACCCTGGACACTTTTTCGTTAAAATAATAATGCATCGATCCCAAGTTACATTTAAACTTAATTTAGTTCATTTCAATTGAGAGTCCGTCTCAAAGTCACGACGAGAAACAGCTATAAGAACTTGACCTTGCGGCTATTTGCTTTGATTTTGTTCGCAGAAATGTCAAGGAAAGGCTCTGATAGAGTAAACATCTTTACTCACGGTGAATTCACTGGAACTTCAGACTGTCTCTTAACTCAGTAACATCATTCTAGAAAAATTTATTTTGCATTTGAAAGTTACACAGAAGAAAGTGAGCAAAAGTTTTACAAAAGTGTATCAGGCACCAGCATTCTCTTGTATACTGAGAATTTATTTGTTATGATATATGTTCGTTCCGTTTCACGGCATGTTTCTTGCAAAAATAAACTGACAACTTTCTCATAATCGTTCAAATCATATTTAGTTAGCATTCAACAATTGCCCAGCTGGAGATTTTTTGCCATGACCTTGACAAGTGCTGCATTTATAGTCGGAGTGAATAATGTATCTGACACTAATATAATATTCAATTTAACGATTTTTATTTCCATACTTATTACAGGTATTTATTTATACAAAAATCTGCACATAATAATAATAATAAACATGGCTCATAATGTATTGTTCGTGCTCGCTACATTGTAAATGTGAAATGTACATACTATGTTATAGGTAATATTATGCTGAAGCAACTTCTACGAAAGATATGCAAATTTAGTACGTATGTTGGTGACAGCCGTTTTGTGTGGGGTAGAAGATTGATGGAAGCGGCTGAAACAATAAAAGCTATACTTCAATGAGTTAGAAAGTCATTGATCAATCTAAAATGTGTTCATTGTTGTTGGAGCTACGTGGGAGTCCAAGTACAGTTAAATGGCGACAATGGTCTCAACATGCCCCATTGTCCATGCTTTTCCCACAGAAACAACCATGTGCTTTATTGTCATTAGATGCATCAATCATTTTGAGGAGCCTGGTGAATCGCAACGAATCAAACCCCACTGCACAAAACTCACATAGACTTAATTGAAATAAACGGAAAAGAGTGAAAGCGCAAAACCTGTTCATGAAAGCTACTGCTGCGTTAGTTCTCATAAGTTCAGTAAAGATTAAATTATGGTACATATACAGATAGGATTGTTTGTATGTTATTTATAATATATTTCCATCATACTTAAGTTGTATTCATTAATAGCGCTGTATATATATATTTGATAAACTGTAACAGAATGAAATAACAAAAACGGTTCCCACACATTTCGCTTTTCATTCAACGCTGTTTCCCATCTGCTCCTGTCAAACTTTCACTACCGATCTCGTCACAAATCTACCGTTCAGTGACGGAGAGAACGCATAAATGTCCACGCTTCCCTTTTGCCTCTTACGTGTGAAGATGTGGTACAACAGCAATCTTGATCACCTAACTTTTGCTTTCCTTATCGTAATTTCGATCACCGTTTGATATACACAACCTACACAACAGTTCCGATATGTTTCTACTTTCTTAAACCTGCATTGTCCCGAGTCCCGATCGTCGTCAATTACCATGCCATACTGCATACTACCTGCTCTCAATCCGTCCAATTTTCCATCATAATATTATTCAATTTATTAACTTCCGTTGTAACCGTATAGCCTATTTGTTACAGTCAATGTAGTAAGGACTACATGTATATATCTACACATTTATGTAACATACTTTCTCTCCTAATGCTTATCTACTTGTGTGGAGAAAATGAACTACCCGCTGCAGGCTGCCTTCAGCTTTCATTTTCATAACCCATCGTCATATCCGTGAAGCTTTGTTTCTGAGTGGCGTTACGTGATATGATGATATGAAAGAGTGAAGGATGCATCTGACAATTCCACCAGATGGAACACAATGCAGAAAATGATCCGATTTATGTTACCGACAGATTTCGGAGAGTGTATACACTTAAAAGTTACGTGAAAAGAATCATATGAAGCAAATTGAAATAATACTAATAATAATAATATATGTACAAGCTTTTCTTTTTTGGTAACACGTACTTTCGTGCTTATGTTGCACTATTATTTACTACCTTTACTGCTGAGTTTGTACGATTCGCTTTCTCCTATCCGTATTTACTCCCTCAAACAACCGTGTCGGGAACATCAGCAACAAAAGCCGAACCCAAGCACAGGCCTGCCAACTTACATCTGGCAAACACACACTGCGTCAAATTGTGGCTCGCATTTGTTCCAAAGCACGAGATCGTGTGTTGTTCATAGTACGTAGATACGTTAGTTTTAAAAAATAGGCAATTATCCGTACCGCACAGATACAGGCAAAGCAATTCAGTTCCTCATACCAAACACAAACGAAATTTTTTTCTTTTGTTCATTTTCATTCCTTCTAAATGTCCTTTTTATACCCCGCTTTAATTTCATTATTTAGTGAGAAGGAAGGAAGCATATATATCTGGAATAATAGCATTACTGTCTATAGCTTATATATTTTTAATAGCATTTTTTCTTGAGATGCCTTTAGGGTGGGCGCAACGAGTTTTTTTCTACGTACATGAGTCATTATGGTGGTAATAAACTAGTACATACAAATTCCTTTGTTTCTCTTTCGTTTTATTGTTCCTTCAAACCAGGAAAAACACTTCATAATGCGTTGTATTACTCTCATAGTTTGCAATAATTCTTGCCATAAATTATATAAAAAATTAACGGTGAAAATTCCACCCGTATCAATAACCCTTGTTTGTATCAATTATTTGTTCATATCAATCAAATCATTATCATGAGCATATTTATGGATCAATGATTTTCTACCACCCTGAAAGCAGGATAATCCATGTGAGGACAGCCGTTGAAGAAGGTATTTTCTCCGTATGACGCCAAGAGTAGAATAGAAAAGTTGGTTGGTCATAAAAAACTGACATTCAGTTGAAATCACTTGGGGCTCGTGCTTTCTCTCTAGTACATTTCTCCACACACAAATACCTATTGTATCACATGTACACTTCGTGATTTTTTAGCATCATCACCGCTTTATACGTACAATATTTTCTCTAGGCAATTTTTACAACATGTGCTGCTGCCCTTGTTCCTACTCATGTGCTTTCCTTTGTGTAATATGCATGAAATAATGAAACAGGTACAATGCTTTGGTGGAGTCCTTCGTGCTCAGAGTGCTGGCTAAATATAAACATAAAGATCAAACAGAAAAAAATGTATAAAAATCGCTGAAAGCAGCCATGCTTAGACTTGTGTGCTTGCCAATATTGGAAAGCTTTGTTTCATTCTATTCTGTGAGAGCAGAAAAGACAAGCACAATGGCACGGCTGCAGAAAAATTACCACTGCACTTTTTTCATTGTTGGTCAAACACTTAATAAAAGTAGCCACATAGTACATACATACGTACTTATAATATGTCTGATTCTGCATAATAGGTTATCATGGTGGTTTTGGTTTTGGCGAGATACTGATGGAATCTATGTATGAATGGCCAAGGCAAAAAAATTTGAAACGTTTTGGATGATTACTATCATTATGTACATTGTACTCTTTTACATTTAAGAACCGTTTTCTCTAAACAAAAAGAGGAAATGGTCCCAGTTAGCGCTTTTGTTGCTTGTTTTCCGTTGAGGAAAAGCAGTGTTGGAAAAGAGGATGGAGTGAAAGGAAAAAGAAAGGAGGAGGCGTAGACACGAAAAAGAAACAGCAGAAACCTATAAGAAAACAACACGACATGCTGGCGAGCCGTCACACGGCAAAATGATGTGAATCAAAGCAGACTCAAGGCAGTGAACAGTGAACAAGTACAAATCGTCACAGCGAGCTAAATAAGGACAGGAATCTCATGTCATAACTTGCGCTGCTAGTGACACTATTTGGCTGATGTCGGTTAGTCTAGGTACATAATATAAATAGACAATATATTATGGGAGGGATACTAAATGCAATAGCGATTTTTCAATTATTTTAATGCGATATGAACTGATGATATACAAGCCAATATAAATTAATTCACAAAATAACAACATGCTTACATTCGGTTAAAATGCAAACGACTTCTGTCGAATTTCAAACATTAATTATATGGCTTATGGCGAAATGGGAGGTTAATGTAGCTAATAACACGGAAAGTAGTAGTTACAATAAATTATAGTTGCGGATTATTTTATGGATTTACTAGTCACAGTCATAAAGAGGTTGATAAGGTTGTGCAGCGGAATAATCAACAATGCTGTCTGCTCCAACCCGCCCTGTACAGGCATTGCGGTTAGTAATAATTGCATTAGTCGCATATTAAAGTACAAACTACTGTAGCTCCGACGAGGATACTTCAATAGGTTTCGACATCCAATCCAGATTTTCCTACAAAGCTAGTTTGCCCGAAATCTACTTTATTAGTATAGTGATGCTAAAATAATCTAATTTACCGAGCTGTCAAGTCTGGGAGATTTCATCGTAAAAAGAATATCTACCCTTGTCCTGAACCATAGCGGCATCGTTTACATCTTTAAAAGAATACTGAAATTCATAATCTCCGTAATCATTTTCAACTTCAAGGAAATATCGGATATGAAAATATGTCAGGAAATACCAACCTAGGTATTTATTTCGTCAGTGACGGACACATTTAATGTTTTACAGCATCACCAAATTCTTCTCATTTCTTATGCACTGTATATTATTATCCAGATAAAGCTATAAAACGACAATTAAGCCAGGAGCAATGGACTACAATATCAAGTGATAATATTTTAAGTTCATAAACAGGATAGCAAGTGAGCAAAAAGTAAAAAGATGATTTCCTATTGAAAGATGATAGGTACTTGAGTTTGGAAGATGAGTTTTGTGGATTGAATGATGTCGTATTGCAGAGGCTCAAACAAACAGACAACATAGGAAAAAGTTTGTGCGTTTATAGAATTTGAGTGTCGTAGTCCCCCAGTCCTACATCTCCAACTTTTTTTGCAGCTCCTTCTCCTGCAGTTGAGCTCTTTCTGTATGGCAAATCCCACAAGTAGGTATTGCAAACGTCGCACTACTGCACTTCGCACAAGCCACCATGCCAGTAGTAACACCGTTTCTTTGGGTCGATGATATGTTTTCCTTTTATTCTACAATGACGACGAACATTACTCCCATACGTACATATCATATAGATATGTATTATGTAAGTTCATATTTAATTTTGCTTTGAATTTTTGTTATATATAAGCCGCTCATAAATAGATGCAAAAGCAGTCTTCAATGAGTTCCAGTATAAAAAAATAATTACAACCGTAATCGCATTCAGTGCTTTGAATATTAAATAAAATACCTATATGCAAAGGTTGTACTGGAATAAGTGAAAGCAAAATTATTAATTGTACATATGACCAGGATGAATAGGGATTATAGTACAGGGGAAATCACCGCTGCTTTTAGAAAAATCAGAATCTGTATTTAACTGCAGTTTTAACTGACACAAGTTGGTCTGTAGTCCCTTGGTGGACAGACAGGCAGACAAACTTCATAAGTACGTAATACATACTTAAGCTCCTTGAAGCGACACTATACAAGTCAGCGTCACATCAACAGAATAAATGCACCAACCAAACGCATATGTAATTTTTTGTTCTTTCCAGCAACAAGGCTTACATGCTTATTGCTTACCCAACGCAACGTTGAAAAATAAACCGGCAGAAACGGAGAGGCAGAGCCTTTTCTTCGGGTACTTTTGCCCCTTCTCCTTTTCTGCTCTACAAAAATACATGTACAAGAACATGTGTTGTATCCCAATGCCCCATGACTGGCACTGTCTTCAAAGTCCAAGTCCATGAGGCATGCACGCAGTAGTTTGTTATTTGTGTTTTGTTTCTTCTTGAGAAACGTGCCGTTCTGTCTGGGAGCTCCGTCCCAACTCATTCGTCTTTCACTTCTTGTCCAGAGTGAATCATCATAATTGTTACTTGCGTAAAGTACCACTTTTGTCAAACACTTAATTAGTAATTCATATTAAACTGACTTATTGTAATTAGTTAACTGAATCCTTTGTAGTAAAGTCTTAGAGTGTGTATCATTAAATCACGTCATCGTCTGACCTCTTATTTAACTGCATACACCACACATCTTGGCGACGAGGATCGGATCCCGTTAAAAAGTACAAATTGAACAGTAAAGTTAATTGAAGTTGTTCCAGTCAATTGTCCAGTCATTCAGTTAAAGTCAGTTGTTAATCCATCATCATGTCAGTGATCGGATCATTAAAGCAGTTTGAACCAGCCGCAGATGATTTTGAAGCTTGGGTCAGTGTGTTTGACACGTTCCTGGTGGCCAACGGAATCGACAAGTCCAAGAAGGAAGAACAGTGCTGTGCCATCTTTCTCTCCAGTATTGGGATTCCAACGTTCACCACCCTGTCCAACCTAATTTCACCGGATAACCCAACATCCAAGAAATTAGACGAGTTAATTGAAGTTCTCAAGAAGCACTATAAGCCCGCACCAAAGGCTATAGCTGAACGTTTTAAATTTGCACATCGTCGTCAACAGCCTGGAGAATCAGCCTCAGCTTATCTAGCGGAGTTGCGTAAACTCGCTACAACGTGCAAATTCAAAAATCTCGATGAAAGTCTCCGAGATCAATTTATTTATGGACTCGCCAGTGTAGCAGCCCAGAAGACCTGTTTTGGAAAGGATGATGATGTCAAGTTGGAGGATGTAGTTCAAGTTGCCATTGCTCAGGAGTCTGCAGAAGCCAGCGCTGCCCTTGTTCGAAAAGGTCCTGTCAAGTCCAATCAACAAGAAGAGCAAGTTAATAAGTCATCATTCAAGTCTGGATGGAAGTTCAAATCCAAACGTGGAAGCCACCCAGCTCCAGAAAAGACAACAGAAAGTCAACAGTCTAGTAAAAGTAATGACTCGTCCAAGTCATGTCCAAATTGTGGATCCAAAGCTCACTCTACAGCAAAGGATTGTCCCCACAAAGATGTTGAGTGTCACAACTGCCACAAGCGTGGTCATTTTAAGAAGTATTGCCGTGCCAAAGACAAGAAGGAAGTCGTCTCAACACGCAATATCCATCAAGTTACGGATTCGTCTGAAGACCTGATCATGATCCAAGTGGAGGTCAATGGTCATCCTCACCAAATGGAATTGGATACTGGTGCAGGAAAAGGAATGCTAGGAGTCGCATTTTGGAAGTCCCTCGGCTCTCCAAAACTCTTACCTTCCAATGTCGTCTTCAAAACCTACACAGGAGAGGAGTTTCATCCCCTGGGAGATCTCAAGTGCAAGTTCAAGTACAAAAGCACTGTCATTGATCACGTGATTCCAGTCGTCCGAGGAACCTCACTTTTTGGCAGAGATCTCATCCGTTTGTTCAAGTTACAAGTCTCACAGTGTCACAAGTCAACCACCGCAGAGCGTATCTCGTTGGAGTCACTGCTGAAAGAGTACGATGACCTGTTCACCACTCCTACTGGAAGTATCCAAGGATTTAAGGCGAAAATCATGCTAAAAGATGACGCCATTCCAAAGTTTCTCAAGGCACGTCCCTTGCCATTTGCCCTCCGAGCCAAAGTCGACAAGGAGCTGGAGCAGATGGAAAAGCAAGGCGTTATCCAACGCATTGAACACAGTGAATGGGCATCCCCCATTGTCGTCGTCCGGAAGCCGAATGGCAAGATTCGCATCACCGGAGACTTCAAAAACACCGTAAACAGCCAATTGAATGTCACCCAGTACCCTTTGTCTACACCAGAGGACCTGTTTTCGTCTATTGCTGGAGGAGAAAAGTTTTCCAAACTGGATGGAATCAACGCGTATCACCAGTTGGAAGTGGAGGAAACCTGTAAGAAGTTTCTCGTGATCAACACGCACCGTGGTCTGTTCCGGTACAATGTCTTACCACAAGGCATTGCCTCCTCCCCAGCAATCTTCCAGGAGTTCATGGATGAGCTCATGAAAGGAGTTCCAATGTCTGGATCCTATATTGACGATGGTCTCTGTTCTGGTCAGTGCGATGCTGATCATTTAAAGTCACTGAAAATAATTTTCCAGCGCATGCGAAAATTAAACTATCGCTTGTCAAAGGATAAATGCGAGTTCCTGAAGCCTAAGATCGAGTATTTAGGTCATGTCATTACTAAGGATGGTATCCACACCAGCCCTACCAAAGTTGAAGCTATTCGTGTAATGCAGTCCCCTGTCAACGTTTCCGAGTTACGTTCATTTCTCGGTATTATCAACTTTTATGGAAAGTTCGTCCCGTTCCTGTCTGATGTCTGTGAGCCGCTGTATCAACTCACCCGTGACAATGTCAAATGGCGTTGGTCGTCCCAATGTCAAAAGTCTTTTGAAGAAGTAAAGTCCTTGTTGTCATCCGCGGAAGTTTTGGCTCATCACGACCCCTCCATTCCTATTGGCATAGCTTGCGACGCTTCCAGTACCGGAATTGGAATTGTGCTCTTTCACCGTTACGAAGACGGCTCTGAAAGACCCATCGCCTACGCATCTAAAATGTTAACGGACACGGAAAAGCGGTATTCCCAAATTGAGAAGGAAGCCCTTGCCATCATCATCGGAGTCAAGAAGTACTTCAAGTTTCTTTGTGGAAGAAAGTTTATTTTGGTTACCGACCACCGTCCCCTTTTGGCAATCTTTGGCAACAAAAGTAACCTGCAACCGTACGTCGCTACGCGCTTGCACCACTGGAATCTATACCTAAGTCAATTTTGTTACGATATCGAGTATCGTAATACCAAGGATCATGGAAATGCAGACACGTTGTCTCGTTTTCCCTCATCAGCCGAAGACTCGGATCTCGTTGATGAAGATATTGAATGTCAAGTCAAGCTCATCGCTTCAGAACAGTTGTCAGTCCTTCCAGTAAATGCCAAAGCCATCAAGTCAGCAACAGCCCGTGATAAGGAATTGTCAGAAGTCTACAAGTTCATCATGTCCGGTTGGCCCAATCACATGTCCAAGCAGGAAGACCTGTACCCGTACCACCTGCGCAAGGAGGAGTTATCAATTACCCAAGGAGTAATTATGTGGGGCATAAGAACCGTTATCCCTGTCGGATTGCGTCAGCAGCTGTTGTCAGAGCTTCACTCCAGTCATAGTGGAATCGTTAGGATGAAGTCTCTCGCCCGTCAGTACATTTGGTGGCCAAATATTGACGAGGACATCGAAAAAGTATGCAAACAGTGCACGCAGTGCTGTGAAAATCGTCACAATCCAGCATCTGCACCCCTTCACCCGTGGGAGTTTCCCGAAAGACCATGGCAAAGGATCCACATGGACCTCGCTGGACCAATGCATGGTAAAATGTGGCTACTCATCGTAGACGCACATTCAAAATGGCCTGAGGTGTTCTCCATGAACCAGGACACCACATCATCAGCAGTCATTCGTCGTGTTCGTGAAACCGTGTGTCGTTACGGTATTCCCGACCAGATCGTCACCGATAACGGAAAGCAATTCACATCCAAGGAATTTGAATTGTATTGCAGTAACAACGGTATTCGTCATACCACAAGCTCCGCTTATCATCCCCGTTCCAACGGAGAAGCTGAAAGGTTCGTTCAAACCTTCAAGTCATCGTTAAAACATGCTACAGGAGACGTGGAGTTCAAGTTGCAGCAATTCCTCCTCACCTACCGCATCACGCCACACGCAACAACAGGAGTCTCACCCGCTGAGCTTCTACAAGGTCGTAAATTGAAATCGTTTTTGGATAATGTTCGTCCAGATGTCAAGATCAATGTCCAGAAATCCCAGCAGCGTCAGTGCCTGGATTACAACAAGCGTGTGAAAGCAAGAAATCTGCAAGTTAGCCAGAAAGTTTGGGTTCAAACTTACTCCAAGAACCTACCCAAATGGTCATTGGGCACCGTCATCAAAGTCCTGGGTCCTGTTACTTATCTCGTTCTGTTCAACGGATTCAAGTACAAGCGTCACATCGACCAAATCCTGGAAGCCGACCCATTGTTACGCCCAAACGAACCAGATGAAGTCGCAGTTGACACTCCAGAGATTCAAGAAGGAGAACCGGAAGTAGACCAGCCTCCTGAGGATCTTGGATCACCAGCAGCCTCACCGCAAGCTCGTCGTTACCCGCAGAGGCAACGCCGACCGACTGCCTTCTTTCCAAATTGAATGTATTTTATGTATGTATTTGTGTCATGTCATTTATGTATCACTGTTATGTTCCATGTATGTCTGTAAGTTTCGAAATTGTTTAAAAATCGAAAGGGAGGTAATGTTGTATCCCAATGCCCCATGACTGGCACTGTCTTCAAAGTCCAAGTCCATGAGGCATGCACGCAGTAGTTTGTTATTTGTGTTTTGTTTCTTCTTGAGAAACGTGCCGTTCTGTCTGGGAGCTCCGTCCCAACTCATTCGTCTTTCACTTCTTGTCCAGAGTGAATCATCATAATTGTTACTTGCGTAAAGTACCACTTTTGTCAAACACTTAATTAGTAATTCATATTAAACTGACTTATTGTAATTAGTTAACTGAATCCTTTGTAGTAAAGTCTTAGAGTGTGTATCATTAAATCACGTCATCGTCTGACCTCTTATTTAACTGCATACACCACAACATGTTTACACTTAGGTTGGTTATTTGGGTTTAACGCAAACGGTTTATAATATAAAAGAGCGGAACACATACGTATCAACAAAAAATAGAACAGCACGAGATAAAAATATGTGTACTTATATCACAAGTCTTGTTATTTTGAGCAAAAGAGAAAGTTGGTGGATGGAGGCATTATTTTACACATGTGTATATTAGGTTTACGTATGTATACACTACAAAAATGTATGTATCCAAAAAAACTAGAAGGTCAAACTGGATTCTGAAGAATCGGTTGCGTGTATAGAAGCAGCAGCAGCAGCTGAAATAACCCTATATTTTGCGTTACTTTCTGCTCCTTTCCCTTTGCTTCTTTTTCATTTTTCGAGACTGGTGTGCGTAGGTACGGATTTGTGCTTGCAAAAAAGCTATGTGATGTAGCTTGGCTTGCAAAACTTGTGTCTCGCTCTTCTTGATGCAAACTATCCACCTTTATTTTTGCTCTTGTTTCTCTGCTGGTTTTGTTTTTTCTTCTTTCTCCGCGTTTGCACTTTCCACTTCCTTCTGTCAGTGGCCCTGGAAGTGGTGGTGGGGCCTTGTAATATAATAGTGGGTGAATGGTAAAGCATCTAAACGAAAAGAGTCAAAATAGAGACGCGGAAAATGGAAATGGACGGTTCTCTGGCTGATGATGGTGGCTATAGTAGGTATGGTGGTTGCAGGAAGCTCTTTGCTCATGCCATTGCATTGGAACAGTATATATCTTGACGATATAGAGAGTGTATGTGGTTTCACCTAGTTAGTTGATTCAATTCATATTATCTATCTATGTACGTCTTATATGCTTCTACTTTTCTGCCGCAGCTTTGAAAATTCATCTTTACACCTTTGCAGAGGCCACATGCACAAAAAAGCAGAAATAGTATCATGACCCACTCATCTTTTCTATCAGTTTTTTCCGTCTTTGCAACTCTTACACCAAAAAAAGTGTGTCATTTACCACCTATGCAATTTTGGCACGTTATGTGCCAGAATTCAAGGATATAATTTTGACAATTTCTTTACTAGTCTCAGATGAGAAATTAGTAATAATACTATTAGCTCACGAAATATGAAACCATACCAACAACGCGCAAATGAAAGAAAGGCATTTATTTTCTAAGGACAAAGAGAAAGCGTGCATGTGCGCGCGCGGTTTTTTTGCATCCATTCTCTCTCAACACAATTCTTCGAAGGAAAAACTGAACGGGAAGCGGCGAGCGGCTGTTGGTACGTACACTCGTACACTTCTATGAAAAGATAGATGAGGATAAAGGTGAAATCTTCTTGACTACTACCATAGCCATGATGCGAGGATCATCATTTCATGCCAAGTAACTGGCTAAGTAACACTATAAATTCCAAAAGATCAATTGATGGTCAAATACACAGAAATAGCTTTTAAAGAAGCCAGTTAAGTAAATGAGTAATGAGACAAGGAAAGTAAGAGATAGAGAGAGAAAGCTGACATGAACTTTCATTTTAACATAAGCTTCAGAGACCCTATCGGTATAGTAAAGTTTCGCAAGTTTTAAACTTGCACAAGCCGTGAAAGTAAACGGAAGAAATTATTTCTTATTTTTACGGCAGCACTAAGAGAAAGTTTCTCTGCCATAAGATTCAGAGTGTGTTTTGTGCACATTCATGACGAGAACAATTGTTACAATCTTTTATCCCAATTACTTCTGCTTCCTTACATACATTTATACATACGGGCATATCCGATGGAACAGGACGCAGAAAGCGTATAATCTGTTCTCAACAAAATCATTTTCTTAACGAATCAAGACAGTGAAGGAAAACAAGTCAAAGTCGGCGTATCACGATCAAGACACGCGTCAAATCCCGTTCCTCCTCAATCAGAAGATTATGTAAGGGGAGAGGAAGAAAAGGAATAAGGAAATTATTGTGTCTTGACAGTCACTAACGGGAGTGAGTATTTTTGCATGGTGTGTGGATCTGGAAAAGTTCACGAGTCCCTTTGAAATGTCCTTGAAGCTGCAGTAAAACTACGGAGGGCCATACACTTTTATCTCCCCTGCTGCCATCCGCTGTTGAGCGTACTCTGAATTCCTACCCGCAAGACATACTCAGATAAACCATACTTCTTCCTGTTGTCAACCGTACATATTATAGGATTCCAACAAAGACTAATGTTATAGGGTCCGTCGTCACTTCTACTGCATCGGGATACACTTGGTGTGGTGTGTGCAGGGCAGCTCTGAATTCCTTGAATACTTTCCCAGCTCCTTATTCAGTGGAAATTGAGTAGGAGCGAGTCAGAGAGAAAGTAGCAGTGTTGCAGTCGCAGTGTGAGAGAAAAGTACACAGTGCCTTTACGAGGGCAACAGTGGTGCAGCAGCAGCCAGCATGAAAGCAACGTGCGTTCCACGCCACAGCTTCATCCACACAGTTTTTAGTATGTAAACGACGAACAATGGGCTCGCAATCCGGTCTCTCAGATTAAATTCGTTGCTTGTTTTGCATTGTGTTACAGTGTACAAAGTAATGATTTATTTGAGGAGCCCAACAACGTGACGGTGCCATGCACACTTTTTTCATCTCTGTAGTCCGTGTGTAGATGAACTATAAAACACCTTATTTTGTGCCAGTACAAGAAAAACAACATTGTAAATTGTGTCGTAAAGGAAATGTTTCTTTCATTGAGTTTCGTGTGTAGTGCCGTACATAATATAATACAACTGTATTCTGCAAGGGTCTTGTTCTATAACGAAAATTATAACTCTAACGTGTAAATTAAATATCATGGTTTCAGTGTTCACGTTTTAGAATTTTCTTTTGGTGATCCGAAATAAATCAGGAAAAACTTTTGAAGGTTGTAGAGAAAGATTAGGCTTTGTATGTATGTACCTGGCTAAAATATATTTTCAGCAAACTTTCATGTTAAAGAGTAGTCCATTATCATTACGTGATCCAAAGTCTAATGTTCAAATACCTTATGAATTCTATAATCTCCATTTGTTGATTAAAGACTGTGGAAAAAGTATTACACATTGACTTTGAGTGTCACACAGGAAGACTTGCTTTTCGTGAGCCAAACTAAACCCCATTGAGATTGGTGTATATAAAACGAGAATAATAATAATTACGGTTGACGTTAGTGATGGTGGTTGGGAAACACGGGGTGATCAGAAAGCATCGCAGTAGCAAAAGGGAAGGAAAAAAGCCAAGCCGGATTACAACGGTATTCAATCTTGAACAAGTAAGTACCATTCTAACCAGTTTTTTCTCTCTGAAGTCTTTGCCTACCTTCACAAAGCTGCCAACACAAAGCGCACACATTCTCTGTGCAGAAGCTAGGTACTTCATAAGAATAAATCATGAAATCATTCAGCCAAGCAAGCGAAAAAGCTTGGCTGCCGGCATTTATTATTGCTTTTCCACTATTCCACACATTCGCAAGCGAAGTGAATGAATCTATTTAGTACATATATGGCTTAATATTGAAAGGTTTGGTTACCCATGCGTTATGTATATATGCATTTTTGCCGTGTGTGTGCCGCATAGCAATAATCATGATCTAGAAGATGATGACTACGGCGATCTGGAAATTCACAGGAGAGTGGCATAGTGAAATGTGCATGCAGTTTGGTACGACACGTGGAGGGCAATTAATCTACAATCTTTTGTATTCTTCAAACTACACCTTTGGGTATTGTTTGGATGTGATCCTACCGAGAATAGAGTAGAGAAAGCGTAAAGGAAAGATCCTCTGCTGCGTTGTAAAAGCTGCTGAGATAAGTCGAACGAAAACCAAGTCAAACACCTTGTGCAAATTTTACAAAACCTCTACCGGCTCTACCGGAAAGAGTCAGACAGCAGAGAAAGTTGTTCATGAGAGAAAATTTATGAAAGACTGGTTTCTGGTGTGCGGTTCAGGTTTAGTTTATTGAAGGATATTTTATTTCATTACTGAATTTCAATATGAATACAATACCAGCAACGTGGAGGACGTGCTCTTATAAGTAACCTAAATACGATACAATGAAAGCAACACAAAAACTTTATTGATAACTTAACTTGTACGAGTAATTTTATTGCTATTTTTAGTGTATAAACATTTTCTATGCGAGTTTGCCAATAAGTTTTTTTTCAAGTATAGAGGACAGAACGGAAAGATTGTTATAAGCTATAATGAACTGCTATCACTTTTCCAGAGTTATTGTGTTTTTGCCGCAGTTTCAATAGAATATCATAATTCTTGACACCATTTCGTCCTTTTCTGAGAGAGGATAAAGTGCTCAGAGTAATTTTTCCTTTTTCACTCCAACTTCCCACGAGTCTTCATTAATGTCCGCTTTCATTTCAATTGACGTTTTTTGTTCTCTCTAAAAGTTCTCTTAACCGCAGTGCACTTGGCATTTGACATTTCGTAAAACGCTTCTGTTCTCTTGCTCGACAACACCGGGGTAATAAAATACAAGGAAGATGCTGTGTGACCCTTACGCAATCGTAGACACGTAGACACTTTATACAACTCTCTGAGAGTGTCAGAAATATTCGTGATCACATTATAGCAACAGTATTCACATTTGGGTGAAAGTTTTTAGGGTACAATTTTGCTGAATGAGGAATAAACTAATCCTAATTCTTTGTTGTTTACAGGCACGTCCTCATATGCCCACTGACCGGTTCGAATGTCTCCGTAAAATCAACAAGATAATACCGCACAAACGCGAGAGCGGACAGTAAAAACTTAAAACCTGACACGGAAAATGTAGGAAACGTGATTGAGTTTCAACTTTAACTCTTCAAATCCTAGTAAAAAGCACGTTTCTCGTTTTTCTGTGATAATATAGTGGTTCTTACTTCTGGACGTCTATTGATGAGGAATTTGTAAACAAACTTTATATATAAATAGTCATTATATAAAGTATATTAATTCTCGTTTTGGTATCGCTTTTCAAAATCGTTCAAAGTCACTTGAGTCATCATAACGTAAAACATAATCCAGGAATACATTGGTAGGGCTCAATTGTAAGCACAAACTCAAAGCGCATGAAAGACTGAATTTCTCAATATTTCGATTAAATTCAGGAGAAAATAAAACATTTGGGAGAAAATTCTAATGATACTGCGCGTCAAAGTTGATAGGAATTGGAAAAGAGATCTTTTGTAACTGGAAGACAATCTGTATAATTAAAGGTGAGGTAAAGAAGGCCATTAAAAGTATACACAACTGTCAAGTGGCAACCACCGTGGGACCACTACTGTGTGCTTCTACAGCTATTCAGGCAATTTAAATTCAAACTTACTTACCCATAATAAAACTTTACTACTTCTTAAATACCTGTGAAAAACTTTGCTGTACGACTTGTGTAATTCTGTTCTCGTATCATCGTGATTGTCATCATCATCAGCAAGCCAGCCCTGTAACAAAATTGCTTCCAGAGAGGAAGTGAAGGAGAAACCAAAGGAAATATTGTCTTGTTGAAACCTTGTACACATGTACAAGGACATCAAAAGGAAAGCTGTACAGGTTGTAATCAAAAAGAGAATCTAAGCAATCATGACAAGTTTGGAGCAAGTTTTAAATGAAATAGACTGTGTCGGATTCTGTACCCAATTCGGAAAGGATTTGAAGAAATTCGATCCGAGGAAGCCGTGCTTGGGTTTCTCCTTACAAAATGGAATTCTTATTATTGCCATAATAGATGTGGTAAGTGTGTACAAACGACCAACTTTCTTTCTTCAAGCCTTTGCATCCTTCTGGCAGCGCTTTCATATAAATAATTGCTGCTGGATTTTATTGCTTGAAATATGAAGGTGGCTCTATTAAGCTTCTTCTTCTCTGGAGAGTAACTAGAAATGAAAGTGGAGAAAAAGAATTTCCAAGGCCTTCTTCTCATGTAGCGATCATAGTATTCATTATAAAACTGGCTGCTACGAAATGATATTATTTTCATTTTTTTGCTCTTTCAAGATTGGAGGAGTGCTCGGAGTATTGCCTTTGGTCATATGGATAACTGCAATGACACTTTTTAAAGATCTTATGCAGACCATCAGGGACGATCTGACATTGCAACCAATGGAGTCGGCCAAAACGGTGGAGAAATCGTGTAAGTTGAATCGAAAATAGTATCCTGCTCTTACTCTACCCGTTATCGCAAGTGTACAAATCTACGAGTAAATAAATTGAAAAAATAATAATAATATTTTTCAATAAAGAGAGTAGTAAATAGTGGTACCAGTTGTTACTTTTCTCTTGCTTTGAAATCCATCAGTAACAGTCAGTTTATAACATTACCCAGATGCCTCGTTTAGTTCCTTTTGAGTTTTTGAAAGCAAAAATAATATGCAACAAAATAACAAATATTCGGTAAAAATTGGATGTGAGATCCACAGAGGACAATAATAAGAGCATCTCTCTCTCTGACTGACTGTTAAATATTATTACATAAATAATTCCATTATATCGTGGAACGAAAAAGCGACATATATTATACGTGCATAATGTAATAAAAGAATATTTTGTATTTCCTGAACGGAACGAAAAGTTCACAAGATGCACAAGTGAACAAGGAAATGTATGGACTACAAGAATGGAAGAAAACAGAAAATTTCGCAAAACAACATTCTTTTTCACTTTCCCTGAACAAAAAGTGAAAGCTGCATAAGTGGTTACTGCGATCACACAGAATAAATGTAACCTAATCAGCATTCCGAAAAACAACTCTGAAGCTCGTTACATGACTTATACACTACGCAAGAGATACCTACAATCTTTTATGTTGCATTTCAAAGATAACTTTCTCCGAATGTAAATGCACACCAGAGATTAATTGAAACAGAAACATGTCGAGGAGCAATAGAGAGCTGAATATTTCTATATTTTGTAAGACCAGATGTGTGTAGTGTAATTGTTCAAATTTTTTAAAAAGTTTGAGCAGGTTTTAAAACACCTAAAATGAGGTCGGGTTCACAAAATGTGGAACCCAACCCTTTTATAGGAGATTATAGACGCTACATTCCAGTACCTAGCAAGTAAAGTAAATATCGCTTGGCCGCTTGGGATGTACGATTCACAGTGACTTATTAAATCAACCATGTTTTCGCGAAAATTCCGCTCAACATATAGGGTTTATATACCCTATTCCACTTTTCCAATTTGTAACGATATTAATCACAAAATAGATTTGTAGAGCACTCAGTTTTAAAATGTGACAGGAAGCAAATGGGCAAAATACGAAGGATTCGAGAATTAAATAATGATTTAGTTCAAGTGGACATTCAAGCGATGAATTCATTGAGAAAAGAAAATAGTGAGACTAATGAATAATGAAAACGGAAATTTTCATTGGCTATGGTTGCAAAATAGTTGATACCATCGCCATATTATTTGGATATGTACATACATATGTGTTGGTTTTCACTTTTCAGCCTCTTTCTTCTTTTACTTTTTGGTACGATGGTGCTCTTTTTGGTAGTGAAGTAATTCATTTATAAAAAAATACTTACTCTATAACGATAAATAAAAGCGAGTTTATGTACCACTAGTGTACTGTCTAAAGTTTGGACTTGAATCTTATGTAAAACTAACTAAGCTGAAGAGAAAGTGCAAAAAATGCCGCATTTTTATCAGCAAAGCGGAAACTGTAACTACACACACGAGTACTCCACATGTACTTTTTAACTGTTGGTGAACAGTCTTTGAACAAAATATACAATCAAGGTCATACATGGGGATGGGATGAAAAAAATGGGAAAATAATGTGCTAAAGGAGCAAAAAAATTCCGGTACCCTTTTCTAACTCTTTGCTAGGGTTTGGTATACAACTAGATGCACGCTATGATACCAAGTTCGAGTCACGATCGTGTTTAAAAAGAAAAATTCCATGTGCTAAACATTAATACACGTTCAATTCTGGCTGCATATAAATATATGCATACTTGAGTTGAATCCACATAGAACTTAGCCAATATGTACTTTCTTTGGTTGTAAATTTTTAAATTAAAGTTTTGAAAGTAGTGCAAGTTCTACTAGGTATACACATTTCTTGCGTGAATATGCCAGATGTAGGATTCTATACCTTTATAATAATTGTTGTCTAATCAATCTGCATTTAATTCATGTGTATTTCTTTATGTTTACAGTTAGTGTGTTCCTTGCCATTCTATGTTTAGTAATCAGCGTCTGCCTGCTCGAGTTTTATTTGGCAATGCTATTATTAAACGCAACAAAAAAGGTATAGTTGAACACGTTTTTTTTGATAAACTGAAACTTATGCTACCGTGTTTGCTTGTACGTATGACTATATTTTAGCATAGAATAAGAAATGACTCCCCAATCAAATTCTTTTTGAAGTATAAATAAGCAAGATGAATGAGTTTTGCTTGTTTGAGCTAATTATATCATGCTACCTGCACTATTCATTTATTCAATTAAGATACGCTGAAATTTATTAATAGTATTTGCTTTTGAAAATGTAGGCACCGCTCCACAGCACAAAGCTCATCTGCTTACTTTCTCCGGAGAGTTGTTGAAAATAGCAAGGGCGGATTTAGTATCTATCTCCGTATCTCCGTGTGAATTACATGAATCTCTAATTAGATGCCAAGATTTTCATGACATGTTCAGATTTTGAATAGACAACCATACAAATAATATATTTTCATATAAATCTTCCAGTGGTACAGCTGTAGATCATAGGACAATGACAATATCGATGAAAGATTTGCTTTGTAGTAGAATAGCAAGTATTTACCAAATGTCATGATGCACGTATTTACCAGACGATAGTCCCATAAATCAGATAACGGGAGAGTTAAAATCATCATGTAAGATTTCAGAAATACTGAGTGAATTTGTATTTGTATTTATGCACATGGCACGACGCTGTACAAGTTAGTTCTCTTGAGGCATGCAGACTAGTGAAGGTTGCATGTGATCAATCGCTTAATATCGTCGCAAAATAATTAGCGTATGTTTAGAAGCGGAAAACGGAACTAGTCACACTAACTATAGTGTTGGTGTTCCTATACCATCATAGAGCAAAGTTCACATTTTGGATAAACATTTTGCAAATGTATACGCCTAAACGATATGCACAGCTTTATAAGTGGATACCTAGGTATGCACATGGCATGTGCTACCAGAATTAGAGCCAACACAGTTTTTCATTGAGGCGTAGCAAATCCTGATTTACTGCAATGCTTACGTAATTCAAGTAGTCGTTATCACATTCCGATCCAATTTTTATTTGCAGTCAGTGCCACAAATAAAAATGCATATAATTTCTTTACCGTCATTCAGGGACTAAAAATCATTGTACCTATATTTTGCCTATAAGGAAAGGAGATTTGCTTTAGAGGAAGTGACTTGTATAATTGGCTTGACTAGAGCTCTAATAATAGCTCGCATTCCGGTTTTATCTACATGCTATACTTACCACATACTCCTGTAACCCAAAGAATGAGGTTGTTAGCTTAAGTTTGGCCAAAGTGACCTTCTCTGACGTGCCCCTTGAAGCAGCATTGTGTACATTATTCGTGGTCATTATTAAGACTATAATTTCGCTAGTAGCAGTTGACAATGTCGGATAGTTTCTTCCGTCCTTCCAAATTTTTATTGAGAAAAGTGTCCCCTTTGCACTTTGGAATGGAAGAAAGCAAAACTTTCACTTTAGTATAGCGTAACAGTCTAGCAGTGTGTTATAATGTATATGACGATAATGGTAGGTTGTCTTTCACCATTCATTTTAG
This sequence comes from Sinella curviseta, assembly GCA_004115045.4. NCBI lineage: Eukaryota > Metazoa > Arthropoda > Collembola > Entomobryomorpha > Entomobryidae > Sinella > Sinella curviseta. The sequence goes on along the minus strand of CM023200.3, from coordinate 59,994,948 downwards.
GAGTCGAACAAGAGACATGTTCTCATAAACAAAACTTTCGTTTTATTCCCCCTCTATGAGTTTGAAAATTGCCGACTTTCTTTCCGAAGGCCCCCTTTCTCCGTACAAAAGGAATAGTGTGCATGTGTGTGCAGCTTTTGTCTATAGTGTAACTTTTATGTAGATTATATTGACATAAGCCGCTTTTGCAAACTGATCTATAATATATTATATTTGTTTCCTGTTCCCTACAGAAAAAAGTGACAAGCTGTTATCTATACTGGAGATTGGTTGTGGTCGTCCTCCTCATTATTCTTTTCGTTCTTGGAGCTGTTATATTGAAAGCGTACGTCCTTCCGATCGCAATCCTGGGAACGGCAGTGTGTCTCTACAAAATTTACTGCTTTTGGGTAGTAAAAGTATTCGTGGCAAGAATAGGCACCGAAGCTGCAGATAATCTGGACAGTTTGCCAACAGTATGTGGAGAAAATGAAGAATTTACTAAGCTATAAGATGGTCTCTAGCACGCATTTAAAGTCTACACATTTATAAAAAAACGTACTTTTCACCTAAATTAGCAATTTATCTTTCCCCTTTGCATTCCATTACCATCCACTTTACAATATGCAGCACCTTTCATGTCCACACAGTTCAAGCCGTAAATTTTACATAATAAGATGATAAAAGAACAATGAACTGGTTTTCTCCTTTTCATGGGGGAACGTGCGACACTGCAGATGTTATAGCTCAGCAATATCATTGCACTGCATTACAGAACAGCAACAACAGCCAAGAAAGGGACCCATCACATCAACCAAGCAATCACCCACAAAATACATAATAGAATTTAAAAAAACTGAGAGTGATGGTTTTTCACTAGGGTAGACACGAACGGAGAAATTATACCTAGGAACAATTTTCTTTGTTCTCTCGTTCTCCTATTTTCGTTTATACTCTCCTTAGTTCCGACTCAATCTTTGTTCGAAATGATAGTTATACGATTCCTCATTCCAGGAGTAACAAGGACAAAACTACGCCGTTGTTTTTTTGTGTGGTATTTATTGTTTGTTGCTTAAGCAGAGCAGAGAAAGGAAGGGAAAGCAGAAAAGTCTTAGTGTCATCAAGTCGCAACTCTCTGCTTTTTTGTGATCATTCTTTATCCAATTTAGATTATAGAAGTTTGAACAAACAGCACATGAGATTTTTATTTGTTCTTGAGAGACAAAATACTCTAGCTACATAATTCCCTTATAGACAGGAGGAAGGCGTGAGCAAAACTGGCGTTGATTAATAATGGCGTTGTTGAGCCGTTCAGAAAACTATTCCCCTAATCTGCTTTATATGTATATGTATATAGGTATGTATCTATATGTAAATTTCTGCAAAACAAAATTGCATCTTTTTACTGTACTATCGGTACAATAACACATAAACTCCATGGGCTTCCGTTTTGCGCACAAGTGAAAATAGTGGAAGGGAGGAAAGAGAAAGAGAGTAACTCAAAAAACAAAGGCAAAGTTGAAAAACTTACTGTGAGACAATGTAAAAACGCGGTGAAAACAACTACAAATTATGCACAGGATATTCTATTTGCGTTTTTGTAGGAGCAAGACTAACTTGAGGTTGGTTCTATAAGTAGCAAAAGTCCGTGTCAACGTCCAACGTCGGAAAATGACAAAGGGATTATCAAAGACAATGTACCCGCGCGTGCAAATATGTATTACAATCCGTGCAACTTAGGAAATAACTGGATTGAGGAAAGTGAAGAAGAAAACACCGCCAACTTGTGGACAATTTTTTTGTCGAAAAAGGAGAGGCTCTCTTCACAACATAAAAGGGCTAACCACGGTTGACGTTAAAACAAAGTAATATTATTAATCATAATAATCACGTTACTTTCAACAACAAAAGCAAAAAAGCGTTATAATATGTAGTTAGTCAATAATTCCTAAAGAGCTTCTCTCGGCTCCTCTGGCTGGACTTGACTCATTTCACAAGTGGGAATATGAATATTATGCTCAACAATATATTATTATATTAACACAAGGGAAAACTTTTGTCCACGGGTTTATATAGTGAACATGACTTTTAAGGGAATTAGCCAAGAAAGTTATAAAAGCCATAATCTCCATGTTCGTTTTTTCATGTACTCATGTAGTATGTTGTAACTCTTGCACGTAATAATAACTAAATAAAAATGAATACATACCTATGGGAAAAGCTTTCAAAAGAATATGGAAGACGACGACGATATTGCATGCGGTTGGCTGCATTACAGTTACAGTATTAACACTTTGCTATTAAAAGTGTGAGTGAAATTACGCTATACTTTTGTGAAACAAAGTATAAAATGGAGAGTGGAGTGCGGAGTGACTTGAAAGGCTACCTTCCACCAGACAGCATCACTTATCCTCATTAATTTTTTTATACGAGCTATTAGAGCACGAAAGTATCTTGCAAATTCCACTCTCTCCCTCTCATCTTTTGTATTAGTACTAGACACTGAATGAAGTACCCATAATAAGCACTTTGCTTAATGGCAAATGCACAGCCAGCTGGAACCATTTCAGCACAGATACTACACTACTGCGAAATTCATTGGCAGGAAACATTTTGGCGAGGATACACTGGAGCTTTTGGCGGAAATAAAAAAATGACTATATTATTACATGTAGGACAATCCGTGACAAAAGAATCCTTTTAAACTTGCAACTAACTCATTGTCAGAGTCAAGGTTAGATTGAAAATTAAAAAACGTAATGACTCGTTTTAATTGTCGTCCATTACTAAAACACTACCTAACAATATGCCAATACCAAGACATTTTAATGATATAACAAATATACTTATAATATAAGTATGTAACTGACTACTTGATCGCAGCAGATTTAAAAATCAATTACAAATGGATTCCTTCTTTTAGACGTTCGTAATATAATGAAATATACAAAACTTAAATATTGCGCATGAAGTGTATCGAGTGAAGACACGGATAATATTTACGAATCTCGTTCGTAACACGGACTAATACTGTAATACTGTAATTTGTAGGTGAATAACTAATTTCCTGAACCAAACTAACCAATATTTTGTGAATTGCACAAAAAGTCAATTGAAAGGACTATGTCTGTACATGCCGACACTACCATGATCTACCACATATTAAGGTCTAACATACTTGGAATCGGTTGAAGAATGCGTGAAAAATATGTACCTGATCTCTTACTAACTAAATGTGACGGTAACTCTGACTGTTGAAATTATTTTTACTAACTTCATTAAATTAAAATTTATATATATATTTGGAATAACAGTACAACAACTCGTGACTAACTTACTACTAACTTATAGCACATCTCATGATATGTATATGTATAAGTAATAACAAAAAAGATAGAATTCTTCCGGTCATGCATATCAGTCTTACCAGGATTATTCTAACACTTTGCTGATGGTCAGTCGTTGATAATTAAGTATCTCAGCAATTTCTTTAAGGATTTGTATAAAAAAGGAATTCGTTTCCCAAAAAATATTACACTTCAATCAAATTTTGTCAGCAACGGATTTGTAGCAAAATACTTCAACCAAGTCTGGAGTATCAGAACAACGAAATTAAAATCCATATAAGAGCTAATTTGGTAAATAAATACAAATCAACATTATTAACAAATGCTAGAAATTATGAAGAAATTTCGGAATATTTTCAATTAACTTCCCATCACAAAACTAACGATAATACTCTCATGTACTGACTCACCTTAATTACGTCCTTAATCCTCAAGTCCTTTTCCACCACCTGTACATATTTTACAATCAATATTGCTGCTGATTCCTAATAACATTTTACAGATACTCATCTTCCTAAAAGTATATAATTAAGTAAATTACATAATTTACACATGACATAAAACTATATGCAATTATTTATAGACCATATTAATATCACTTAATTTTCACTATAATTATGTTATAAGTTAAAGTAACCATTACGGAACAGAAACAAAGGTGGCGGGGGAGTTTGAGCTATGTAATTTTGAATGCCCTTTGACTGTGCACTTTTTCAGACAAAGTATCGTGGTAAAAAAAATTAACCCAAAAGACAAAATTGAATGTGAAAAAGAAAGCCTAAGTATTCATAGTTTTTTAGGTGGATTACGATTAAAACATAGTATCAGTTTATGTATACAAAGAAATAATTATTAAAAACCACGTTATATGCATGATATGATATAAAGGTCAATGTTGAATATATAAAACCAAATCCAATATATCTGTTAAATTTGTTCAATCTTTTTATATAGTGCGAAAAAAATGTTTTATTTCATATTGTTGTGTTGATGTACGTGAAATGTTTAAATACTACTTGCACAACTACATACGTCATGATTCCTGTCCTGACCAAGAGACTTACTGAGATTTCATAACGAAATTAATGTTTCAAGTTTCATAAGTAGGAGAAAGATTTTTAAATTCAGGTGGAGCATTAGGAAATGTCAGAGGAATGAAGAATAACAGACGTGTCATGAGTTTTCATTAAGCTGAGGCTTGAAAGTGCCATAATAATTATATATTATGCTCGTCCCGTCCGGAGCAACGCATAAATGATATTATGTATAAAAAAATTAAAATAAATATTTGTACTATTGAACATTAATACCTTTAACAAACTTACGTCTACTCAGAACGTCTTTAATTTATGCGTTATACGTAGTCTGCACCAACACCAACCTAAAAATATGAACCAATTATAATAATATTATTATGTGAAAGTAATATAATAGATACTAGTTGTTAAACTTTCTTCCAAGAATATTCCGTTGTAAGACTTTTGTATGCATTCTAAAGGTATCTTTTCCAATAGACTGCAAATAAAAGTTATCCCTACATCACTTTACTCCGCTCTCTCAAAAAAAAATCAAATCAACCTTGTGATATATTCTACATTTAGAACAATATTATGAAATCAATATCCGTTATTTTGATATCATACAAAATGTGCAATCCTCCGCGTATATGAAACCTACACCTGTACACACAATTCTTCCGCCTAAAAAAATGTGAAATCTGCAAACTAATATGTGCTTATGCAACTGGCAACGTCAACAACGCTCTAGTTTATCTTACATTCATGTACGTTGTGAAACATTGTTAAGTGAAAATGAAAAAAAGACGTACGAATTTTTACGTACAACTTTGTTCATATGAAATTTTGTTTGTCAAGAACTACAAATTATTTGATTATTGGTTACCTATACAAAAATGTGTTAATGAATCCAAACATTGTTTCAAACTGTCTAGTGTCGTATGACATTCATGAAAACATTGTAAATTATTTGGAATGTTTAAACTATTAAAAGTGCTTAAAAGGTATAAATATGAACGTTATATACATATTGTACTTATTCAATGTGTTGCAAAACAAAAAGCACCTACTCATGTCATTGTTAATTCCTTCATCCACTACGACGCATGAAAGTACGTAAGTGCGATAAAAGTCCTAAAAATAGGAAATCATTGTCTCATTGTCTGGAAGAGTAAATATATTATCTAAAAATATTACATCTTTCTAAATACATACATAGTTGTAACATTTTTGACACTACGTGACGTAAATTTCATTGAAGTGTAATGTTTTCAATTGATTTTCAGTTATGTTATTCATGTGCGAGTTGCTGGAACCGGCAACAAAGTATTTTTAGAAACGCATATCCTCAATACTCGGATGTTAAAAATGTCAACCTATACGTAAAGAAATCATTGGAAGGACTAAGGACCTTCATGCATCATTGACTGGCTTTTGTTTGCATTCGATTATTTACGATCACCTCATGTTTTAGGATACCCATCAAAATAACGCAAATATCACGGTTTTTTACAAATATTATGTACAAATGAAATATTCTTAACACAAACACAATTGTATGTGAATTTTTAAGTTTTGTTTGTTTAGAACAGATACCCGAAATAGCATGAATGAAACCGGAAATGCGTATTTGAAAACGCAAAACATGGAAAATTTCCACTATAAAAACCATTCCACCAGACTTAATAGGTAAGCAATTCAATAAACGACCTCTTGTTGTCTGAATCATCAAACGCATTTAATTTCATCTTACATAATACTTTCTTGCCGACCCGAAGTACACGGATCAGCAGAAATGAAATCCCTGGTAAGTAAAGCTACTTTATTTTCAAAGCTATCTTATATTATTAGATTTTATCAATTCAGTGCATAAATATATTAAATGTGGCTAATGGCTATTTTATCGAATGCAATTTATTAAGTGGCGGAGCCACTTTATAAGATCGAGATGTCCGTCCGTCCGTCTGTCCGTCCGTCCGTCTGTCCGTCTGTCCGTCTGTCTGTGCGCGCTCTAACTCAAAAACGGTTTGACTTTTTTGAAATCTGTTTTCGGCAATCAATAGGTGGTCCCCTCAGAAGGGTCCAGCGTGATTTTGAAATACGTAGGTCAACTGTAACCGTTAGAAACCGTTACGAGGTCAATTTTTTAAAGGCTAACATATGGCAAGTAGCATATCATTCGACTCGTCTATGACCATAACACATAGATATGAGGTCATTTCGGTGTTGACGGTTACTGTTTAACGGTTACAGCGATTTCAAATAATTTTACACTTTATCCTCTCCTGTTCATATGGTTTGGAATTTTCCATTTCTTTTTTCGGCAAACGGCTTCTCATCACAACCGCTTTATGGGAGAAGCTTTATAGCCATAACGGCCAACGGCTACCGTTAGAAACCGTTACGATTTCGAAATTTTCAAACGTCACATATGGCAAGTGACATATCATTCGAATCGTCTATGAACATAACACGTAGATCTAAGGTCATTTTGAAGCTGACGGTTATGGTTTAACGGTTACGGCGATTTCAAATGATTAAACAATTTATGCTCTCCTTTCGATGATGGGGAATTCGATGGGCACGGTCGCGTGACCCCTTGACATTGTTTGGCACGTGTCAAAGGTCATTTGTATAGAGTGTGCCAACGAGCTGAAACTTGCGTAATTTAAATAAAAATTAGGTAATTTAAATAAAAATTAGGTAATTTAAATAAAAATTAGGTAATTTAAATAAAAATTAGGTAATTTAAATAAAAATTACGTAATTTAAATAAAAATTAGGTAATTTAAATAAAAATTAGGTAATTTAAATAAAAATTACGTAATTTAAATAAAAATTACGTAATTTAAATAAAAATTACGTAATTTAAATAAAAATTACGTAATTTAAAAGAAATCCCGCTTTCGGTAGTTGCTTCTCAGGGTTTACACCCTTCTCGTTATCATTGGTAGTAGTCAGTTGATTATTTTTGCTATCAGTGGCGCAGCTCCGCCACTTTGCTACATGTTAGCTTGCTGGGTTTATTTTTTTTTGTGGTGATACGGTGATGTCAGAAAATCAGACTCTTAGAAATTTCGAGAAATATACAAAACAAATTGCTAAATATAATTGCAATTTGAAGAACAATAGTTTTACTAGAAAGGCTGGCCTTAATGTATACTTTTGTCTGTTTGATTAAATTACTTTATTGGCAGATTGTCATCCAAGTTTTAGCCATGATTCTGGCAGTATGGTCAATGAAAGTACCTACAACCGACGAAGAAACTTTCGAAGACAATCAAAACCTTTCAAGTGCATTATCGGTTGAACCTCCCAGTTTTATTGTTTCAAATTCCGGAAAATATATTCTTGCCGATGATACTGAAGACCTTGAAACTGCTGCTGCAAAGATAACCGGGTTTGCAGGCTACGACCTACATCACCGCAAACATCATCGCACTCGCCCCGTTTACCCTCAACAGCACTATTACAACGGTCCGTATGGAAGAAGGCGAGTGAATTATGCACACCAAGGAACATATTAAGGTCATTTAAGGATTCAGGTCACGGTTAAGGTGTATGTTTCCACTGTATATGCAAAAATCATATAAAAATCATTGTCACACATTTCCTTCCATATTTGTTTTATTAGTTCCACAAAACGCTTTAATGAAACATTTGATAGTAGAATTTAGTGACTTAAGAAAAAACGATAATAATATTTATAACAACGATTAAGTATTAACGTAATTAATAAACGATTAAATTAAATGTAAACTGAGTTGAATGAGATTATATAATTATATGGTAAATAAAATTGGACATGGACAACATCTCAAAATCCAACTTTTCCTAATCTAGTATCAGTTTTAGGATTAGCCGTTACCGTTTGAACGGCAACAATGCACTCATTAATTTTTGTCTGAAGATCCCTAATATCGCATATGAAGAGGAGACGGAGAATTTTAGCAGCTTGATTTAAAACATAATCTCCACAGTCGAAACTCTGATCCACCTCCTGAAAAGGGAAAGGCATTCCAGTCTTTTGTTTCTGTGCTCCATGTTTAATTGCTTCCTTGGAGTACCGTTTTTTCACAAGCGTGGCGCACGCTTCCAGCGTAATGAGGTGATTGGCGTGCTTAGAAATTTTGAGCCGGTCCGCCAGCACATTAACTCCAGTAATAAATTCCGGGCTCGAAAAGTCGAGCTTATCAAGAGGATTGGCTGCAACAATTTTTGGTGCTTGTTTCAGTTCAGATTTAACAATTTCCGAAGACGCCTTTGAAAATTTTTCTACGTTGTCGCAATATTCGTATCTAACTGCCATTCCCAGGAGGATATCTGAGATTTCTGAGTTTGTGCCGCAATTTGCCATTCCTCCCAACTCCAGATCTGTCAGGTATTTGTTTAACGCTTGCCTCCAGTTTGGAGAATTGGTTTGACGGAGTGCCTCTCTATCTTCAACGGAATAGTGACGGATTTTCTGATCCTCCAGCCAAACGACCAAATTCCGGAAACTCGCCTCATCCTCCGTTTTGAAGCCATCAGCTGATGGATAGTCCAGAGCTTGCAACTTCCTCCTTATCATTTTCTCCAGCAATAGGGCGAGATTTATTATCAGATCAGCCAAGCGATGAATTATCTCCTGTGACGCAAAATTACAATAAAAATACAATTCATTATTTCAAGAATGACAATGAGAACAGAAACTATGAAAATTTGGAGTATTTATTATAATCATTATTAAATATGCTTACCGCAACAAATATTATTTACAGCTATAAAAATTACTAAAAATGCTTGTACTAAAGTAAGCTAAGTGTTGAAAATATTTAAAAACCGGATGGTTTCTTAATGACAAGCTGTATATTAAACGTACATAGTTGGGAAAGTGTTGGTTTGAACATTTCCGACTTGCAATGATTTTGCTGACGGGGTTTTGTGAAACTTTCTTACTGAACCGATCGTCATCCAAGTAGGCTTACTACAAAAAAGTTACAAAGCAAAGCATACATATGCACACGTTGTTCTCGGGTACGCTGCGCTGCTGGAGACTCCAGTAAAAAGAGCAGGTCCTCATAAGTCCTAGAAGTGTTCTATAATATATTTACATACTTGCCCACAAAACCAACTAAAAAGTAAATATTATTTAGGGCATTCACTGTTTCACATGCATACCACAACGATGTACACACGCCATGAGTACAGGAAGATAAAAGCGATTCCTCTTACCACATTTTGTTGAGAGTTGAGACTTATTTTTTGCTTTTTCTCAAAATAGTTGACCACCTGCGACCTGCACATGTTGTCTCGTTAGCCCCGTTTGTTTGCACATGGTCAGTAGTTACTTGCATAATAGATATTTTACCATATTTTTAACTTGACATTTATGTTATATATTCATGAACTAACTAGCTGTATGTGTATTCCTATGCACCCAATTAGCTTGTAAATCACATATGTCACAATCTGAAAGGTTGCTGTGAAACTTGCTGTTTTGTACAATTTGCACCTGCACCTTTATGGTGTTTTCAACTCCCTTATCAATATCACAAATATTCCGATTGTTCAATAATATGCACGTGCATTATTGGAGCATCCACCTGTTCTAACTCTGCCTTATCAGTCGTTGTCAGTGATCTCGATCTCACGTTCAAATTGGTGACGTAGAAAGACGCTAAACCAAGCAGTGGTTATCTTGAAGGAAGTCTGTACATCTACATTCATGAGAACACTTCCTCTGACTAATTCATAATCATGTCTACGAGCTATTTGAAAGGCAGTATGTTGGAAATCATGTACACCATTTTCGGTGTAAACGGTGACAAGGAGTTGTGTACGAGGATGACCAACATTGGCCTCGTTTATACAACGGTGGTGGGGTTGTACTCCATTTTTCAGCCGTCGCCCTATGGCCGTTATACGACAGGGAATCATGGTCCGACCATAAACGCCAAGATAGCCTGGATGGTTAGTACTCTTATACTTATTACCATGAAATGAGAATTGTCTTTGTTCGGTCATGAAAACTCTATCAACTAACATTACAATTTTATCGTATGAAAGCAACGAAGATGGGTATGTATAATTAGCATCGACATTACTACAAATGCAGGTTCAAGAGTGCATGTCATGCGTTGTTCCAGTGACACTTGTTTTAACAACCCCAGGCATTCAGTTAAGCAACTTTGCAAACATTGTGGCATTAAGTTTGTTCGTGTTCCATTATTTCCAAAGGTAATTAACTCTTATGATTTTATTATGTTTTAAATTAAATTGGTTTTCTTCTTAGCCTTATGTCTGTTTGCACTATGCATTGAATCCGTCTGTTAGGAGTTTTATTTACCCACTGACGATGTCGTCAGAAGCTAGGCCATCCGCAGTTGTAATTGCTTTAGCTGCGCTTGTGTTTACAACATACAACGGGTTTTTACAGGGTCATCATCTTGTAAACGTATATCCGGTAGAAGACTCATTCCACTTATTTGCTGGTATAGGTAAACTCTTTATTTAGTGAATGCGCTTTTTAGATTGAATTTACTCCAAGCTTGAAACAGCTTTGTAATCAAACAATACAAAAGGAAGTCCTTTAAATTTCGTTAAAGGTACCGTTATTTTCTTAACTGGAATGGCCATTAACATCACTCACGACCAAATGCTTCTTTCTTTGCGAAAGAATGCACCTAGGCGCACTTCCTCCTCCGAGTCAACTCGACAAAATGCTCAGAGATATCAAATTCCTCGGGGAGGACTCTTTGAATACATCTCGGGTGCCAACTATTTCGGAGAAATTGTGGAATGGATTGGATTCGCAATACTTACGAGGGGACCCCCACAGGTATTTCTATCATCGTATTATTGAAATAAGTAATATGACAAATGGTTCATAGGCTCCAACATTTTACTTCTTTAAACTTTCAGATAGCTTTCGCTATATTTAGTACCGTATTCCTTGGAATCCGCGCTGTGCATCACCACAGCTTTTATAAAACCACTTTTGGCTCTTCGTACCCAAGCACCAGGAAAGCCATCATACCGTTCATACTTTAAATGCTTTTAAATAGTTACATAAGTGATAATAGAGATTTTTAATAATTTATTTGTTATTTTCATTGTCATCTTTATTAATTGTACTTGTAATGAAAATGAAAAACAGACAAGAAATATATGCTCTTTTTAATTCGGCGAAACTGTTTGTATGTATTTTATTTTTTTAAAGAAATGTTTTAAGAACAATTATGTGTAGTGATTTTGTTATTCTCTGAATTATGCTCAAATATCCTTAAAGCGACACAGTTATATATATTAAATTTTTATGAACAAATGCGGTAACATCTTACAATAAAATGTATTAACATTAATGAAGGTACGAAACATGATATATATTACTTATATAAATGTTCTAAACGTAGTATTTTTTAAACTCTTTAAAATATTATAATGTAAACGGTTTTGGAAGTCGGTATAATCTAAATATTAACAAACATGACATTGACCAGAATGCTTTCACACTATACTATATACTATATTTGCAATTGTTTGACTTGAAGGAGGAGAAAGGTGATGATGATAATAATAGATTAGAAGGTAAAGGTATACCTAATATAGGTAAACTGTATGTAAATTACAACGGCTACTAGGCTATCGTTACAATATAATAATGGCCCAAATTAACCAAGAGTCCAAAAACCTGGAACATTCAAAGTTACTGAACTATCACGATATTTAGTGACACGATTGTTTATTGACTTATTTCCGTAATAATATTATGCTGTCCTTATTTTATATAAGGTCTGTTCCATTACATAATTGAAGGTTAACAGAAGGAATATACTTGACGCTGCGTTCGACGTCTTATGTAGTAACTTTTTTTCGAATAAAAGTAAAAAGTATTATATAAATGGTGTGATGATAACATGAACGGTATTTAACAGTTAAACATTTAAAGATCAGATCTTAAGAATACAAATAAGCAATAAACCGTTTGCTCTATCAAATCCGTTAATTCTTCAGATCACTTTGGTTTGGTTAATCAGTCAGTAGTGAAGCATATTTGCTTGTCAATACATTTCTATGTGGTTAGACAGTATTAGAGATTTGCTTTTCAAAACATTTTTTTTCATCTTTTTCTTGGATGCTCAGTAAATGCTCATCATTTCAGTACTATTTCGTCGTATTAAAACATATGCATATATACATTACATTTACATGTTGACCTATACTAAAACTTGAATAAAATCGGCTTGTGACATATTTTTGTCAAATGACTAATTGAAATATATGTAATTTCTGTCATGAATTTCTTAAAAATAAAAATCTGCGATACACGTAAACTATGGAGTAAAAACGAGAACAAGAAGAACAGTATGTCCGGTGACAAGGACAGTTACAGGTCAAACTTTAAAAATCACAACCCGCTGCCAAAAAACATGCGGAGAAATGAGAATCCATTGTCAGATTTATTGTGACTTTCACCGGGCAACACTGGACTCTTCTGTGGAAGCTGCTTAAGTAAAATGTGAAGATTCGTATTGGTTGCAACGGAAGGCGAGAGATTCTTTGGTCTTTTCGGCCATACATTCTTCACCGCCTTTGTATGCCAAACTAATATCTATAAGAGGAAACAAACAACACAAATGTATTAACAATTAATTGTAAGTCAATTGCATGTACATGATTTCATATTATGTGCATATAAATCCATGATTCATTAACGTGTGTCGTACATACCTCGGTACAATTTTTCGCTAATGGCTTTATATCTTTCATTGTAATTCCAAGACTCTGTAGTAATTCGTCTTCTTCATAACCTGCTTTCCACGGCATCGAGGCTTTGGGATTCTATAAAAGGAAAAGGGAACTTCATTCATAAATTCATAACAAAAATATTTTTGTCTATCAAGCAAACCTTTTACAAGCACGATGCGACGGAATTAATTTATGAACAATTTTTTCGTGTTTGGACTCAATGTCAGAGACGACATGAAATCGATGAATAAAAACGCTGTAAGTACATACAAATACGTCAGTTTTGTGTTAATGTGAGTAAAAATATGTACATTTTACATTTTGAATACTTATGCCATACAATTTCTTGCTGTATTCTCTAGACCAGATCGGCAAATAGTGTGTGAAAGTTTATATATCTACATGAATTATGCGATCAGTCTTTCCACTACATTAAACAAATATTGATTTCGGGTTGCCTCATTGACAGTACTGAACTTTGTGCCATTTTGTGGGACTTGGCAAGCAACCACATAATATGAACCCAAAAGATATGTAGGCACTAGGAATAATGCAGCGAATTTAGTCAAAATAATGTCATGTATGTAGTTGTCCCTGAAAAGTTTTGCATTAAACCCTCATTTCATCCAAAAGCAGAAAGAAACACTTCAAAAAATAAATCCTGTACCTACACCACTATAAAAAATGCACGTGCCTTTAATCTTAAGTAGTGTTTGAAAAATACAAGCGAATACACATGTTTCTACAACATTCCATTAACTTACATCAAGGAAAAGCTGCAAATTAATGGCAAATCCTGCCATATCTACGGGAAACTTTCGTTGTCCGTTCCAGCCGTCGTAGAATCCAACGACTCTGCCGTTTTTAACAATGGGGCTACTTACACCCAAATCTGTCACGAGTCCAACCGGCCACATCGTCACCTTTTCTGTGGTTTGCATCTGTAAAACATGAAACATATTGCATAAAATTATGAACTACTGGCCTTTGCATTTTGTGGTTTTTTACCAAACATTTTCCTAATCAGTTTTATTTTTGTACTATAATTTGTACAGTTAGAACATGTGCATGAAATAATTGCAACGTAAATAAATGCAAGTCACATTCAGAATCGTGTTTAGGCAAGTTTGTTAACAGTATTGTTGGTAAAATATCGTGCACAGCCCATTGCACGCTCGTTTTTCAATGCATATGTAATGTTTTAATTAACAAAATGATGCATATTTACTTAAGTATGAAAACCAACACTCAAAAGTAACACAATGTACCTTTCCAAACATTTTTTCCAACAGCCCATTAAATGCCATTTTTCCTGTCCTATTTGTGGCAACTTCATCAAGCTAGTTTGACATGTTTGCCTCGTCTTTCTATGCATCCACCCATCTAAATGGGGTTTACTGTGGAGTCCACAGTGTGGACTACTACGACCAGTCACTTGACAGATAAATCATCATCATGAATCATGAATTTGTATTGATCGCAAAGCGAAACCATACTCGTCTTTCGTCTATCAAGCAGCACTATTCCCTCTTTCCCAACACACATTAGCACATGACCGATCTACTTACTTTCTCTAAATAGTCGCACACAATTGTCAACTTGAAATGGAACATAGACTTTACTTCCTCTGCAAGTGAAAATTCAATGTGCTTGCTGTTTAGGTAAGTACAATCAACCAGCAATCCAATTAGATGCCTGAAAAGTGGAGTCGAGTGTTGGAGAATGATTATTGAAATGTACCAAAAGGAGCTCTAAATTTATAAGCATCTACTTGTCTTGTACTACTACTCATACCGAGATTAACGAGTTAAAAGTACGAATTATTGCAAATATTAAGCTAACTATTATCCTTATTGTCATACTTCAAAGCTGATTTAAAACATACATATATATGCAACTTCCGTAGACTTGTGTACCTAAACAAGTACGTCATACAAGGTAGTCGTTATGCTTTCATAGAATACGATTTTATCATTCGGACGGACATGCAGACTTTCTATATCGTAACTCAAAAGGCGAAAATGACAAAAAAATGTGTCTGTATAGTATGCCATTTTTTGTACTTAACAGTGAATAGAAATGCCAATGTTATTTTAGTTTTGAATAAAGCTACATGATAGGTAATTAATTTTGACTTTTATAAATTAATGATGACCATTCTTTTTATAAAACATTTCTATTCGCGAAAAACTAGAAAATATGCCTAAGCCTACTTTTTATATGAATACATTATCTGATCAAAAAATGATTTCTGAATAAACTGGTCTCGCCTACCGATTGTTGCTGCTTTAGTACATATTTAAGGTATTTGGCAACTGCCTACGGATACTGACCTGCTTAAAAATGCTGGAATCATAGGTATTATCATCGTCAGCAAAGTAAACCACCCCTTCTTGTGCATTTTCTCTCAGCCATTGCATTGCCGCAGTTCGTCCTCCCACTCCTCTCGGTTTACCAACAATACGTGACTTTGGTGGCAAGGACTTGAGAATGGTAATTGCCAACGGGAAGCGCTGCAAAAATCTTTTCAAGTCTTCAAAACTAGATTCGGTCCCTTTGCTCGTATCCTCGATAACTATCCAATGTATAAAGTCGCTCACGGGAAGTAGCGCTTGAGCAACCCGTGTCAACTCAGGCTTCTGTTCAGGTCTGTAAAATGTTGGTGTGACCACCCACACGGTAGGGCCTGGAGAGCCATCAGTATTCTCTTCTTGCAATAACAAATCCTTGTTATTAAGAATGTCATTGGGACTTAACATATTATTATTATTATTGTCAGTTGGGATTGCGACCCCTTCAAAATGTTTCAGGTCTTCTTGCTGAGATCTCATTAAATCATTTTTATTGTTACTACTGCTTCTGCTCTGTATTTGATGAGAAGACGGGAAAATTTCGTTATTAGTGGTACTAGGAAGAGTTTTCTCATTCACCCCACCACCGGTATCAATGTTAATGTCATTGTTAGCATTGTTATTGTTGACTTTGTTATCATTACTAGCGTGATTCACACTCACAACACCACCAGGGTTAGTTGCACACAACACACCAGTCGTTTGCAGCTGCCGATCGGTTCCGGCATTATTAGCATTATGGTTAATACCATTACTGTTGTGATGATCCTGCTCCGTCGGCGACTGTGGTGGCTGATTGAGTTGTAGCGCTAATCTGTACTCTTCTGCGTTCGTATAAACAATCGGATCATTAATACCACTCGCTGCAAACATTTGTAGACAAATCAAACAAGTCATAACACCCAGACCAAAGAGTATCAGATTGGAAAGCACAAAGCGACCGCGGGAGCGCCACAATTTCCCAGCCATCATCGTTTTGTTAATTGTACTGGTCGATGGTGAATACTCCTAAACGGTTCGAATGATGACGGTAAAAATTGTAGTGTCCTTGCTTTTACCGGATCCATATAAAGTCGAACGAATATGAAGATTATGGAACACGGGATTTAAACTCGTTTAAATCATGTTCAAAGAGTTTTTGCTACAATTGTATGGTTTGCTGCTGGTATAGTATTGTTTTCTCAGGCTGATAATTATGAAGATATGCATAGTTATACATTTTGCGTTAACTTGTTAAATTTCAGAGTACATGGCAGTTCAAAACGATAGGCACCAGCACTAAAAAATGGGAAAGGACACGGGAACTGCGTATATAACATAAGAAATATATGTATGCATGTGTTGATGCCGTTAATAGGTAGTATTATTAGCGCTCCATTAAAGAATACACTTTTTTCAACTCCAACTGACTCAAGTTCTCAAGCATAATGTATGTGTGTGAATATGTGTTCCAACTTCTTTTCTCAGACTTCTCTACTTCCTGCCCTCATGTAACCCAAACACAAACTGGGAGCTCTTCGATACTGGTGGAAAGTGGATGATGAAAATGTATTAAGTCACCTTCCCCAACCTCACCACGAGTATGTACATAATATGCACACAAGAGCACAATAACACTGATATTCTGTCTGTTATACAACCAACCTTAAGAAATACTGCCACCACCACCAATCCACCAAAAAGTGGGTCCTCTGCTGGTCCTTGCTTGCGTACTTGGCTAACTTAATAATATGATCCATTCGTGTGGAATACATATAAAAATGCTGCAGCAGATATATCATTTCTTTTTTCATGACTCTACACATAAAACACCACCACCATCATCATCTTTGTTATACGCAACATAACGTTATTGTGTACATGTGCACTTTCCAAATTCTCTCCTTGTTCACTTGAACTTTGCATGCTGGCCAGGGTGCTGGCAGAATGCAGAATAGCATCACCACCAACGCGGAGCATGCCAGTATCAGCAAACACAATTCCGGCTAAGGCTAGCTGTCCCAGCTTCTTTCTGGCTAGCACATCATGATGAGAATTTATGCATTTACTGCAATCATTCTAATTGAAAAAAATTGCTGATTAGGTAGTATTCCAAAAAAAAGTTAGTTAGTTGCACTGTATAAAGCTGATGATTTCAATAACGCGCACACCAAGTGCGCATTCTAGAGAGAACATGTAATAGCTATAATGTTGCTGAAGATTAAGATCACCCAGTTACGTTAGAAAAAATCGACCACTCAAAAAAAACACAGCAAAACTGGAACTGGACAGATTCTATCCTATTGATCTATAAAAAATAACAAGGAAAATATTTTCAGGATAAAAATGATGAGGAGCGATTAAAACGCAGAGTTAAGGAAGCCTACTTATTTTGAACAAAGGATTCACGAGCCAAAACGTACAAATTCCAGGTAGTTTCACGAATATGTACTTAGGTACTCCAGTCATTTCATAACAGCCTGTTTTTATTAGCCTTAACAGAAAAGTTAATTTTCATTTTGTTGAAGACGCAACATTAAAGCCTTAATTTTATTTTTTTACAGCATCGTAAGACGCAAAGCAAAACAAATGTGCGCACACAAACGCTGCAAGTAAGAATACTCAACTGAACAAAGTAGAGTCTACCAGCACCAGCATCAGTGCGGAACATGGAAAATTGATGCTTCTCTCTGTGTCCACTCTCGTAGTCCACTACTTCTACACGCAAACTCGCGGTGTAGTTTACTTAAATATTTTAATACATGAGTTTATACTTTACTCTCAAAATCTAACATTACGCAGCTTTTTCATTTTGGCAGACCTGGCACACATTGCCAACTTGATAATAATAATATTATTGTGTACTTGTATATCTCAGAAAACTGCACGCAATCGAGTGGTCGATCCTTTTTACTCTAAAACTTAAAACAGGTATCAGTGTACATTTTGGGGTGATCCAAAGCAATTTTTGTAAATTAAACCATTTTTATAGCAAAAGAAAATGTTTAGAAATGAAGAGGGGCTATAGTAATGTGAATGTGGAGTCTTTCCGGCTTGTAAACACGATGCTGCTGCCAGTTTGAAGCATGCGTGTTGTGATAAGTAGACAGCAGAGCAATTGCCTATTTTTGTGCACAGGATAAATCAGCGTGGCATATGAAATAATAGTAACGAGAAACCGTATCACATCATCATCATCGTCAGTACAGCACACAAGAAATTTCAAGTAGAACATAAAACACAATGCAAGCCAGTTTAATTATTTAATTCATGCATATAAAAAGTTGATGCAGTGGGAGTAGCAGGGAAAGGACGCTTATCTCGACCAAGAATAAATGGAAGCAGAGGAGCCCATGCAACCATGCATGGGCATTTAGAAATCATGATCTTGCACAAAAACATAATAATCCTCTAATCTTGATTTATGAAGAGTACCTCCAGCCAGCCAAGCGAAAAGTTTTCTTTTGAGACTGCAGAATGAACGTAGTAGCAAAACAAAGAAGCAGATACTAAATACTTATTATCTTTTCCCGGTTTCTTTAGAATGATTTTCTGAATATGGAATTTATTCATACAATATTATCTTGCCAATATCTTTCTTGATTAATATTATTATGTAAAGTACAATAATTTATATTTTGTTGTTTACTTTATCATTCAAAAGTTAAACTCAATGCTCTGGTAGCTTTTTTTTGCTGTTGCCAATAAAAGAGCAAAATTCGTGGTCAGGGATTGTAGTGCGGTTGCATTGTAGTGCAAAGGAGCGTCAGACGTTTTTTACATGTGTTTTGCGTAAAAAATCATTACGAAATAAAAGATTATTTTTATTCTCTTAATATGCAAATGAAAAAATTAGGCGAATAGTTCAAGTCGCTTATGCGTATTGATATGATGATGCACAGCATTGAACGTTGAAATTACTCTTTAAGAATTTTTTCATCACATTTATAATTTGATATGGATGATGACGCTTTGATTCATATTAAGAAATATGTGGAAGCAAAACATTATTGGATTATTCCGCATCGGCCCATCTCATGTCTTTCCATAAACCCTCTCTCCGCATCTCTTCTACACTGTCTTTTCAGATTTGGTGTTATGGGCCAATATTTTGACCTGAACAACTGAGGGAAGTGAAGTCTTCAATTTTTAACTACCGCATTTGAACATTCTCTTGCACCTTCATTCGATTTATGTAAATGGTAATTATCAGAACATTACCACCTTGCGATTAAATTATGTGAAACAATAAATCATTAATGTTTCATATTACCACCAAACGACTGGTTCAGACTCTATACTTCAGAGAAGGAAAATAATTTAGTTACGTTTCCGAAATACTGGTAAAAGGGCAGATGTTAAAAAATCGAAGAGGGAAAAGCCGAAATATTATATCGAAAATTTCATACATAAATCAGATTATATCTGTTCAAAAGTAAATTCCGAGATGATGTATGAGTTGATTCAACTTTCCAAGTTGAGCAATTCTTGTGCTGATAATTGAAGCATTTCCTTAACATAAGCGAACGGGGCCCTTTGAATTAAAAAGCTACATTAATACGTAATAATAATTGCTCCGAGAACCCTTCAGCCACAACTTTTCTATTTCTGTACGAATGTTTGAAAGCCAAAGTCATGGAGAGTTACCCCAAAAGTGGGTTTATTGATTGTGCTTTCACACAGCAAAACAATCAACTTTAACGAACATGCTATTCAAAAGAGAGGTTCAGTCAAAATCATTTATTTGCATTCACATCTGTTGTTCAGTAATTACCTCGGATTTTATGACAGACAGACAGCACATTTTTTCATTTGATTTTTATGGGATAAAACAGGATATGAGCTATTATAAGTATTGAAAACAAAAATATATGACATGCAACGTGTAGCTTACACATTGAAATTAAAAACAACTAAAATACCCAACCAATGTATCACACAGCCCAGAGCTCATGTCTGCTTTGAGTCATAAAAGTTAAAACAAGATCATATATAATCCATCATTAACAAGACAGACGTACTATCAGTTAAGATTTCTGATACATTAACCCTGTCGTGGTTCATCATGATTCATGAAATGAATAATCGCCAACTGAGTCAAATGAAATTACACTTCCATTCCGTCTTTGTCCACAGAAAGTTGAGCGTAATAAAATGAATGAGTGATACGTGAAAATAAAACATGCAGACGCTGTAAAAATACGCAATCAGTGTGCACACTTGTGTATGTAACATTTTTCTACGTCTTTTTATTATTATTTTTTTATGTACATACATGATTCTAACTTTAAACTATGTATATTTGACACATTAGATAATACTGTAAACATACAACTCTTACAATTAGCCCTCCCACTGCATTTATTCTAAATTGTAATACTGTAAAAAGCTTGCATTGTATTCATTTTTATAAATGATGTATACTCTAACACTTGCATTGTAATAGGTAACTAACAAATAATCAGCGTTGATTAAAACATGCCCCACAAACATTTCTCACAATACTGGCTTTCTACTAAGTCGCCATCATTCAGCGATAATGAACAATGACAGTACATTAGAATTATTGATATGGCATAATTTTATTGAAATTTAAATGGAAACTATATAATTGTAAATCGTAATACTTTTTAAGGACTGATATACGTATGTATAAATACATGCGTATATTTCCTCTTGTCTCAGTTTTAAGTTGGCACATTCCTTGTCATGGATTGCTAGCGACAATTTGGCACCTGATACATCCTAATAATTAGCTCATTACTTTGATTGGAAGTCCTTTTTGACATTTTTAATCTCTTGGTTAATGCAATCTGTCTATATTATGCATTCTTGTACTTTAATTTAATGTTTTCTGTCATATTCGTCTGAACTCTGAGGTGCCACTCTCACAAAAATTGACTGAAATAATATACTTCACCTTTTTGCTTGTCTTAATCTCGTATCTGCTACACAGCAACTTGTCCAAAACGGTGCAATAAGACTTTTAAGTAGTAAGTTAATATGGGCTAATGAAATACTTTTACATGGAATGGATACTTTTTAAGTAAAAGTAAACAAAACTTGCTTCCTAAAATTTTAAGTATTTAATTGCATTATGTTAAATATTAGGCTCGTGCTACTCTATGAATAGTTACCGAAACCGAATAATATTCTCAAATATTTTGTATTTTAGATTCGTATATAATCTATTCCTACTCCATGCGGCAATTACTAATAGCAAAATAACGAGTGCAGTTTAATTAAGCTATAAAATAAAAAAAACGTTTTTACAGATTATTTTGGTAACTTCCATTAACCCGTGAGTGCGTAAAAAGGTAAAAATAGTAACTACTTTACAATGCTGCTGATTATGAATAGAAGTGATTTCTATTTATATTCACATAACCAATCATAAAATGCTCAAAATTAAAAATGTCGTTTCAGTCCCTTTACGGACAGGGGCAAACTTCAGTCTTTCTTCTTTGGCTTTTTCGGGTTCCTTGAACGAGATTTTGCCTTACACAATGGGCAGATTGGAGCATTTCGGTGAATTTGTTGATGGCACGACAAGCAAGATTTCATTGGTGGTGGTTGTTGTCTATAAAACCGAAAGAATTACACACATTTAAGAACACGATTAAATGTGGCTGCTATTATGGAGCTGTGAAATTCTCAAATCACAGGAGCTGAAATTGTTATTATTACTAACGTGTACCTGAATGTGGGAGTGGGGCCTGTTGGATGAGGTGGTATATGCGGAGGCTGTGGACGTTCTGGTTTAGTTGCTGACTGCATCAGAGCAAGTGGACTTTGACTCATGATAAACGCTGCAGCGGCTGCTTGAGTAGCAGACGGTGGTTGTGGATAAGATATGCCAGGCATGACCTCCTCCCTCGGTGGCTGGGTGTGGGTCCATGTCGGCGGAAGTTGATCAAACAATCTGCTAATACCATGAAAGAAAATTTGTTGAACATTAAAAATTGTTCTTCAGAATGGAAAGTAATTTTGGCTGTCACTAAAAAATTGTGGTTTCTCAAGCATACTCTGGAGTAATAAGTCCAGGCTCCTCTTCGTGCAACTCTGGAAGTCGTTCCAACCCTAAACAACTCTGTCGCAAGCGGTCAACTTCAGCTTTAATAGGCCCATATTCTGCATGTAGACGCTTTGCGGTGTCCAGGGCCCGATTACGGGCTTGCTCTGATTGTTTGATTACAGTTTCCATCTAGTGGGAACACACACATGTACACAAATGTCAGTACATTTATCAAATTGCTTGTATTCTGCAAGGGATTGTGTTAAATTAAATTAGTGTAATAATTTGAATACCGCATTTATATCTGCATGAATCTGACGGAGCTCCTCCACGTGAGCCATTTTCTCCTGGATGAGCATTTCCATCTCAGAGCGATAATCAGATAAGCAGCGATCTTCTTTTCTGGTCACCTCAATCTCGTCCAGAAGACGTTCCTTGAGCTTCAGCATTTGCATTGTCTTTGTTCTAAAGATACAATTTTTTTACAGTTAGTATAAGCTTTTATTGCATTGCACGTATTTATGCACATCTTCAATCATGTTGACTTTATACGAAATGTTTTACTTTATCTCTTTGACGAGCTCTAATTTAGCCAGCACGGAGGCTGTTCTTTCCTCAACGTCCATCATCTTATCTCGATACTTGATGGAAATAAATACTTGAATTTGTATACAATTTAGTCAATCTTGATAATTAAAATCCTCGTGTTTAACTATTGTATTTAAAAGTACACATTCACACAACTGATGGACGAAACTTCTCGTCCTAACTTTTAATAATAAAATGGAAAGGGTTTCATAATCCGTATCTATTCCCCACACACAACTACACCGTTCTGATGTACAATTCTTTTCCCTATTTTTTCAGCTTCCCTTCATATGTATGCATGAATAATATTATGGATCATAATAACATCATATCTTCTCATCCTGTCTTCCAAATAATGTTCACCTCTCCTCTTCCTTTTCACTTCACTCGAGAGTAAAATCCTGCTCCTCAGAAAATACTATTATCTACACGACGACGAAGACGACACGACAAGCAAAAGCATTTCATAACAACACTAGGATATTGAAACCCGATCCGCGATGATCCTGAGGCACTTTTCATTCTTCTATATCATCCATCCGCATCCATCCAACCAAGCTTACTTTTTCAGTTTACTTGATCCATTCATTTTTATCCGCTTGCTTATACATGGTGCTTGTATTTACTTGAAATCTATATATACAAAGGAAATGGTAACGATGTGTGTGTCCGGGAAATTGTTCTTTATTCCACTGTATTTTCTCGCTTTATGTATGTTTAAATTTGCTTAATTTGATTTTACAAACGCTATGGATTACAAAGCAAGAAAATACAAAGTCATGTCATACAAAACAAAAAGACAACTACAACTTTATCTAAAATTTATCTACAACTCAGCTATTTTTTCGTGAGTAGTTTTACTAGAAAAGTCGGTGGCCACTGACTGCAGCAGGGTATCTAGTACAAATGAAATGCTCCCCACTTTAGTTCCAGTTGTCGTTCCTTTTAACAAGTTTTTTCGCGTGCCTTATGTGTACACAATCACATGTCTTCTTGTGTGCAGAGTGGGTTTCCTTCCTCCTTTCATAAATGACATTGACAGCTAGAACAGTAGTGAGTACATGTACGCATCGTGTAGTAGCCAAGCAGGAGCTGTTGTTGGTTAGTAGCTGTTACACAGTAACAAGTAGACACTTTCCAACTATGTGTTACTCGCTAATGTGTGTAAATTCACAATTCTGGACAGGGTATACTCGTTCGAGGTATATCAGTAGTAGTGTGATCATTAACGCTTTAATATGTTTGTTTGTGTAAAGAGTTCAAAGTATGGGACTCGGAATTTTATACAAAAATACAAGGGTTGTTCTAGCTCAAGTACTTGTTTCCGAAAAAGGAAAGTACAGCGGATTTGCCAGGTGTTTATACTCTCTTTTTAACTTGCCAGCTTGACTATAGCGAGAATTGAGATCCTCCAACTGAAACATTTGATGATATGCCAGCCAACCATGCAATGTAACGTGGTATCATTTGAACTTCATATTAGATCAAGTAGAAATAGTAGCGTATAGAAAGAAAATGGTAACCCGGTGCAAGTGCGGTGGAAATCGGATCCGCTCAATCCGCATACACTTTGAAACGAGTGGGCACAAGGCGCAATAATACTTACGTGACAGGGAATGTCCATTTGGTCGTAAGTGCGCTACTTTAGCCCTATCATCACAGCTTTATTGAATGAGAAAAGAGATTGCTATTTGGGATACAAAATACAGTTACGCAAAGCTCCCAACTGTGTCTCAAAGGACTACGTTACGTAGTTCCTCTTTACCCTTCTTGTAAATGATGATGAAAATGATGATCGAATTCCACTAGTCGAATACACAACCAAAAATTTTTCCATCCTGTTGGTTTCATTGCTGCTACAAGTTTATCACTTACAACACAACACAACAGGCACACTTACTTTTAGTTAATAGCTGCACGTATATTCAGAGTTTGATTTGCATGCATACTAATATCCGTAGGTGAATGGCATATAGCGACAAAGGACAATAATAATATGTAGATATGCATATAATGTATATGTTATGTTTGTGTGATTCTCTCTCTCTAATCTCTAATAAATTTGAAAGGAAAGTTTATATACACGCTTTATGCCATGTTTTTAAGTTCTCATAATCGCACTGTCATCATGAAATGGCTGCGGAAATGAAAACTTGTAGTTCTTGACTGCCGAAAATATTTGACTGAAAAGTTAAAAGAGAACTACATACAAGTGCTATTGAGATCTGATCAGCGCTTGTCGTTTTTATTGTACCAAGCATCCTTACATGATTCGTATATGCATTTAGATCACATTTAGTTGGTACATGTTTATAACGCAATAAAATAACTACTATAATTTGGAAATTTTTAAAGATACATATATAGTTCCGAAAGGCAAACCTTGCTTTTATTGTATATTTTATCATGAGGGTATAGGAAAATTGTATACTGTTATTACGAAGTTATGCAATAAATATTCAGTCTTATTCATTCCTACCACGAACCTCTCAAAGGATCATTTTTATAAGGCATAAAAGTAAAAGTATTGCGTAAGATGAAACTTTCTGCGCACCACATTGTACAAAGTATGTGACCTTGCACTACGATGACTAAACGATAGTACCGAAAATTTAATTTTAATTTTATCAAGCTAAACAAACACCATGCTGCGATTACCATAATTCATTTTTTTGTACAGAAAGGTTCAACTTACAATATTTCATGTGTACTTTTAATAGACGCTAGTGAAATGTGAATGACTTATTACACAGTTGTGCATGCATTTTACTCTAGATACTCTTTAAATATATTTCTAATATCATTGTATGCATTTTCTATCATACGAACTGGGAGCAACACTACGACAAGTAAATAAGCAAACGTTCCACGAAAAGAACGTCTGAGTTTTTGTGAAATAAATTGTGCATCTTATGCAAATGCGAATAAAACGTTTCCAAACAGACTTTTTCCTGGAAAATTTTTTATAATACACATTAGAGGTCATACATGACGTCTGCAATTCCCAGATTAGCAGTTTTGTTTGCCTTACCGTTTAAGACATTTTTGTTTTTCTTACCTATTTTTAACATAATCGTCTGCACATGGTACGGAAAAGAGCATCTTGAATCACTGCTTGACTGCAATTCTGTGCTTTGCAGAACTACTGAAGGGGATCGGGATCGAGGAGGAGATCTAATTGTAGATAATATGCATGCAATATAGCATGTACCATAATAATATGTGCATTCACAGATGCCGATTCCGAGTGTATATTTTTTTTATCATGATCATGTGATGTAACTTAAATGCAATATATGTATAAGGTATTTTTGCAAAATCATTTTAATCCATGTGAAGACTATAGATGCAAGAACGCAGTATAAAAAACTAAAGTGTATTCATACATTCTCTCAGTGTAATCTATTGTATATGTGCTACATAGCGGAACAACGATGAATCATGATAATATTATTACTAAAGACAAATCTCTGGTACTGGCGATTAAAAACGAAGCAGAGTGAATAACACGGGCGCGGGTGGTAGTTGATGATGATGATCTTTATATTACGTGTTAAAAAAGTCTAGCACTTGGTAGCATTCAAACTCCAAGTTATGTTCCTATCGTATGTGTCCGAACTGAAATACAACTGACTGGCAATATTCATTCATATTACATGTATAGTAACAATAATAATATCCATTGTGTGTAATATAGAATTTAAGAAGTCCGAGTATTTATATTGGAAAAAGAGAGGAGAGACTTGGTAATTGCGTGTTTACTTCAACGTTGAAAATGGCTACCAAGTTTAACGCCTGCTTACTTGGTCTTCTATTGCTGCGTGTGTGATGGGTGGATGGAATTTTTTGTTCGTCATCGCCATCAAAACGACGAATGTGCTCTTTGGAATCCAGAGTCCGGAGTGAATTTTAAAGGTGCTATGCTAGATTTTTATGTGGAGTATGTTTTGTGTAGATGCAGGCAGGCAGAGCACAAAGCATTCCACACAAAATTTTATGGGACGTGGAGGTTTCCTTTATGAGTGTATGCATATGTAATTCGCGTACGTTTTCTAGTAAATTTTTCGCAGTATTGGCAGTTTACATTAACTACCAACATAGTAAACTAAGTAAAACAGTGTCATCAAATGCGTGGTATCAAATTTCATATTTTTTACCAAAACCATAACAGAGTTTGCTAGTCTATTGTATGTTTTCGCTATATATAATACTATGATGAACGATTACACGTACTAGGTATGTAATATCGGAAAGCACTTTGAAATATTCAAATAACACTGATTTCCAAGAAGAGTATATAGGTACTACTTAATTTTCAGCCATCATCACATATTTTGCATGCAAATCATGTTGTCATAAGTCTCTTGTTTGTCACTCAGACAGAAGTAACATATACATTACGAGATAAGGCGGATTTCATTTTTATGATCATCTCTCGCGCGGATTTATTTTCCTAGCCAAAACGCGCATTTACGAACCATTGTGATGTAAATATGTTTTTAAAACATTTGATGTCCAAATTCAATAGGTTGAAAAAACCTCATTGTTTTTTAAACGCCATTTTTTGTTTAATACACGAATGCGAGTTGACAACATATTCATATGAACAAAGTAAAAGTGACTTTTTTATTCATGATATGACAGTGACAACAGAGTCAACAGACAATGCAAAAGTTATAAATGTGCAATGAAAGATTGGATGGACTGGATTGCTTTTTTTGTGTTGCATTGTAAGTGGTATGCATTGCAGTAGCAGTAACAGATAGGTTAGATAAGTGTTCGTTCTTATTTGATTACGTACGTAGCTTTTCTCATAAAAGATTAGGATTTGAGGAGGATACAATGTACATCTTTAGCTGTTTGTATGCTCTTCGTTTTGTGTAGTAAGTACATTTTAGGTTGATTTGATGTACGATGATGATGATGGCAAATTCTTATACGTAGTTGTTCCTTCATTTTTTTTACTTTTTACTCACAATCTTCACTTAGCACATCTCCGTAGTATTGGACAGCTGTGTTCCTCGCCTGTGTTACTATTTTTTACTTCCTATTACTACGTACAGTTACTAACAGTATAGAGGAGGAAGATGAAGAGAAGTTCCATACCCAAACTACATGCATGATCTGATGGTTTGCCCTGTTGCGGTGATAGTGTAAGGAAAAAAGGACAGACACAAATAACACTGCACAATAGTGGTGGTCAATAACTCATCAATTCATCATATATAGTTGGTCGGTGAATATTATGTATCAGGAATAATAACCAACAATACTTATTATTCATCATCATAATATTATCGGTTTTTATGATCGTTGAGTATTGTTATATACAAACACGATTGGATTCGTTGTAACAAAAACATCAGCCATATAATATACATGTAGCGTATTTACACACACATACACATAAACTGCACCAGACAAATCATATTTTACAGCAACATTAATTTGTGTATTGAGTATCTACGTTTTTTAGAGTTTTCTAAGAACCTTTATCCAAACAACCATTAGTCTGTCATTATCGGCCATGCTAAACGGAAGTTAGATACTTTGTAGTCAAATTCTGTCTATGGTGTGGGGCAAACTAATCTGGAGAATGTTCTCATGTCATACACGTCAATAATTGGGAACAAAATTGTAAAGAGAGAGTTCAAATACATTTTTTGAAACGTGACAAGTTGTGGGTGTTAAGTTTACTGTTACAGAAATAGTGACGGTGCAAACCGTGTTTTTGCTGTATCGTGAATAGCATTTAGTGCATATTTTGTTAGTAGAAACCAGATACTGCTCGCAATTTTAAGGGAAGGATTTGTTCGTCATAGTCAAAATCCCTTTAAAGAAGGTAAGCTAAAAATCACGTATAATATTCTCATTTTCACCAGCAATAAAAAGTGAAATATTCTTTTAATTTATTGTGCAACAAAAATGTTTAATGTCAAGAAAAACAATAAGTTTTGTGTCTACGTAAATTAACCAAGCTTGTGCTACTATGAAAAGCAGGGAGGGAAGTGAATTTTACTATCCAGCAAAAAAATCAATGTCGCAATATTTCCCTTAAAATATAACTAAAGGCACTAAACGCAAAAATCAAATTCTCATTATAATCAACTGACACGGCATCTATATCACGACATTTTCCCCTCGAGTATAGTATACTTGTCAATATTACAAATATTCTTTGTGCATTGCCATTTAAGATTTCACCTATTAATTTTTGGATCATGTATGCCTTTACGACACATTTCCAGCTTAAGTTGTCGACTATGACATGATAATGTGGAGGAAGTAGGTGTACAGTGCAACCGAGTCATGTGCAGAATATAGAATTGTATGGGAGTGCAACGCGGTGGACTTGGGACTCTTATCTTATCAAAAAGGCGCACCTAATCCACCGCATCGTATAGGAAGCCATAAATTGGTGAAAATATGATATGGAGAATCTTGCGCGACCACAAGCAAGGCCGTGAATTGCAATTGCAATTTATAAACATTTACATTTAACTATCAGGGTATCATCTTTGTCGTCATTCTGGCTGCAAGACAAACTGCATTTAACTTGACCGATTGATTGCATTGTAGATTTACTAGCTTTAGAAAAAAAACTCTCGCATCAAGAGACCACAATGCTTGTAATACACAACAGTAAAATTAGCAAGTTTGGATATTGCTTTTTTGCTTTTCCTTAACTACTTCCCGTTGTCGACACTCGACACACGCCTGACTCTGACGTAAGCCAAATTACATCGGTTCCTTCCAACTATAACCGATACAATTCTAATTTCCTTCCAATATATTTTTGCAAATAGGCTTCATCCTTGTTCTTCTAGGTTTCATCCGTACGTGTTCTTGTACGTATCATGTTCTGCTCGTTTTTCTTTGACATGCAAAATTCTTTTCAGACACACGACGTACGACATAAATCCCGATTCAATGCTTTCACCTTGACTTTTCTACACTCACTACACTAAACCATAGTATACATGTGCTGACTTTTTACCAATTAGCTCGCAGCTACAATCTCGCAAATTTTGAGCCGACTGGAGATTTCTTTATATTTTTTCCATGTATGAAAGTGGTGATGTGTCATGTACAGGATACAAATTACCTTAATCCAATATTATCTACATCTACACATCATCATAGCAAGAAGTGTTCATATTTCATGTTTTATATAATTCATTTCATCACTAGCATTTCTATTCGTTGATGACACTCAAACTTTAAAGCATGTCGTAAGCAATGTAAAGTAATCCTTAAATAATATTCATACATGACAATTGTTCCTCTGATATCCGATTCCCAAAGGAAAATGTCACTGGAAAAACAATATGTTGAGAATCTTAAATATGCCAATATAAGCGTGCAATATTTATTGCTATTCTGGTTATTTCCATAAAACTTTTAAAAAGTACATGATTCATCCATCGAATAGTATACCTACTCGTGACGTCAAAGGTAGAGTGGAGTAGATGTATTGTATTGTGTTTCGATACCAGATTCGCATTTCGCATTTATACTGGATTTATTTTATTGTTAGTGGGAGCTTAATAAAGTTGCTCGTTAAACGTAACATCAAGTGCTCAATAGTATACATTTAAGCACTTGTGGGATTGAAGGAGGTTTTTATGATTATAAATATTAGCAGCTTTAACAATTTTATTGAAAAAATTCACATACATTTATCGAGTACAAACTGTTTGAATCAACAACGAAACGTAGACATGCATTTTCTATCAAAAACTAATTCAATGGAAAGTCCGCGCATGCATGGTCAACATTAACTGAAGGATAAAAATTCTCAATCGATATTATTGTCTATCTTTGTATCTAATATTTTTTGTAACATTTTTGTAAAAGATCGGCAGTTCATGCACAAGCTTTCCAACTTACCAAGTCCGTAACATACATACATACGTGTCGCTGACAATTATTTTCTGCGTAGTACCGCTCACATTAAGTATTGTATTTAGCAAATAGTAATGGCTAACATGCAGCTGTATACTATACAAAAAAACCTGAAACCTACTTTAGTTCAGAACTCCACATTTATTTCTAAAGGCGAATTGTCTTGATGATGATGATGGCAAGTTGAAAACTTGTATTTTTGCAGCACCTTGCCATACCTGGCAATCAATACAATAATGACAACTGTGCGCTATAAAAACGTACTTCTTAATAATTGCGCATGTGAATATATCATGCTCAAGTTAATACGTAATGCGTATGCATACATTGCTGTAATGCACGTTGCACACGTCTCTTATAGTGGTTTTTAAAATACTACATAGTCTGGTCTATAGTTTCAATGAAGCAATATATCAGCATCTTAAACTTTAAAGAACAAACTCATACTCTCCTTCATAAATTGTATAGGGCTCTAGCTGTTTGTATCAAACCGGGCAGCACTTTTGTGCCTGCAACTTTGCGAGTTACAACTACATGGATGATTGAAAGTCAGGTCATCTTATTTGAAAGAATACCCATATTTAAGTATCACAGCGAAGAAGAGTAATAAGCAGCGCTGATACTACTGACTATATGCAAACAAATAAGCACGCTTACTACAACAGGTAACATAGCACAATCAATGCATACACAGTGTACAGACACCAGTTTTTTTTATTTGCACTATCTGCATTTGGAAATACATTTGGATCGTACTCAAACGTTTGGTCCCAGGTCCTTGAGTTCAGGTTCAGTGTACAGTGGCATTGTGTATTTTCTAACCTTACGCAGTATTTAATTAACAACATAGGCAAACATACTTTACGAAAAGATTCTTGTAACTTTTAAATTCGCTGAGCAAACTTTCGCTCTCTTTTTAACCAATATTGATTTATAACAAGTTCACGTTCATTAAAAATATTGGTCTACCATACCATATATATATATGGTAAACATTTACCTTAATACCTTGTGGAATGAGATAAAAGGTAGGTAAACCGGAACGGTATTCGGAAAGTCGTTTATTTTTCGAGTGCAAAAAGTAGAAATAAACTTCCATGTGCTTCCATTCATGCGAAAAATTCATCATCAAGTGCAGTTGTGGGGAAAGGAAAAGAAAGGCAGCAGTGCATAACGTTCACATGAGGAATTTCTGATAAGATAATAGACAAATAACCACAACCACAGAATTATCGGTGACCAGAGTATTTAATTCAATAGTAAATAGTGATGACCGTGCATGCTAGTTGAACAAGCCTGACAATTTGTACAAGTATCTAATTGAATGCACATGCGAGGCATATTGGAGGATCAAGTAATTATCAGCTATTCGCTATTTTGTTTCCCCAAAAGCAAATAATTGTAAGGAAGCTATTGAATTGTGAACTCGTTTGTTAATCTTGTGTGTTCCTCTTCATTCATGCAGGAATGACTGGTTATGCGAATGCATAAACTGTACTGACACCATTCAATTCATTGTGTCAGAGTTGACACTGTCTTGAATCCAGTGGGAACAGAAAACCGTCGTCTTTGCAAAGTTATTAAGGTTCAATCAGCAAGTATGACCTATGTATTGACGAGTCTAGTTTTAAATACATTTTCTGTCAGGCTTAGAATGATGGACCCGTGTCCTTCTCAGCCCCTTATTGGTTTAATCCCATGATTGGAATATCAATATACAGGGCGGATTTGGTACAAATTGTTACATCCACTATCGAATACACAATTACATTTAATCAATATAACCTGTTTGAGTTATAGTTAGCATCTTTCCTTCATTTTGGTTTCCATTAATGCAAGAACATCTCAAAGTTGGATAGCAATATTTCGATATATTGCAGGCACAATGTAGGAAGTGTAAGACCAGAAAGCATGACTTGTAGTAGGCAGACGATACAAAAAAGTACTTCAAAATAATGAAAAAAGTTTCATGCTGTCAATCAGACAGGATGTCGCACAAGACAGGAACACTTCTCTGGAGTACTTCTTCATATGTAGACCACACGATAATGTTTCATAATACACACCGCAAACAACAATAACCGGCACGCTGTTACCGTCTTCGGTCTTCTGTCCTACGGTTGGCTGATAGCTTAATATTCAATATCGATTTATTGATTGCCAATCTATATCTTACTTTATACTTTCCCCATAATGTACTTGTATGTTAAAGTGGTCAACATAATATTCAGTATTTTCACAAAGCAAACGAGTAAAAACACTGGGCATCACATACACATATTATACGCCATATGCATAGCAATCTTCAAATGTGTTTCCGAAGCACTGTAATCACAAAGCAATTTTGACCGACAACCATTCACGAAATATGTGTAGAGCGCAGAACTAATTTATAACTAGTCTAACTAGTGGGAACTAGTGTAAGAAATGTAAAAGACATTAAGTCGCCAAAAATTAATTGATTTATCATTTAAGTATAAAGTAACTGTTTGTATCATCTAATGAATAATTATTATTTTACAAACTAGTTGGTGAAAAAGTCGCGGCTAATAATATATTAGTCATTACCCGATTAGGCTAAAAGTTTAACGTATTTAAATTAATCATAAAATAGATTTCCCTTTTCCGTGTGTATTAGTTTGTTAAATAATTTTTTTTCATTTTCCAGGTGCAGTTAAGATTGGATTCAAGTAACGGTGGAAAAAATACATCGGTTAACAATACACAATGCCTTCTACAATTCCATACTCATTGGCTTTCGTCGGTATAATTCTGACAGCTTCATTAGCTGTCCTGGGGCAAGGTGAGAACAACGGAAATTGCATCTGGATTTTGCACATTATGATATTTGTGTTTTTAGAAATCTGTTTTAAATTTATTGACTCATTCCACTTTTCAAACAGCCCCTGCTGTAGATGATCCATGTTTCACGAAAACAAAGTGCGAAGATTGTGTTGTCACAAAAACCAACATTACAGTAGGCCCAGAAGGAGGAAACAATGGCACCTGCATATTCGAAGTCACCAGAACAGGAGAGAAATGCGTGGAAAAAATAAGTCCATCTGAAGAAACCATTAACTTCGTTTACAAAATTGAAGGATGTAAGTTTGGCACATTTATATTAATTCATAACAAGGACATCTCTAGGGTAAACTTTGATCAAAATTATTTCCTTTTCATTTCTGGACAGGCGCCGCTATTCCGACACCTGCTCCCTCCAACACGACAACCACGACACCACCCCCGTCTACTACTACCGTTCCCACGAAACCGACGCCTACAACACCAACACCAGCCCCAACTCCCAGTACAAACTCTACTACAACGGTTGCCCCTACACCAACGCCAGCAAATAGCACAACCACTGCACCGCCAACGCCAACGACCCCTCCCTCAAACAGCACCACAACAGCCGCACCGTCAAATTCCACAACAACTGCGGCTCCCACTCCAGCGCCAAGGAAAGGCGGATTTGCATGGGGCGAGTTCATTGGTAAGTTTATAGGGAGCTGTATTCTATATATATGTTGGTTGGTGGTTGAATGGTGATTTTTTAAAGAGAATGATTAAAATAATTTTTGTGCCTATTTCGTTGTAGGTGGTATTGTATTCGCCGTCGCCATCTCATCACTCGCGTATCTGATCTGGCGCTTCTATAAAGCGCGACTGGATAGGAATTACCACACTTTGTAAGAAACATATTTGACAGAACATAACAACAACAAAAATCGTTGTTAACCCGAGCCTTTTACTCCTCCTGTATAACTACTACTATTGAACCTACTACCTTTTGGCCCGTTCCTGGAAAGAATCTCTCATGATTACCTATTTAACAGTCCAATTTCATCTTGACCAATTTTACTAATATTTTTGTCAACCAAACCAAAAAATCACATTAATCATCTCTACTAATTTATTAATACCTCAAACCACTAACGGATTATTTCCTGGTTACATTATGATCCAGTCTTCCTTTATGACATTATTGCAAGATTATACCTATTATTTATTTGTCATGTATAACATGTTATGATAATGATTAGTTTGTTTGTGCTTGTTTGATTAGGCAATTAACAGTATGATTAACTAGTCAGTTTTTTGACCTTAGTTGTTCATCCTTTGCGCAACTTCTGATTTGGCAATTAATAAATTTGTATTGTGCTGAAAATTTTTCCAGTGCTAATCCAACGTTTTAAAAAGTCCCCGACCTTCTCTACCTGCCTCCCTTCAGTGTGTTGAATCTCTGAGTGTCCACTCATCGCCGATTTCTTTATCAACCTTTAAATTTGCATTGCTCGAATGGAAGCCGTTAAATTAACTGTAGTTTATAATAACATTAAATATATATTAGATATTATACCTGTATGTATGTGTTTGTATTGAGTTTTTTGTCTTTCAAGCTGATTGTGATTATTTTGGTTTCAAAATTCATTTGTAATCATTTCCTGATATTTGAATAGATTTTATATATGTTATATAATTACTTTAGTAATGTTATATGCAAACACAATATGTTTCTTATTGTTTATTATATTGTAAGTCGTACTGAATTGCAATTTAATACATATTATTATTATTATCAAAATGCTTAGTTTAGTTTTAGTCTATACATTACATAGGTAATATCGATTTTACAATCAATAATAGCATTATTAGATACAGTTAACAAATTATTACTATTAGCTTAAGTTTTCGTTGAGCTAGTCTTGCGAGAGAATTACTATTTAGAGTATGCAAATCATTTATTGAAAAGTTTCAATATAGTATTATAAAACATTGAAACATCCGTTACTAAAAAATATGTTTTATTATTATCATAATTATTATGAATATTACCTCTAAAGTATCGCTCTGGAATTATAGTGCGATTAACGAATTACGATTACTGCAATACCTTGTATTACTCTGAAATATTCGTTGTGCATTAAAATTCCTTGTGTGAAAGCTTAAATAGCAGTTTGCTCCCAACTATAGTAGTTAATGCCTTAAAAATTGATTTTAGTTTTATTGTGATACCGCATTTATGCTAATCAAAACCTTTATTGCTCACTTGGCGCAGCAGAGAATTCTAGAACACAGCATGATCATATATTGTTCCAAGATTCTTAAAAATTATAAAGCATGAATGTAATATAGAAATAGGAAACCTAACTTAGAAATGTAAGTAATAATTACTGTTGTAACTTGTAGTAATCATTAGTAATCTGTTCAAGTATAAAGTATAGTTAGCGTAACTTAACAATTTTTGCCAACATTCTTATTCTTATTAATCAAACGCACAAATAAGATATTGAGCCTGCTTTTCGTGAATCAGTACGACTTTTAAAAATTTACTATTAATTTACCAGTTAACTTGTTTTCAAGATTTGTTTATAGAATCGATTAGTTCAAAACTCAGCAGAGCTTTCACAAAAGTTCTGATTTGTCCGCCTTTTTGCATTTTGCGTTTGCATGAATAGTTTTCTTTTAAATAATCCTACTCCATCCAGATAAATAGCCTGAGATTTAATTAAAACTAATATAAAAAACTAAACTACAAAAGTTTAACAAAACAAAGACGAAAGGAATTATGAATTATTTACCGACAAAAAAAACATTCGAATCCCTTGTCTTTTTTTACAGGAACACCAATTTGATTTAAAATGCCTCATGAATCACACAACGTACTTGTGCTGTGTACTTATGAATAATGCATCACATTTTTTCGACGGACGCTCATTATAAGTTAGATATTAATTGTTTGAAGAATTAATTTTAGCAACTAATAGGCTAAATATTATCATTATCACGATCAATGCCCATATAGATTGGTTACCTTTCACACTTTTCCATTCTTGTTATATCTCAGTTTTTTTAGTGTGTGAATTTTCTGTTACGAAATCAAGTCGCTTCTTCAAAACCATTTCACTAAAGTGTACCATTTTAGTTCTCTTTGAAAATTATAAACATATTGGTACATTGATTGACTATTCTATCCACTGTTACCACCGACTGGTAACCCCAATTAAGAAAAGTAAAAAAAAATATTCCGACCTTAATTATTCTGAATATAAAAATAAATTCCCAAGCTTTCTATATTTAAAAATTATATTTTTACAAATCATTATTTTGATATAATTCCCGCAAAAAATCCTCTTTTCCACATCTTAAAATTATGTATTAATAATTATTTCCACAAACTATCAATCAGACTTTATGATTCAATACAGCTCGGGGTTTGTTATAATGCCAACAATAAATAATAATATCAACACTTTCATGAGGGTATATACTGTTGCCAATATAATTTGACAGAAATTCAATGAAATTGAATTTTTGTGATAGATTCGGGTTTGTGTGGGTGGTTTCACGTGAAAGCTACTTTGTGACATTATGGGTACAATGGGTTATTGTTATTACATACTGTGTGTAAAACAGTAAGTGTTTGTGACATGTCATACATCTAAAGTCGTATGAACGTTCAGCATTGTTCACTACTAACTTCAATATATTTCGTATTGAAAGTTTGTCCGTCCGATCCTTATAACGAAATGTCGTAAAAAATACATTAAATAATAATATTCATCTTTCAGCACCAAAATCGTTTGCTTGGCGCTTGTTGAAACAAGAACGACAAAATTGAGTATCACTCTAGCAAAAAAAATGTTGCCAGTTAAAAGATTAATGATTAAAGATTAAGAATATATCATACAATTCTTTAGATTCTGTTTTTAGCCAATCAATTTGTAAAACCTAGTTCACGTGGAATGAATGGCGAAAAGATGAAACTTGATTACTATATTATATTATTATCTACATTTTTGTGCTTTTCGTTGCAACCGCCAAAAAAGTTATCAGATTCGAAAATATAAGCTCGTTATAGTTTTTGCAGAACAGCAACAACTTGTTCTGCTGAGCAATTCAGATTTTAAGTTACGGATAAATTTTAATTTATGATTGTCGTATATTACAGTCACATATATATACATACTGGTGATAATCTAATGTGTCATTTATTAGTGGGTGAAACTTTAAAAAAATATTTTCTATAATTATTGCCTATAGTCATTTCAGAGTTTCAACACGCTACTTGTGTTAGGAATAAAATCATGTACATAACTTTATTGATCACGTTGAGGGAAAAAGAAAATTGAAACATAAACCACATCCTTATAGGGAGCTGTACAATGTTGATTCGGCATGTTTTAAGAATAAGAGTTTTGTAGGTTAGCTTAAGGGTTATTTCAACCGAACAGCGTGTTTTTTGTCAAATCAATTGGGATCAAGTAAAGGTTGTGTGCTGATGAATGGCAATATAATTTGAAAACGTACTAAAATAATTATTAATACTACGTATGTAAATTTTCATGTTGACTAGAACGTTAAGATATCGAGTAAAAGTTATATTACATTCAATAAGTAGCAGATTCTATATAATAAGTTGAAGGAGAGTGTATTAGTGAATTATGCAGGATGTTTTAATTTGAGTGTACGGTACGAGTTGTGTCCTGCACTCAGATTAAAACATCTTGAGTGAATGCATTATATCAAAATAATTACACGAGCTGAAATATTTATTGGGAATTGTTTGGTCATTTGTCGCACGTACTACGCAGGTAGCGTATGAGTAAGTATATTAATTGTAATCGTAAGTTTTAGTTTTAAATAATAATTTGTTAATGGTTGAATAGATCTGTCTGATGTAAAAGTACACTTGGTAAGAAACAAGAATATATTGAAAAAAGATACATGTATGTACATATAATATTTGTATATGAATAAAATAGACATGTTATTTCAATGCGCCGTCTCTCTGTGTAGTAAAATTGCTGTGCAGTGTGCATTAATGAACAGAAATTGTAGTTTTCAAAAAATAAAGTCGCAACTACATGGAAAATGTTGAAACTACTTAATTCCTTTCAATGACTCATTGCCACTTTCCATTCCAATATAATTCAGTCATAACCGGACTGGAATTAAATGCATTTCAATGAAAAGGTGTCTGTTTGTTGATGGAGTGGGCTCGTGATCACTTAAAAATATAAATAAAATATTTACTGGTATATTCTTGCGCAAACTACAAATTCTAAGCAAATTTAACCAGTAAAGCCATTTGGTCATTCGAAGCAAATTTAACCAGTAAGCGTATGTGGTCATCGGCAATTGATCATTTATTGACACGCTCTTCTCTTGTCATGCACTTGCATTCGTGTTGATAAATTACGTCTAAAAATGTCATTTTCAAGCATTCGTGAACAACCTGTGCTGTATATTTTGCACGTTAGTTTTTTGCATGAACCAAAGATGAAATGACGCAAATGAGTCTAAAATACACATCAAATTGCAATTTCCTTCTCATCCCATATCACAATTCAATTTAGATTAGACAGTTTCATCATTTATGTGGACATACGTTAACTTGCGAAATGACATTTGCATCTGCTGAACCGAGCCATCAGTCAACCGCATGATTTTTTCGAAATAATGCAATAGCAGCAATTCTTCCGCGGTTACAAATTGCATCAACACAAAAGTATTTCATATAATACACTCCAGAAATTAATGCATACCTACAATACAACCTATGTACATCATAACATTTGGAATATATTATCCTTACATATTTATAGGTAATAGATGATAATACAGCAATGATTCCTTATTATTCATATTTGCACCTATCATGCCATTATTTAACACAAATTACACTTGAGTGCAAAATACTGTAAGACACGCCACACATTTAAATTTCATTATCATACACCAAGTTACCTTGTGGCTTTTATCTGTGTGATGATAAGGTGGTGTATTGATGTGCAGTCACACCTTTGTCACTTCAAGATAAGACATGAAATGTTTCATATCTTGAAATTTGAAACCTTTGAAGGTTCCTCACTGTCGCAAGGTCAATAATGATGTCAGTGATTCATGAGTGATTTCCAAATTTTTGGAATGTTGTAATAAAGGATCTGAACGTGTATCCAAATTTGTATTTATAATTCCTATTATTTAATTTCTATCTACTTATATCCCGTATGACCTTCATTCATTCACAATTTGTACAAATAAGTAGTATTGCAATAAATATCCATGGTCCTTAATCAAATTCACAATGTCACTAACCGGTTCTTTGACAATTTTTCACAATCGCACTTTTGACCTACGTATTTCAATGTGTTCCCCTCACGTCAATGTAAGGGCAAGTGGAAATAAAAAATATTAGCCTCAATAAAAGATATCAAATGGAAAAATACCTAACATTTCCATATTAATGTCAAATAACACAATATAGTTGTATGATTTCAGACTTTTAAATAAAACCTTAATTTTAAACTGGTGATTGAACAATCATTAGAGAATATGATCATTATCTCGGGTCCATCATTTCAATGACCAGTGACGGAAGAACAGACCAGCATTTAGGAATTAAGTAATAGATTATTATTGCAATGTGATGTGATGTATGTGAACTACGTGTTGTATCGTGTCGATTACCAATTGAACATAAATATCGCCACACTGATTCAAGCGTATGTTCGGTTCACATTCCAAAATCTCTCTCCTAAATTTGAAAAGTTCCTGCTTTGTCTTGCGTATTTTTTTCCAAGATGGCCGCAATTAAAGGAAGCTACGAAATGGTGTCAACGTCAAATGACAACTATGACGAATTTTTGAAAGCAGTTGGTAAGTTGGCCATAAATGCATTGTCTTTTCGTTGAAAGGTTTTGTAAAATTGTAAAGTGCACGCACCATTTGGGGTTTATTTAATTTGGGAATATTTTTGATAGGCGTGAGTATGATTAATCGTACTCTGGCGTCCAAGGCAAAGCCAACGATGACATGGATCGAAGAGAACGGAAAGTGGACTCAGAAAACCAAAACTTTGATTAAAAGCTTCGAAATCGTTTTCACTCTTGGTGAAGAATTTGACGAGGAAATAGCCGACGGTCGTAAATGCAAGGTTTGCAATAAATATAATACTTATAGCACTAATAGTCGTTTGGAGCATTTCCACAAACCATGAGCATTCGTTCACATAAACTTTCCTTAATGTTTCCCCAGTCTGTCATCACGATTGAAGGGAATAAGCTCATTCACCGGCAAACAATTCGCGACGAATATTCCTCCGTCATCACCAGAGAGTTCAATGGTGATGAAATGGTCACCACATATAAGGCAGGAGATGTTGTTTCCACCCGTGTATTCAAGAAGGTAAATCGACATAACCAATTTGAACGAAAATAATATGCACGAAAAATTTGATTAAGTGTAACGCATATTTAATTCAAGCCATTTTTATACATTTTTTTCAGGTTGCTTGAAATCATATTTGGTGAATAAATCACCTCATTTGGCACAAACGCCAAATTGATACTTGAATGATATAATAAAATTCTCTGAATTGAACTTTCCTCTGTTACAAG
The DNA here is from genome assembly GCA_004115045.4 of Sinella curviseta. NCBI lineage: Eukaryota > Metazoa > Arthropoda > Collembola > Entomobryomorpha > Entomobryidae > Sinella > Sinella curviseta. Next base: position 59,953,635 of record CM023200.3, on the reverse strand, counting down.
CCAATCGGCTTTTGATTTTTCATATTTGATCATCTCATCATCACCACTTCATAATGCAGCTGCTGATATTCAGCATTTGGCATGCATAATATGTTGTTGTCAACCATTTGTTAGTCCAATAATTGCACTGATATTTCGCACGTTGTACTTTATATTGAGTTTTTCACTGTCCACTGGTTATACTGATTTATTTGATTTACTTATTAACTACCGGAAGCATGAAATGCTTGTATAGGTAGTTATTGCGATTGATCTGTTTGTCTGTCTGTGTGTATGTGTGTCCGTAAGTCTGTAAGCACTATAACTTTTGTTAACGTTGACAGATTTTGCTCAAATTTGGCATAGAGGTACCTCAGGTCATGAGAAAATTCGGTATTGATTTTGGGCCTCCGGGGCCCTACCCCGTGGGAACGGTGGGGGTAATGTCCCCCATACATTCTTATGGGCAAAATTTTTTATTGGCTTATCAGATAGAGAATTTATGCTGATCATTTTTTGTCACCACACCATATGTCAATTCTCTCAACTATAGGAGCGGTAGCTCCGGTAAAGTGTTGGTGGGCTAAGGGGCAAAATTTTAATTGAGAGAAAAGTCAAGCTTAGCGTGTTGGGAGATGAAATAGTTGCTTTATTACTCAGAATTGCACACGTCGGATTTCCGGTAGTTTTCTAATTCGGGTTTACACCCGTCCTAGTTTGCTTTTAATGAGCACTCAAGCTTGCATAAGTAGTAAAAAAAACACTGTTGTAATTAATAAGTTATTTAACTTCTATATTTCTGTTCACTGGTTTTATACCATGAAAAATATTTAAATAATTGAATCTACAAGGTTGATAACATGGAAAGCCAAACGTGGCTTTATTAATTATATTAGTTAAGACTAAGACATGATGTATAAGAAAAACTGCATAAATAATATATGTAGGCAGGTAAGTAAAGTTGAATTTATGTCTAACACTCTTGTTCAGACAATAGTAATTAATAATAAATGAAAGGAGAATACAGCATGCATTCTTCATTTTACATAAGAACTTATAGTTATTGTTTGCACTTGTAGGTACTTATTGACTATATACGATTTGACGAGAAAGTATCAAACTAGTTCGGCATGAGAAAAACAGGATAATTGCTTGAGTTCAATTTCCAAATGAGATCCCGAACAGTGTTTCCGCTATTTTACGCAACCTGTGACACAAAAAAATATGCATTGCTTACTGATCGAAAAAATCGTTTAACCGTTTCCCAAAATAAGAGTAGTTGTAATGGGCAATGCAATTTACCTTCCGGAAAATTCTTGTAGCCACCGTATCACCGACAATGAAATGTGAGATCATTTCATGTCCTGAGAACTCCCTGATAACTGTAGCTTCAACAGATCCGATTTTTTGCTTATGGATCAATCGATTTCCTTCCAGAGTGATTCTCGACTGTTTAGAAATAAAAAATAGCTTGATGAGTTTTGGGCATTCCTTTGAAATGAGATGACATTTTATGCAAGCTGCGTGGTACAATGAACGAATATTTGGTGAACACCGTACCTTGAGTTTTGTTCCAAAAAACAACTCATCGAATTCTTCCCCTGGAACAAAGCAAATGTCACAGTTCTTCATGCCCAAAATAGTCCGTTGCTTCCATTTCCCATCGGTAGTGGGAGCGTATTCAATGTATGGTTTGAACTTCCAGGCCTGTTCCCGTTCACGAATGCCAGCCCCTACAAAATAATTAAAGGTAAATATTATTCAGGAACTGCTTTCACCTTCACCAATGCGTCAACGAAAGCAATAAATTTGTATAGGCACTTACCGACAGACTTCAAGTAGTCGTCGTACCTTTCACTATCGACTAACTCGTACTTTCCCACGATAACCATTTTTTACTGCTCAAATTGATATATTTCTAAACAAATGTGTTGTTGTTTGAAATTGAAAGCTGTCGCTTCAAGATTTTTGACAACTGGTTTGTGAATGAATGACTCTTCTTTTCAAAAAGAAAGAATGAATATTTGTTAGCTGTAAAGCTTTGCAAGTGACTTGTTCGGATGCAAACACTACAATGCTTGATTACACCGTTCCAGTCGCTTGCATTTATATACGATTCCCCTGAACACGGCAATAATTAATCAAATAGATCCATACAGCATAAAAACAAATATAGATCAAGTGGAAACAACTTGAACTTGAAATTTTTCCTGTTATCATAACGTGAACCGGCCGTTAATTACCTGGAATGAGTATACCTAAGTTTGATGGACCCATGAACGCTATCGAGGTCCAATCCAGCAAGATAAGTGGTAGGTATTTGTTAATATCCGATGCAAGTTATGAATGACTGTCTTCTAATAATGCTTTTGTAATCGGTCTGGAATGTGGTACGAATAAGTGCTATACTCTTATGTGGCGTGACTTATATGGAGAAATAATATATATTATATGTACTTATGTATCTACATGCACTAAAATGTGAAACCCTTTCGACACCCACGTGTACGTTGAATTTCAGAGGGGGCTAATTAATAATTGTAAACATACATACTTAAAAAATTGCGTTTTATTTAATATATTCATTCGTTAAGTGTGCCATTTATAGGTATTTATCTTGCATTACATTCCTGTCGGAAATGTGATCTTGGAAAATCCTCACCGTGCCCTTTGAACAAACTAGATAATTGATACAAGATTATAGCTATTTATAAACTACCAATCAGCAAAATCTGCGATGCAAATTATTTTAAATATTAACGCAAGGATAGACCAAAGGAACAAAAACTATAATGCATTCTTCAATTAATGACAAATATAATAAATATCCCGAGAAATACATTAAGCATGGCATGACATTAAAACGTTGGCATAAATTCTTTGTCCTCGATGGAGTGCAGTCATCGTCATCGACATCATTAATGTCCAGGGCCAGAGTTTCATATGCGATCGATGAGAAGGTCAAAAAGTAATGTTTACAGTTTTTACCTTTGACGGCTCGGCATTACTAATTGTCATGTACAATGCCCCGCCTACAGTGTGCTCTCACATGAACACGTGAACAATGTAAAAAGCTGTCGAAAGTTGTCATTATTTGTAGTTGAAAAATCAGAGGATGTGGACTGATAAAGGGAATCAATAAGTAGCTAAAAAAGTCGAGTTCCGTTTTACATCCTTCAATTCATGGAAAGCATGTTCCTAGTAATTCGATTCTGTAATTCAGTGTAGTTTGCACTGAAACCGAAAAGTGTGCCTTGGCATTAGTCTCACCGGCGAACTGTGGACTTTTGGAAAAATGTAAACACAAACATAACTAAAATACATTTTAGGAGTTCACACATTGGACATTGGTATTGGCTTGATGATAAAATAAGAGGGAAGACCACGTCCATTAATAACGAGTAACGAGCATAGGTCAATACAATGGATTACCTGATCTGATTAGTTCTGATATGTTATCGTGGTACTAACGTGATCAAAGTATGGGTGAAAGAGCAACTGGCTCATGTCAAATTCCAGCACTATATGTTGCATATTGCAGAAACGCAGTTTGAATATCGGTTTTGATTTATACCTTCCCATGTTAGCACATATATCAAGTACGTTCTCAGCTAATCCTGCATGTAATTGGTTGATTGGTGGCAATAAGGATATTACGGAATATGACAATTATAATTTAATAGTTTTTAATTAAATCATGTGCAAGCTAATGCTGACTGTACTCGCTTTTAGCCATGTCACCACGTGTTATCGGTTTTATATTATATAAGACCATATGTGTGAGTACAATCATTCATTAAATAAATTACTCGGTAATGTGCAATAATATTAATTTAATTAAAAATGTAAAAAATATCGATAATTTGACAGTTTGACAGACTGATGATTGAGCATGCAAATTACATGACGGAATTTTTGATTGATGGGTAACCAAACTCTAATCTATGAACCCAATTTATTGACTAGGTATTGACGAGAAAAACTCTGCCTTCTGCCTTTTGGACAGGTAGCGGTCAGGTTGGAATTAAAAATAATATTTATCTTCCTCTTAGGAGGATAGAGACCGAAGATGTACTTATTTAGAACAAAGTGCACAAAGAGCACCCATGAGGAACAAAGTTTTGTTGGTTTGTAACCAACACGGAGGGCGGCCAACAATCCTTATTTGTCGGTTCTCGTATTTTTATTATGGCTTTACTTGTAAGTTAAGTATAAGTAGCTATTTTAGAGTAGAGGATGTTTTTTTACAATTTACCCTTTGCGGATTCTCTCAAAGGACACATTTTAATTACATACTTAAGTAAACAATATAGCGAACAAAATATATTGGAGCCATGTGTCAAAAATAAATAAGTTCATTTCTTTGACATGTTGAATAAAACTGAATGGAATACTCCGTACTTCTGCCGGTTTGTGGTCAGGCCACATCTTATCTCGCATCCAATTAAATAGAATTATACAACTGTTCTGGAATATACTTGTTTATTGGACAGATTGTTTTTGTCATAATCGAATTGTCATTGTTCACTTATCGCAGCAATTATACAATATATTATGTAGCAAGTCCAATCTCTAACACAGCCACACACCTGCCCTGCCTTTTTTGCATGACAGCTTCCTGAAACCTGTACAAGCTGCAGTTACATACGCGAACGCGACATATTACACAACCAATCGTGAATTGTAAATTTCCACAACAAAAAGATTTCCGTCGCCATTTGCCCTTGTTTTGAGTCAACTATTTATAGATTCTAATAGATCGCAGAATCATAATCAACGATTATACATACGTGTCGGTTCTCGTAAATGCGACTGTGAATACATAATTAGTTATTTATATCTTTTAAAGACGCATTACTTTGTATAATTACCTAGTAAATTACAGATATACCTTCTGTTATTATTATGGTCGTGAGTCGTGTGAGTGCATAAAGCTCAACAGAAAATGTATGCGGAAAGAAAAGTAATCTTTTACAAAATGCATACAATCATAAACATGGCTCCACAATGCACTGGCCCGGATCGTCACATTCATGAGTATTGTAAATTATGAAATCTGAAAAAAGCACCTCTTGCATTTATCTCAACTATAATGCGCATTGTTTTTTAAGTCAATCATTTCAAAATGACCAATTGAGCAATAAGCTCTTTTTCATATTAATATATTAGCTCGATAAAATGAATTAAACTTATCTACTTACATAAGTATTGGCTTTTGAAGTGAAGTATACCTATATTACCGCTAATCAATTCCAGGTATGTCTCTATATCGCCGGAAACAACCCAATAAATCATCATCAAAATCAACACCCCAGCACTCTAAAAAGCACTCTCCCTCTGTCCATGAAATGAAACTGTAGTTGAAGATTTTGTGTACATATTCTCCACTTTAAAATGTCTCTCTTTCTCTGCTCGTGCTCACTTCTTGCAAAAAGCCATGATCTGTTCACGTGTATGCATGTAAACATCATATTTAAAAATATAAATATAAAATAGGTATTCATAAAAAAATGACGTCGGTATGTATACATAAACACCAATGCCTGCCAAGTTATTGTCAACAGTACTATTCCCTTTTCACTTACAGGTAAAAAATCCGATTTCAGTTTTCACCTGTTGAATGGGCAGAATTCATGACGTAGCTTTAGCTGAAAAAATAATACCCTTTAGTGTACACTTTTGATACAAACCTAACAACAAAGTTGGATATGAAGTTGATGTGAGTTCATTATAGGTACACAAAATGAGCCTTTGGGTGAAAAATAACTTACCAACTCGCTATTCCATGCGAATAAGGAAAGATAGAGTGACTCATGAATTTATGCTTTGCAAAATATATTCTGATTCAACGAATTCGTTCCGTCTTCAAAAATGATTCATTCGAGCACTTAATGAATTAATTCAAATTCTAATCAAAAGGTTTGGATAATAATCTTGCTATTTTGAGAAAAGTTTGTAAATAAAAACAACGGGAAATTCTTCGCTTTTGCACAATTTATATCTGTGCAAGCATTCATTTAATATCGTATTTTTACTTTACCATATTACCGCTTCGATATGTTAAAAATAAAATAAAAATATTTCGCACATGATAAAACTGGTGTTTATGCTACTTCGCAGTTACGAACTTTGCATTCGTTTCGCTTTTGTGGTTTCCCATTACTCGGAGGAAAATGAAAACGCTACATGATAGATATTACGTTACACACCGTATCCTTTTTGTTTCCCTTTGGTAGTTACATTTATTGGTAAAGTTAAAATGTGAAGATGTTGGTACGTTCATATTATTGACTATCTGTTTGTGGCAAAGCGCTGGTAGCATTTAACAAACAACTATCGACTCTGCCATGCAGCCGCAAAACCAATAGCTTTACACCCAAATGCTACACGAATCAGCATTCTTCTTTATTTCTATTTTCCATTGTTGTAACTGTTACAGATGTCCATTATTAGGTATAGATGCGCAATATGTAATATCACGTAATTCATAGTGGATTCCATTTTTTAAAAAGAAGACTCGCATAATCACATCATATCATAGAGTCGTTTTACCATTTTGTTTCTTCTTTCTACAGCTACTGCTTCTTAAGATCTCCTGCTGTGGTGATGGTCTATGACACACAGACAGGTAAAAAGTTAAAAGGCTTCAAGCGAACATGTATTCATAATTCGTAGATGTAGTGGGTAAAATGTATTTTGTTCATCTTTCGTCTTCGTACGATAATATGTATTCAAAACGAACTATACATACGTACATATATATCCACAAGCAAGACGACTCCCATGTGCTTAGAGTTGCATGTAATACCACTAACAAAATACTTGCAAGAAGCAAGTTGTTGTTATATTTGTACAGATTGTAATATGACTCTGGTCTGGTGTGACCGGCAAGGAGCAGCAGGTACTAGACTCGTTTAATGGCATCAATAATGTTACTCTTCCTATATCGCTAAACACACAGCCCCAGCGAAACAGAAACACCTTCACATTACCTGTGTCTCTACTATCCACTTGTAGTCTTATGGGAGCAAGACGAGAAAAGTGCGAGAGAAGAGTAAGCATGATTTTTATTATCTTCCAATCTTCCTCCAAGTTGAGATGAGGATTTCAGAAGACAACGTCCGTCGTCGTCGTCCACGCTTAAAGGTGAACAACAACAATAACAACATCAGCATTAAAGCAATAATATTATGTGCATCAAAGTAAAATAGTTACTCAGGTATTCACATCTCGGCACTCTGTAATAAACACACCAGAATACAAAGTTTCAGTTCTCCTCCTCATACACACATACATACATATTATATATGTTTTTCATCTTATTTTTCTCATCTGCTGCTGCGGCTCTTCTTTTCTCCTGGTCAAATAACATGGCCATAATGAAGTAGACACTCGCCTACAAGTAGTAGAAAAGGAGAAGCCGGAATATTTTTCCTCGAGTAAACCTTTTTTTTCTTCTTCTTCGTCTTCATGACAAGGAGGAAGATCACCATCGTCATCATCGAAAACATGTAACAAATGCTCCTGACTGAACATTAACAGTGTTGTTGAGTACAAAGACCAACGGAGAGCTAAGTAAATGGACCAGATTCAATCCAGCTCCCTTTTTACAACTTCTTATATAATACGCTAATACTTAATATTGAAAAACTACTCATCTCATTCTGTTCCCCTGTATCCATCAAAATCCTCAGGGTTGTTTTTTGTTATTGTTGCCGGATAGTAATAGTGATTACGCAAGAAGATGGAGAGACGAACGTTGATGATTTGAGGAAAGAATGACTAAGGTGAATACATTGTGGTTTAATTTTCTTACCTTTATTCTCTCTGCTGTCCCTTTTGGACCTGTCAGTGTACAAAGTGAAGCTACAACTTGGGGAAGCTGCGTCTCACCCAGTCAAGTTGCAAGCAAGTTGCTTGAAGGAGCCGAGCAGCACACGAAAAAAGGGGAATATTTTGATTTTTGCTTTTACCTGTCTGCATTGTTGATTGTGTTTTTTTCAGTAGGAACTGCTAGTGCGGCAGCTGCAGTTTTTGTGATGTTTCATAAAAAAATTGGTTTTTACTACATATTGGAAGGCATATGCTGTATTGAAACTATAACGTGCAATATACAAATGGCGCAGCCAATATCAACCTGAAATGCAACTCGACAACAATAAATAATAATTGGTTTTGTGCCGATAGTAAGTATAGCAGTATGGTCCAGTCTGATGGAGAGCAGGGAAGAAGAAGAAGAAGAAAAGAAACGAGTGCTCTTACGTCTGCACATAATAATACATCTTGAGTGCATTAGTACTGGAAGAGTTATTAATCATACACCAGAGAAGAATAGGTAATCTTGTTCTGCTGCTGATGTTGACGGATATTCTAAGAGAAAACACGCAAAATATTATGTTCTCATCTGCCAGCCTCGTCATGGAGCAAAAAAGTTGGAGAAAAATGGTGGATATATTCTCTGAGAAAAAGTGATTCTGTTTTTTTGTGTGTGCAATGTAAATCCAATCAGATACCTGCAACAACATCTTTCTATTTCATCCAGTATCAGTTCATGCGAGTGTCAAGTTCAAAACTGTCTCTTGGATGATGACAAGGAAAATAGGAGAAACAATTCGGATTATCAGTAAATCATGGAAGAATTTCGCATTATGCTGGTTTATGGTAGCGATTAGTATTGGTTACGCTTCTTTAGTTTTTACCTCGAGTTCTACTCTACGTTTTGATTTGAGAAGTTGATATGTGTTGTGAAACCTGTGTTGCAACAGGTAGAAACAAGGGAGCAATTTATCTGCATTGTGAACAGAAATTACCTCGTATAGCAAATTGTGCGCATGTTATGAGTAATCTCTTGCTGAATGGCTGGGATGATTACGTTAGAGAATGTAGCACGTAAACCAAACATGGAATACTATCCGATGTAGTGAATTAAATTCCTTAATTTGCCCATACGTTATATACGTATACCTGGAAAAGAAACGAAATTGAGATCAAATCTTTATCTATGAATGCTTGAACACTCATTTTTGTTTGTTTTCTAAATTAACTTTTCATGCAACAAATGAAAGTAGATACATTTCATTGGACGCAAGAATAGTGTGATTCGTGAGACATCGATTGGGTTATTATTTTCAGCAGAAATTTTTGTCAAACTGGGTGTGTGTGTAAGGAATATTTTGAAATACATGTAGCTATTCGGAAGCAACAAAGACGGTGGCCCAAAATAACAAGATCAACAACTCAGAAACATGGTTTTGATTAAAATTTATGTCATTTTGACAAATCGAATTAAATTATGAAGTCGATTCCAATATCGACTGATGAGACAGTGAGTGGAAGCGTGATCTACCTGGTATATCAGTTTTTTACAACTAAGCGAAATTAAGCGAAAGCGAAGGACGGGGACAGTAGGAGGAAGGAGCAACAGTGCTAATGCTGTGAGATCATCACCAGAAGCACCATGCAAGAAGGAACAAATTCTTTAAGGTGAGATTCTTTTATTTCTTGTGTAAATAGAATCATCGTCAATATGAGAAATAGTATGCAGTAAATCCAAAAAGCAGTTTACCTTTTGATTTATAAAAATATAATTTATTAGCTTTACACCAAATATGCGTATTTAAACGCGTGCTTTTGTATCCTTCCTTTCCTTTCTAAGAATTTTTGGTCGTGTGTGAGGAGGAGAGATGAGAAGGCGAAAGTGCATATAATTTCAGAAAATGCATGGCAAAAACGGTACTAACAATTTAGGAATCCAATAATATGCATAAATTCAGCAGTCTGTCAACAAAATACTTAAAAGGAAGTTGAAACCGCAAAATAAAACTGAGGACGTTTATGCATCATTTTTGTATTGTCTGTTGTTGTTGGTATACACCAAAATAAGATGTGGGAGACGAAAGCACTTTTTAATGTCCCTTCGTTCTTCGCTGTATCAGCTTATTTTTCGTCTTCACAAAAAATGCTTTAAACGAAACAGAAAAAACCTCAGTTGTCTGTAACGAAAATTCAATAGAGTAGCAGGCAATGATACACAATAAAATATTAGAATGACACCTTTATGGAAACAGCAAGGACTCGTTCTTTCATACATATTTCTCATTGCTTATACTTCATGTAAGGCCCCAGGGAATTAATTTTAAGTTGGACTCGTATAATATATGGAGAATATTATTTCTTAACACTATGAATGCAATTAGGCTCTCCATAAAAATGTCATGTGTATAGTTTGTCGCATTATTATTAAAGCTTAAAGAAAGGATGAACAAACACCAGCATGTTAGTATGTACAAGAAAAACTTTTCCGTGTATTGTATGTAAACAATACTTTTAATCGGTCTGCTACTTTCGATTTTTAGCCTTTTTCCTTATTACAACAAAATAAATCACCAGTCGAGTATTTAGAAACTTACCAAAACGAGAGTTTGTCAAGTAAGTGTTTTAGGATCTCAGTTTTTACAAACTTTGCCGTGTAAAAACTTGACTCTAAGTTGCTCATTAATGAAAAGTGCTCAACTATGAAAATTGCGTTGCGTTGATGTCATATTATACGCTTGCATATATGTTGTTTAATCGCATACACGATAAACTTTCCCATATAAGGAACGGTATTGACTAATTTTCTGAATTCCTTTATGCAATTATCAGCAGCCAACAGCATGTCCACTTCAATTTACTCACTCATATCCCATAATCCTCAATGATGCTCAGACATTTTTGTCTTGATTATAAGATACCCAGTTCACACAAAAAAAATCTATCTGCAATGGTATGTATAGATATATATGCAATTGTGCATTGCTTCACCTGCTTTTTTTGTAAATGAGTACACGACTCGTGAAATGTTTACACAGCCACGCTAGATTTGACAAGTCAACAAGAACATGTGCCATTTAATCAAATAATCTCTACTTCGCAATACGAATGCGTATGAATGATCATCATTTTGTGACATTGGATCCGCAAAAAAGGAATTTTTACGATTTCTTCCACTTACTAAATGATTTATGGGTTTTTGAAGTGTTGCCAAAATGTTTCAACCTAAATTCTCTGTTTATAATGATGTTTAGGTACTTTAAACTTTAGCGATGTAGTAGGCGATTTGGGACACGATGTTAGTACCAATATTTCTGTCTGGTAACTGGTAACGTTTTTGTCAGGTCCTAACTGAATGCTTCTAAAGGATCGACAGAATGAGACACAATTAAAAGTCAAGAACGACCCAAAAGTGTACTGTTTTATTGCATTTGGATTAGTCCAAAGTAAAAAAGCGATTTACAGTTGCGCGATAAGTGTATCAAATCGCAATAGTAAAGAAATATACAAGACCTAAAACTAAAAGTTTTATTTTAAACACGTTGTAAATTCTAAATTCGACATTCTGTCGCAATGCGCATTGACGGGTAGAGATAGTCTTTGTTTTTGGAATTATCTACATTGCACACAATTTTTTTCCTTGTTGTTGTTTTCAGTCGTAAAAGGAATCAAGTCTAAATTATTAGCGATTATCTTGAGACAAAATGATGCATTTTGTTTGATAGCCATATAAACGGAAGCAGATATACAAAGATAGAGAGAAATACTTGACACAAAAAGAAAGCATTTTTTTGTGTGCCCGTTCCTTTGCTATTCGCCTCACCATCATCATCAACCCAAAGATCCGTCACAGGAAAATAAATTATCTCGCTCACTATCCCCACGAAAATGATTATTTTTCAAAGCAACGCAACAAACATTTTTTTGTCAAGCCCAACAAACCGCATAGCTTTTTCGACTACCGCAAACATTTATTTTGCAACTTTGCAACTGCATCAAGTGCATTGTCACTGTTATATACTGGTCCGACTTTAAAACAGATCCTGTAAAAAGGTTGTTGAATTTTTCTACGCCCTTTCCATGTGTGTGGTTTTTATATTTGCAAGCAAAAAAAGTCACATAAATAAAAGTTAAAAGTGGTGCTTACTTATTTACGAGCCACTACTATCAAAAGAGGTTTTCTAAAAACCAAATTAGATAGCCTATGAAGTATGAATTGTGTTATGAAAAGGAACAAAAAAGTTGTCAAGATAAGACAAGCAATCCGCTTTAAAAATGAATTCCTGCATCTCAAAAGAAGCAAAAGATTATATGCAATTTTTTTTGCTTTTACTGGTACCAAAAATGTAGCGATGAATATTTAGCCTCCGCCATCTCACTTATACGGACCAACTATCTGGCTATCTGGGCATATGCGCAGACAGATTTGTAGTTATTTATTTATGCCGTATGCAGCAGTGTAATGCACACGGTATGTAGTAGTGATTCCTTACAATTTTTACACTGCCTTGAAATCTTTGAATTCGAAACAAAGCTCATTGTCAGCGTTATCATTATTGCTATCATCGTTCCATTGTATTTCGATACTGTACCATGTCATTATTATTGCCCATATTATTTGAACATGCCGTTGTGGATTGTTGCAGTATTGTAATCTGATGGAATCCTTCAGCAACCAGCAGCAGGCAAAGCGATGAATGAAAAATAGGGATTAAGTTTTTTTTCGTGAGGCGTTCCTTTCCTTTGTGTCTCGTTGTAAATGTTCTCATAGGAAAATATTTTTGGTTAGCCGATTTCCGCTAGCCAAATAAGCCACCCCACCGTATAGTATAGTAATTGTGTGTAAGGGAATAATAATTTAGTGAAGATAATGCATACCTAATTGCAGTTAATAAAAGCCCACAAAACCTCCACCAAGCCCGCTATAAAAAGTATCCCATTATTACAAGGATTTTGTAGGGAATGGTAATGCCAGTCCATTGTATACTGTGCGCACATAATACCTTCTCTACATACAGTTCTCCCCTTCTTGTCATTATCATCTTTTTCACGATTCCAAGTCGGTCAACCTGTATGCGTTATTTTAAGGAGATCAGTATTATTTAAAAGCAAATTAATGAAGTAGGAAAAACTACCGGCTATAATTTACCAAAGAAAGGACTGTATACAGTTTACTTTATAACGAATTACAATCTTCGATGGTCGATAACGCACTGCGATGATGTTTGTTGATGAGAGCTATTCAGAAGGCCATGAATTGACAAGTATATAGCGGTATGTACTTAGAGCGTAAACTTGTAACTCGTAACGATCTGCAGTAAATTTATGAAACTAGGTACATGGTAGTTGAATTCACATCATAGTGAAAAATATACAAGAACGGTTTTTTGAGGGACTGATTGAGAGGGAACCTGCAACGCATCGCGCTGATTATTTTGTAACATGTGCATCTATAGATCATTTGCATTTCCCTGCTGCTTCTAAAAATAATGATGATAGTAATAATAATATATTCACTGTGAAGCAAAGCATTATATATTATATTGCCCGTTGTCAAAACCCAAGTTTGTTTTACACCTCAGTGACCACTAAATTACTGTACGCATAAGTGCGTCCACTAAAAAAACTGCTGATGATGACGCGAATCATTATGGGGTAGATGACATTAATGTGCAATAATAAACTCTGAATGACTCACAAATCGCATGACTCTCTGGGAATGTTAAGTACAAAGTAAGGAGGAAAATAATAAACTAATGGAAATGTCAATTATCTATGGCAGGAAAGACAAGCGGATAACTTGCGACGGATGAATTTTAAATACAAAAAGACCTCACACTGCATTATTTTGTTTATGAAGACGATGATATACACCCTGGGACGAGACAATTTGAATTAAAATTTTGTTTAGCACATCAAAGTTCTATTTTGGGCAGTGGCGAAGCTGCAAGGAAGGACAATTTTAAACATTAGCCATGCATGGTCTATCGTCATCTCTGATCCTATTATTATTTTGTCGTCAATGTTCCCAATCGTAATAGGAGTGCTTGTCATAGTCGTGTGAGCACTTGTAAGTTTTAGGCTCGAGTAGAGTTTCAGCAAGTTGATCAGTTGATGCTTGTTGTTGGTATTAATAACAAAGCTAAGTAGCTTTTTAGCGGTACTTAGCGGCTGACAATTATGATGGCAAATTTTCTTTATCGCGATCATGATGATGATAATCGTTGATTGTGACGAGCATACAGAGCAAATATAAGCACTCGGTTTCTTGCTGACTTCTGAACATGACAACTCGTCGTCATCAGTCGAGAGATAATCTTAATTATACCCCAACCAGAGAGCCCATTTTAATTTACCAACACAAATACTCGGCCCTTTGTTGCATCTAATTTAATTTTTCACGATGAAGCCGCGGCGGTGCGGTGGGAATTAGCTGAATAGAAATAAATGTTTATCCTAATGTGCGACTGCGAGTGTAAATATAAATGAGCTGAAAGCTGATCTCATCGTGAACATTCCATAAAGCATCATGCGTGTACTAAAAAGTTGAGAGTAAAAGAGCACGAGTTTACATTTGGTTAAACACGTGCATTCTATATGATATGCACTAGAAAATGTATGCCGGCTTTAGTCAAATACTCCTCGCCTACTTTAGATTTAGTACACCGCGTCATTGTTGACAATTTGAGTGGAGCTGTCAGAATACTGAATGACGGATTGAATACTCGTCAGTTCACCACCTTTTTGTTTCCTTTCACTGAAAATAGCGCTCTTGTCATTTGTCTGGGATGATGGTCAATCAATGAGGGTTACAATAACAACTTTTTCTTTTTTTGCACATGGCTATACTTAATTGAGGAATGGCGAATAGGGTTTATGTGTGCTTTGAAAGAAATTAAAAAATACACGTGTGAGTAGTCATTTCGAAGAAAATTGTCTCCCTTTCATCGCACAAATTAAAGTATAAAAAATATGTTATCATAACTTTATTTTCTGATGCACGAGCACGATCTTCCGTGCACTAAGAACAGTAAATACGTTAGGGTATATTAGGCACATACATTCAATTTCCCTTGTCATAGAAATTAGTCATCATCGTTAATGTTTCAAAGGAGTACATTTTCACACGTTGATCATTGCCCTTCTTCTTGCTTCACTTACACTTGCAAATACGCTATGGTCAATGGTAAAATAACGGTGCAGGTGAGAAGGGACTTATAGAAGATTATATAGTGCTAGTGCATACTATTTAACGTGCAATCCATTTGTTGTCTTTTGCGGAGACGACCGCTAAAATGGAAAATAAATTATCTTCCAATTTGAAGTTGACTGTTAACTCTCAATAAGTGGTTGGCAAACTAGAGTTTTTTGTTTGCGTGAGACTAAAAACACACGAATGGAAATCCCGATAATTGAGAGTCTCATTCTCGAAGATGTTATAATGATACTGATAAGATAATATTTTGCAAGTAGCCTTGTAAAATGTTGTGATGAAAGCCCTGTTTAAAAACGTCATCATAACAATTTGGTTAATTTATATTCAGCCCATTTCGTATATGAAGGCTTGTGTTTATAGTCAAGTATATTGAACTAGACAGTTTTATCATCTTTCTACTGTGGTATCAAGTTTATAAATATAAATTCGGCGTATTGTGGCGGGGACTGAGTACGATTGTGTTGCTGATCTGTTACGCAATGCGTAGGTATGTATATTGAACAATATTGTCCTCATCAATCAAAAAATAATGGTCATGCTGCCATCGTCATTGCATTGACGTATTTTGTATACATCACACAATATAGCACATCAACACTTTTTTAATTGCCATATAAATGTATATAATTGGCATATACTGAGTAAGTCAATGATACAGTCGGTACTTTTTGAATGCCGAGCAAATCTACGTGGCTTATTATAGAGTGCATATAAACATGCTCTTAATTCACAGTTGGACTTAAGTAGAAAGGCATTATTTGAGTCATATTTGGAGACTTAAAAGTAATCAAAGTAAAAGTAGTAGGAGCACACCTCTGCTGTCTGTGAGTAGTTTATTTGCAAGCTCAATGCCGAATTCTAGCTTTAACGCTAAATTAGATTGTATCTGCATTCTACACTACTTGTTATAAAAATACACCTAGTACTTTGCTATTGCTTAATTTCTCCACTTCTATATCTCTTTCGTTTCATTCTTCACCTTCAGAGCAAGGGAAAAAGATATTTAATGGGTATTCAAATGAGATAATAGAGGAATGGATGTACGTTACCTTATTCGATTTATTTTTATGGATTTATACATACCTACATGCCTTAATGGTTACTGGGATTACATAAAACATGCGTACTTATTATGTTTGAATAATTTAAAGCCGTATTGATGATGTCAATGATGATGATGAAGAAGATGATGGCAAAGATGGACCCTACTGCCTTGCATTGTTATATATTTTATGTACGATTAGTACTTTTGAAGGCGGTTATAATAACAATATTACCATATAGCCCCAAAACACTTGGCATAAATTGGAAGGGACCCCATTCATGAATGATAATTATTTTTGCTTATATAAGGTGGACATAAATGGTCAAAGAGGCTATCATAACATGAGTTTATTACACAAGATGAATGCATAAATGATTCAATGAATTAGTCTGTTGAGTGAAGTTGTTCAAATTGTGAATATAAAAAGTGAAAAATGTGGATTGTCCCTGTACTCATCCTCCTTTTTTAAATAATATGTTGTTGTAGTCTCAAAAATCTGCTGTGAGCATTTTTGTTACCTACTGCAGCAGGCGTCTAGCGACACCTGCGTGAGCGAGTGCTCAATGTAGTGTACGATCATGGTCATGTCATGATTCATTCATGAATCGGAATTCAGCATCAAAGCTAAATTAGATTTCATATTATATCACTTTACCCATGTTGAAACACCTTTATTGACTCTAGTATGCAAATTATACCATATTATTATGTCATATACCATTATGTATTATTTTTCAAAATTAAAAGTTGAACCTACCGACAACGCACCTTCTAAATGTCAATCGATATACATTTCCCTTTCACTGGTTTAATGGTTCACGAGCAACTCTGAGCACACACATGTTCAAAGACAACTCTAAATCTTGAAGCAAGCCTACTATGCAACAAGCATAAAAGAGATCAGAAATATTGGTGACGCCTTTGTTCTATTATAAAAATGTTAATTCATGATTATGATTATGTTCCTAGGTTGTAAAAAAATTATTGACATGTTGCTTTCAACCTTTGAATTGTTTATGCCTAAGGTTGTGATTATAATTGTCAATAAAATAACTTATACTATTTTTATTCATACATACATATATATACACACTGCGTCACTACAATTCACTTTATTCATTGCAATGTCTTATTTGTCGTCGGTTTATTGTCACTGTGCATTATATAATATATATTTTTTCATAATTTTATTGTTGGCCACAGTGGGTGGCCTGTGTAATTGGTCAGACTTAAAATTCATATTATATTTCTTTATAATTTTCTTCCTGTTCCATTCAGAATCCTGGATTAAAGTGAGTAGAAATAGAAACGGCACGATTTTTATGGGCAGCAGTGCCTTAGCCAATCTATGTGTTTTGTGATGACGTCCGGTCCGACCACCATTGTGAATTTTAAAAAGTGACATGCTGCAACGCACACACTCCTTGCTCCGTTCATTGACTTTTGAAATATGAATGTAATCGTATAAATCAAATGATAAAACTGTTGTTAAATGTCTACTAACTACTGCGTTCAATGCTCTAACAACATGAGACATACTGATTGCATTAGTGCTGACAAAATTGGAGCAATGGCCCTTGCCACCGGGCTGGGTGACATTTTTACGTACTATTCTGTGGGAATATCGTATAACGTCTTGTCATTCGCTTTACTTTCAATTTGAAGTATCCCATTTCTCATTTCGTCGTCGACAAATTGATGCATAATGACTTGACATCAAAATATAAGTTATTAGTTTTTTATGAACATGTCAACTCGCTTTTCTAATATCCATGCTACTTGTCTGCCAGCGCAGTGTTTTTATGCCAATGCATAATGGTTTGGTGTGGCAGACTTATAGACAGTAACAGAATGCAACTGTTAGGAATATGAACCCTCCTTTTGAGTAAGTTTTTATTGTCCTTTTATTCTTGCCTGCTCACACAAGTATATCTACAAATTGAACAGATTAAGCTCAAACGAAATAGGAAAAGAATGGGCATTTTCAACAGTGACACGCTGTGAATGATGGGGTTGTAGATGTTGCTTTATTGTATCTGCTCTAAGGTGGAATGTCCATCGTGTTCAACAACTTTGGCGTATAACAACATATTTAAATTTTTAATACCACACTGTAATATATGTAGTTCTATACGAGAGGTCGAATATTTATATTACCACATGGGAGTAGTTCACTGTTACTATTTATTATTGACCATGATTAGTACGCATTCAACATTCATGCAAACTTTAAGACTATTTTTTGCTTTGCTGCTACCTTTTCTCTGTGCAATATACTACCTATATCTTTTAGTGCACGACCCATGTGTTTAGTTTATTGCACAAGATCTAGATTTGGACTTAGCTGCTCAAAGGGTTCAAGAAGTTGCTGCATTCATAAAACATGCAGTTAAAAAGTGGGAATTGTGAAGGAGGAAAAAATGCTGCTGCCGTTGTTGTTCAATATGGAGTTGATTTAATACAAGTGATCGTTTTCATTTTTCATCATGAAACATTTGCAGTTTTGTACATATGGGAATAATGACACAATATGCGTCCACACATCTTGACATCTGGTCACCTCAATTTGAGGACAGTAACAATACAATAATAATACCCTAAAACGAACAACAAACCTTATGCTTTGTGCTACACTATACATGCAAAATACATCGCCATCATCCGCTAAAGTTGGAAAATATTAAATTTCTTTCTGGGCATAAGATTAATAAGGCTTTATAAAAGTCAATGCATACCGCATCGCATGCAACATGTGTGTCTTATGAATGGATATTTTTTTATTATTTTTTAAGGGATGATGAGATTTCATATCCATATAATACGCATAATGCCAACTTTCATTTGTATATTTTAGAGTAAAGAATGTATGTACGATATACATCTAATAGATCATCAACCGCGGTTTCCTCACTGTGTGTGTTGTGTACTTTTGATCATCAAATTGACAAATGCGAAAGGGTTTTTAAATAGCTATTGTCCCTATTAGTTGAGTTGATAGCTCTTGACGAGAGATGTATTTTTTTAATGATGGCAAATTGGTTTGCTTGTTTCAAAGTTTCATGTCATGTCAACATCATCACCACTATTAACAGTTGCTGTTGTAAGCCGCGTCATCTTCAGAACCGTCGACCTTTCATTTTAAGCAGTGCAATTACAACTACATTGCACAAAACGCTTGTCACTTTATTAATATATATTGCACACTACGCACAACCCCTCACCATCTCAAAGCTGAAGCGCAGATGCTTTTTGAATTAGTCAGTTCTGTACGGACATTGGCACAGGAAATGACTCGTTTACTCCTTTTTTACACTTCTTTGTGCTATAGAGCGTTATAAGAACATTTACCGTACCGCATTCTGGACAAAATGTTGTATAAACAGTGTTGTTCTGATTCTCCAACTTCATTTTACCGGATTATGCCTTTTCTATAGTGAGGTCAGCGGAATTATCCGCAGAGGTTTGATTTTCATAATGACGAACCTTGATCGCCACTGTTATCCCAACAGCTTTCTATTCATTAGTGATCTAGTGACTGTTTCGAGGGTGGTGAACGTGACCGTGAAAGCCGTTTCAGTTCTCCTACTTATTTTTGCCAGTCGTTTGGCACTAGTTCAAACTATCAGGGGAGTTTTTTATTTGCACAAGAAAATGCTCACGCTCCTGCAGCTAAGTTATCAGGTTACATTGAGACTGAAAAGGTAATAATTAAGTGGAGAAGTTTCAATTAAACGTCTCTCTCTAGTCTACTTTGATTTAAGTGTATTTCTCTTGCATATTCTCATTGTTTCTTTTCTCTTCTCTTTTCATTGTGAGCATGCCCTTCATTTATAGTACGCACCCAAGTGATGAATCATTCATTCAAATCAAGGAAAATACTTTTAATCAAGCTCCTAACCAAGCCCGAGTTTTTCTTATTCAAGTTGAAAACTTTCAGTTCTTTGTTTTCAAGCTTTTACTCAGGAACAATGAAATGGTATTGTGAATTCTGTGTATTTTTTTGTGTGTGCAGAGCTTTACTGTTGCCAAATACGTATATGACGTACACGTAATATTCTCTATTGTTGGTTGTGATGTGCATATAGCTAGTGACCATTGTTAACATTGTTGTTTTTTATACTGTTGAAACACCAATAACCTCCGTCCGCGCTGACTATAATGTGCAAGCTTGATTTCATTTTTTCTTCAAATATTGCCTTCTTCCTTTTCAGAGTAGGAATGAAAAGATTGATTGTGATTTTTTATGATAAGCTTTTACCAAAAGAAGTGATGGATAAATAATGCATGCTTTGTAAAGTGCCTGTAGGAAGGAGAACCGCTGCTTATCATAATACACCACTGCTGTGATTTAATGAGCGTAATGTTTTTTATGAAATCTTTACGTTGCTCGCTCTTCTCGAGTAGTAGCTTGCTGCAGTTTTCAATATGATAATATGTGATCCGTGCGTAATGTGCCTGTGTAATAAGGGTGCTTTGAGCATACATACCTAACGTCCTTTTCTCACAAGAACCGCGTGCCCACCTTAAAGAAGCAAAATGCATGCCACCTGTGTGCTTTTAGTACTTTAAACCCTGTTTTTCAAGAGATCAAAGAACTTGGACGGAAGAAGATCGTAAAAAAAGTGCGTTGAATATGAGTATGAGTGACTAAATAAAAAACACCCCAAAGTGCAACATGTCTACTGTTGCTGTTGTATAAGAAATGATTCGCCATTACAAGTTCATCATCACAAAATCCTGCATGTTTGTATTCATTCGTTGTGGAGCCGCTAGCACGCCAAGCTGCCTCGACGTGACCAAGTCGTTCCTTCGAGGAAAATTGAAATGCCGAGAAATTCTGACTGATGATTCCCTACAGCTTCCTCACTCTTTTTAAACTTAAAAGCATGTGCATGTGCATTAGTGTATTATTGTATTTTATATAAAATCATTGCGCGGCTATTACGCAAGATACTGGTTTTCCTTACTTCCTATTTCTGTGAAGACCGTTTTCCACGCGCCGTAAACTGATTATGAGAATGAATGCACACAAATTAGCAATAGTCCTTGTTTTCAAAATTGATCCATTTTCTTTAAAATTTCATCATAGATAAGATAATCCCGGAAATGGTTACCAAACTTTGATAATAGAATGTGTATACTAGCCGTTTATTCTTGTGAATATTACTATATCATTCCTGTCAGGTTGCATGATCTTCAGTTTTTCATTCGTCGTTCTTTCCAGAAGTAATTGCTGTGAAAATTCTCATAATCATTTATGATGAACTTATTATCAACTTGTCAATCTTTTATATTTCTTTAAAATGCGATGATTTTTATGATGATGATAGATTGTTGTGATTAAAGAAGTGAGCATTTGAAACTAGTTGGCCATTAATGCAGAACAACTGAACAGGTTATTCTGTCCATTCTGTCAATTATTTGCCGTGAAATTGAAGTAAAAACTGTTGCAACCAGATTGTATTTGCTTTCTATTTGATATGGTCGTAAAACAGAAACTTTAGTAATGAAATATTGTGCATAATCCATTGAAGAACCTCATCGTTGATTGGACTGAAGATAGCGCACACTTGGGAATCCATTATTATCTACCATAAATGGTGCACAACAACGTGTAGTTAGTTTAATATTAGACATTCTCAGGATTTTTCCTCAGTCAGCCAAATCTATTTTTTAAAGTGTGTCTTTGTTGATTAATTTAAGTCCAATTCCATCATGGCTAGTAATACAGAGAATACCCATATCGATTACAATCACTGTGCCCTTTGCAGGTTTGCTGCTTTCTCTTCAGTATTGAACACTATTTATTGCTACTGTAGATTAGATGCTTATTTCAGTGCTTTTTATTGCTTTCCATTACATACTATTGACATTGATACATGCATTATGTGTGCATATAGTTTAGTTTAATTTCAGTGCATTCTTGATAAACTGGTAGAGAAAGAGTTGGAAAATGATCTGATTCTGATTAGTTTGCACAAAATAATCGCCATCAGTCACCACACTACCAAGTCATCTATGCTTTAT
The DNA here is from genome assembly GCA_004115045.4 of Sinella curviseta. Classification (NCBI taxonomy): domain Eukaryota; kingdom Metazoa; phylum Arthropoda; class Collembola; order Entomobryomorpha; family Entomobryidae; genus Sinella; species Sinella curviseta. Next base: position 59,931,556 of record CM023200.3, on the reverse strand, counting down.
TTTAAATTGAGATCACTATCAATCGAGGTAATTTGAAAATATCAGATTTAACGAAGCTTTCCTTGTGTGTGCGTAGAGTAAACTGAGTTATTTTATCTCTGTTTTTTGGCAGTTTCGAAAATCAGGTACAGACATCTTCTCCTACTCACTATTTTGGGTTATGCGATTTCATTCCGTCTTTGAAAAAAAAACATCAACTTTAATGACAAACTGAAGTTCGTTATTATTATTAAAAATGAGAAAAAAAGCTTTTGCCAGACGTCCAATGAAGAAGAGAAAAAAAATGTATGAAATATTATTGGTTTCATGAACTGCAACTTGTCTCATTTATTACATACAGGCAAACTACTTTTATTACAGTTGTCAATATCTTAATGCAGAAACGTATAAGAAAATATGTGTTCAAAAGAGTTCAAGATTTTTGAGCATTTCGTTTCCGCTTGTTAGGGATATTTTTGCGCACGAAGTGCATGATGCAGGGCTATTTATCCACCACGACGAGTGGAAAATGAGCCAAAACCAAGTCATTACTTTTGTTAATGACAAAGATATCTTTCTTTTACGCGTACTTACTACCACACTTAATTTTCATTGTGCTAGGCATGATTATTGTTATTATTGCCGACTTGCTTTGTGACAGCAACACACACACAAATAAATACTCCACACCAGCTTCACTAGCCAGTTCATTTTCGCCCATGGCAAAAAAATGTGCAGCAGCATAAGCAGTAGTTTACTTTTGTAGTAAACTTGCTTTGTGCTTTCTTCTTCTTCAAGTAATAAATATAACCTAATCACGACTTGTTCTTTTTCAACAAGAAATACAAAAAATCTCATTAGTGGATCCCAGCGCGAGTCAAGTGCCGGGTGAAGCTCGACTGAAATGATATGAGAACATTTATCAACATCTCACAACAATAACAGATGTAAACCTCACAACCAAAAGATGTGAATATCCATCCATACTACCATTACCATTTTTTACTATTGTGTTGACTATTATGCATGGCAGCAATTTACAAAAGGGCAGGGGGATGACAGGTTTGTTTTTGGGGTGATAGAAAAAATTACTGCTCTCGGTTGAAACCAGCTTGGACCAGGAATTTTTATTTTTACTATTGCATGTTCTTTTTCTGTCTTGAGTCAGAATCTTGTGAAACTTCATTGAGAGGAACAACGTCATGTTCTTTGCAAGGTGCAAAACAAGTGAGGTGCCGAGTGTTGACATGACTTTTCATGAATGAAAGTACATATTTATTATGAACCTTTGTGAAAAGTTGCTCGTCTAACCGTTCAGCTCGCTTTCTCAGGCTTAGCGTACTATGTACATGAGGAAAATTCTTTCGTCAACTTGTAACGTTGTTTCGAAACAACAATTTCTGTGCAGTATTCGTATTCATCCAGTACTCGCTGCTCAGTATATGTACGGATTGTATCAAGGAAGAGGGGGAATGATTAGGGGCTAAATGTGGTGCATTATTTATGCAGGGATGAAGAGAATAGATGTGCACATCTCATCGGGTGCCCATGGGCAAACTGCATACTTTGAGAGCAACTTGACTTATATTCCTTGTTGGTCGTTTTCGTTGAGAACTCTTAATTTACGGCATGTGTCCCATAAATTAGAATATCGACTTTGGTAATGGCGTTTGAGCCAAACCCACGTAGGTATTTGTACACATATGCATGCATCCATAAGATTATTGTGTTCATGCTTTTACGATTTACTTTTACCCCTCTCCGCTTCTTTCCTCGTGTACATTATCATAATATATCTTTTGTGCTCTGGGTTTATAGTTGCCTGTTGTAACTCTTTCTTAGAGTTTAGAAACCAGGTTTTTGCACACACTTTGTTGCGCCATTAGAAACTCCATTTGATGCAGGTGATTGTAAAATTATGTGCTCAAATAGTCAATATAAATGGTGACTGGTTGTTTCATGGATGATTTTGTTGATCAAGTGATGAAAAATACTTTTCAGTATTCAGACTTTTGGACTTTTATCATCTAGGAGAGAGAAATGCATGGGAAATCGTATAAAATATTACTAAATGCCTTGAGTCAATTCATTGATGATTCTTCATGCTTGTGAATTATTAGTTCCAATTACAATCTGCCCAGACCCTGATGGGACGGATAAAAATGCTGTAGAGAAGAACGAGGCTATTGACCGGAGTAAGCAACATGAAAGGCATGTTATGACGAGCATTGCTGAAAATCTTACTAGCTTCACGAACCTGAAAAATGTACATAAATGACACAATGAACGGAATTTTCTGTATTCGCTATCAACTATATCTATTTACAACAATAAAAAATATTATAGTTAACAGTCAGGTTTATCATTCATGGATCACTTTTTAGGATCACTGGAACCTGCATGCAACCACATTCAACAATATCCCACTAGTAAGATTAACTCAGAATTTTCAAGTTTTTTGAACTTCCTTCAATTCATTTTATACAACAAGAGGTCGGAGAAAATTTCAACCAAAATAGGCTAAGGTCTGAGGTACTAATAATGCCACGGCAGACCTGGTACCGGTATACTAATTATAATATGTCCATTAGTGAGGAAATATATTGTCGCATTTTTTTACTTTTTGTTAGCATATTAATGGTGGGATGCAAGATGTCAAGCTATATTATAAGATGCGTAATGATGTAGTAAACAATGCAGCGAGGAGAGTTAATGAGAACATTAATGAACAGTTGTCGCCTTTTAACATTCCATTCTTCGATGGGAGTAAAATTCCTCCTGTCTCGTGAATAATCAAGGAAGGATTTGTGCAGAAAACTATTATATTTCGAACAGAAAATGTGGAATACATAAATCCATCTCTGTTCCGGCAATGTCAACACATATGTCACCTATTTCCACTACCATTTCACATATGTATTGTATTCTTCGTGCAACATGTTAAATAAAGCGGAGAAAACGGAACCCTTTTTACCTTACCACGTCGAGATTGGAGATTTTAAGATGTGACAAATTTCCATTCCCGCTTGTGTACACGGAACTCAAAATTCTTTAAGAAATGGAGTGAAATCATTAGCATAATTTACTACGAACATGATAAAAAAAGAAAAATAATGCTTTCATATCATATTTCATATATTACTGGGGATTTCCCTGAATGGACATGCCTGCTTTTTAATCTGCCAAGGGGTTTTCTCCAATCGTTTTAAAACCGGACAATAATAAAATATTCAAAATCATTCTGGTGCGGCATCTCATCTAACTAACCACACACCAAGCACAAACTGCGTTCTTATAATATTCCGTATCTACATATTATATGCATATAGCTAGATTTTTCCATAACTTATCATCATCATGATTATGCGCGACCGCAAAATACTATACTTACTGCTTATATGCAAGTGTTGTAGTAAGATGAGACGCACGTAGATGAATCCTACCAAATTTTTGCGATTTGTTGTGGGAGTAGTGCTTTTATTAATATTTTTGTCTGCCTCCACCACGTTCCTTTTAAAAGGAAGAATGTTATGACAAAACACGAAAACCAGTTTTTAACAACAATGTTGGGGGAATGTACGTGCAGATTTACAATCCTCAAGAGGCTATACATAATATCAATATGTATTGCGGAATAACGCATAAAACATTTGCTGTTCCACCTTCAAACTCCATGTAATGTCAGCAAACTCCATGGTTCATAGACCATCATCATCAGTAAAAGTCCGTACGCTAGTTACATACCTGACAATTGAAGAGAACGTTCAAAGACAAAAGAGTTTGTATGTAACGTACAGGTACAAGATTAGGCGTAATAATATACAGCGTGAAGTACGGCGACAACCACTGTCTTCAAAGAAAAGCATCATTGCGCTTCTTGTGTGGAAGATCTCTGCTGAACGTGAAGCTTTTTAGAGTTTTTTATTGTCATGAATTTTCTTGAGTATATCTTATAGGCATCTTCCTCGTCGTGAGTAAGATTTTTAAAAAACAGGTGATGAGTCCGAGATCGTCGACATTATCAGCTGGGATGGCTACATAACCAGTTGGGAAAGAGCTTGATCAAAAGTCATTGTTTTACAGCATTTATTTGCCCATGTGATGTCGCATCATCTTATGTCATGCTTTTCTAACATTTTTAATTATTTCCATTTTTATCCCATGAAGCATTTCTCTTCATCATGCTTGCGCTATGGCTTTCCGTTTGCATACATTTTGGTCATTCGTCCAGTCATGAAACTTTGTGAATATAAAACAATCAAATGGCTGATTACAGTCTTGCGCAAAGATGGGATCTTGAAACTTCATTCCCTGTTTACGTTTGCACTTTGAAATTATAAAATTAAATAACAGTGAGTGTTCTTTATCCTTGTCAAAATTCAACACTTTGTTGTCAGCTATCAAATCTGACGGTCCATAAATTATACATGTATAAGAAACGGGTCGTATCAGTTGAAGGTACAAAATGTATGCTATGCTGCTGTAGCTGTATATTACTGTGCATTATTTTATGTGCTGAAATTAAATGTTATAATCTTTTTGAAGCTACATTATCAGCTGAATATAATATTGTTGAATTTTATGAGAAAATGTACGCTAGGAAAACATTGATGGCTTAAGGCAACTGAATAAAAACCCATGAAATTACTTGATCTGTTCGAATGCAAAATTTATGCTTCATACTTGGTACGATTACGATTTTTAATGGTGAAAATAAGTTTAATAAATTATTTTATGAAATGGAAAACTGATGTTAAAACATGATATGTATGTGTAAAAAATCATTATCGTCAACTGACATGGCGCATCTATTATATACGTTTTGGTTGACAATGAAATGCGATGCATTAGTTCTCTGGTTTGATTAAATAAAAATGAACATGGACGATAATGTTAAAATACAGGAAGGCTATCGTAAATGTACAATTTGTATTTCTTTGCTTCACTGCATTTTTATCTAGAATTATAATATGCACACATCAGATAAAAGTGCACAAAAGAATATTATTCTTTAGTATTATTTTAGAATTTAAGATTTGCATTTGCACGATTTACAAAGTATCATGATGAATTCTCTCTATCTGTTATCCTGCATCACCTTTTCTTTTCCATCATCTTCTTTTCAAGACTACTTTACATCTTCTTCTTCCCTTTCAGGGTCATGAACTATTATTGTACCTGTTCTTGTAGCATTTTTTGCATTTCGCATGATTAGTGCACTCATGAGCTTATCCTCTTTCTGTGTGTCTGAGATTTTTTTCCACAAGACAGTTAGCTTTTATGTTTAAAATGTGGGCTTCTCATTTATTTTCAGATGACAGGTCTTTTCGTTTTTGTCTTGTTAACTTGGTCTCAATTTCTTTTTTTATTAAGTGTTGCGCTTATGTTTATGCATAAAGTACAGCGGGTTTCAACAATAACCGCTAAAAGTCTTAAAATTCTTTGAACTTTTTTGTTTGACGATTTTATAACTGTTATGAAAAATGTAAGACACACACACACACGCCATTAACCGCATCACAATTTTTTCTTAAAGTTTCAATATGGAGGTGATAAATTTGGAGCTGTTTGATTACGGTGCATTTTGTACAATATAATGACCCGTTTCCCTATTGGGAAAATCGCAAAATGCTTTATGATTTCTCAAAATAAAAACAATGCACTGCTTGACGTAATACAATTATTCATGTAATGAACATAGTAAAAATAGTGTACAGCCTTCCTCCTACAACGTTTCCACATTTTTATTTTTATGCTATTTTCTGCATACTTGATGTGCTTTTATATAAATCTAGTGTCCATTAATGTACCCAATAATAATAATTATTGTATATAATGTTGCGTATTTTTAATGTAGAAAATTGAGACGAGATTGGTGGAAGACCAAATTATGTACCGCTTGTGTTTCTCCACTGGGACGGTTCCTGTCTCGAGGTGGAACCTGTCCTCAGTGTGGACTTCGAGTCTGCAAAAACTGCCGAAGCGAATGTCAGTCAGGGGCATGGGTCTGCGTGCTTTGCAGCGGGGGAATGTAAGTCATCAGATTTATCCTTTTTTTCTACCACAATTTCTCAATAATTAGTGTATTCGTTTGAAGCATTGAGATTCGTGTTCTTAGTACTGTTAGTCATTCTTTTAGCTTTGCAATGTGAACAGTGTACCTAAATGGCTTTCGAATACGAACAAAAATTAGATACAATTTGTAGACGACATAAAGTACAAAGTTAACAAAGTGTGTTTAGATAAGCGAGAAAACCTTTGACACTTTGAGTTATAATTGTTACGGTTATCATTTCTTCTCGTTGTTTTCGAACATTTTGACATTACTTTATTACTAAAACGAAGTAAACGTAATCGATGAGGCGAAAAGTAATTTATGACATCACTTGTAAAAATGTGTAATTGCTGTCCGGTTAAATGCATGAATATTTTTGAAAGTGAATTTTGCACGCAAGACTATTGCCTTTGGATTATTGGTGTTGTTGGTTAGCATTGTACCAGAATATCTTGGCGTGTAGGTATGTACGTATGTGCACAAACAAAATAGATATTGGTTTTTCATTTCCCTTGTGTTTTGCAGATACGCTAATAAGACTCTTTAAAAACAAACTACCGTTTCATTAACAAAGTAATTTAAAAATATTTTTGTACACTTTTTCTTAAACAAAAGCAAGTTCACTAAATCATGTAAGTGGGCTCATAATGTTGAAAGCACCATCATCCCCTCTCGTATAATTTATATAGCTTTGTCTTCTGTTGTGTTTGCGTAAGCCAATCCATATATAAGTGACAATTCTGATTTTGTACAATTTTTTAAATTATTTTATGGAAAGGGTCATCCAATATTTCATAAAAATTCGTGAATTACAACAGAAGCATACATGTCATTGCTGCTTGTTTGTTAATCTCTACGCAATCTAATTTTTCATGTTAACTTGTTGTTATTCGAGTCGATTTCCATTTAAGGAAAGCTTACTAAATTCCACTATTACCAGCCAGTAGCCCTCCTAGTTCTACCTTTTGTGTTTGAATATGAATGAAAATCTTTTTAATAAACTGCAGACAATTAAAACCACTATAGAATACCTGTGTAGACAGCCAGGATAACGAATGGAATATCTTCTTGTGATTAGTGGCCGTCTTCACGAGCAGTGATAATTTTAAAATCACAAAAATAGTTTGTCATTTTGTATACTTTACTGTACTTCCGAACCGTGATACAAGCATATTTTTTTTCTGAAAGCACGTCTATTTGCAATCAATGTAGGCAATAAATATCCTACAGAATAAAAAATCAATCAATATCAATTACCTCTAATTGGATTTTCTTAGCACCAAAATTTAAGGAGGAACAAAACAGCTTATATACATATGTATATGTAGGCCAGGTCGTTTTAATATTTTGAAAGCATTAGTACAAGTTACAGCATCAGTTACAAATGAAGATTTTTTTTGTACTTACTCTCTAAAATAATAAGCGTGGTACTGGCCACCGAACTTATGTAACTATATTCAAATCATATGTATTTTGGTTAAACGCACGCATGACCTTTTGTTGCAAATTACAATCTTCAAAAGAGAATAGACCCATTAAGCCAAACCTACAATTAGCAGTAGTAATGAATAGAAAATACATAGTTATAATAACATGATCAAATAGTGGGAGTGCATAATTGAAAAGTGTCAATTGAGAACCGTTTGGCGTTGTTTTGATTATATCGAAATCAACACGAGCCCCCTCCAACCTCGAAGAAGAGCTGAACAGCTCGAACGAGAATTAATCCAATACTTCATACGAATTACGATTCAGTCAAGTCTAATTCACGTCATGCCATGCATGATTCAGCGAAAATGAAGCATTTTGTGCAAAGAAAAGCTACATCAAATTATATTGCTTATTCTTTTCTGAGGGAGTCAGAGACGTAGAGGTTAAAACTAGGAGTGTTCTTGTTTAGATAATGATGATTTGATTTGATTGAATAATCTACAATCAAGGAACCCCTAAAATGAATCCTTGTTTTCTGCAGATTGCTATTGTTCCTTGTGGTGGTAACACATCAACAAAGGAATACAAAAGAAGGTGTCACTGGTCAATGGGAGACTGTTGCTGTAAAAGTAAATAATGAGCCAGTAGGTGATTCACTTTGTTGATTGTCTCATGAAATTAGGGCATCATTAGTTGAGATTACCATCCATTATCACATGCAACATAGAGATTTTTATCGATATAAACAAACCAACACGTTCCTTCACCACCCACATATGCAATCAACTTATCAAAAATAGTGTTTTTACGGCAATAATTATGACATTTTGGTTGATAAAGTTGTAGGAAAATTTCCTGTTCATGCATGCCAACATTTTTATTTATTCAAGTTGGAGATTGACTTGCTAGAACACACCTCGCGAACTTTACGTTGCTGCATTTTTATTAACTTGTAATATCCTAAAATATATTTTTGATTATCGGCAATCACCATTATTACTATACACGCAGTTTTTTTCACTTTTGGATAATCTTACCCATAATACTATGATGGCACTGACATATTTAGCTTAGAGCTGGACAATGTTCAAATTCCCACCAGAATAATGTTATTTGTCAGTAATGACGCTGTTACGTGACTACGTGTTACCATCATCAAATTGGTAAAATAATGAGGCGGTTATGGTGTAGGGGTGTTTTTTCTACTGAATGTTTACAATATTTTTGTAAATGGTAATTTAACGTTATTTTTATTTCGTTTTTTTCCAGGCCTTCAGATGATTTGACCAAAACAACCAAAAGTCTTGGAAGGGATTCTCGCTCAATAAGGCGCTCTTGGACAATTTCAAGTATGTTTCTCGAGCATGTGCGCACATTTTGATATAAAAGCGTAGACGCGATGTTTATGTGGTTCTATTACTTATTGGATAACAAAGTCATTCACAACCTAGTGTACACCTACTTCTGCGACAATGCAGAATGATGTTTCTACTGTGATTTTTTGACAACTTAACATAATATCATCATTATCACCTGTTATCTTTCTCATGACCATGTCTATATTTGTCCGAAAGATGTATGTATGTATATGTAAGAATACAAATGAGTTTGGAAAGAAAATAACACATAATCTGTTCCTTTACTTTTAACAATATATATTATAGGTAATAGCAAATAAGTCACGTACATATTCCATAGATATTTCATTCATTGTCATCTTGGGTGACTTGATATCACATATGTACATCGCAAAATGTACCTGTTATGTACGTAGATTTTCCTAATTGTAAGCCATTACTTGTTTATTGCCTGTGTTACTTACATATACAGAGGAAAGAGAGAACGAACAAAGAACACCCACAACAATCCATAATGTATGTACATAAATACTTGACACGTTCGAAAAAAAACAATATTGCATACACATCGTTATTTGTTACTTTTATGACGCAAAACTTCTGTATTGAGGATGAAGATGATACAACTAGACAACGTCATTTGATAAAGGAGGTGATGTGCATGCATCCACTTAATCCCCAGATACACAGTCGTAAAAATGATTATGGTTAAACCATTTTAAGAACGAATGAATTGACAGGTTTTCAGCTCAAACCCTTAAAGTCCAAATAGGTCTAGTTGGAATTACTTAATGTCAAACAAATACACATAAATGCCAGGAAAAGCAATAATAAGTTAAGTTGGATGTATATAGAGGAACGGATGGACAGCCCAGTTTTAAACCCCAAGATAACGTCATGCTTAACTGCACTAATAATGCTTTACGTTGATTATCATTCGCCATCATCCACATAATATTTTAAAGAATTTGCATGTTAGTCGAATAATATGTATCTGTAAAAGCGCTTGCATTTTTTTGTCTAGATCCGCAACGAGCACAGACGAATTCGCCCATTTTAAAATCCTACACAGTTTTGTACCCTGAGGATGGAGTGATGACCGATGGCAGTGGTGGTTGTGGGAGTAGCAATGACAGTGTTGGTGGAGCTGGATGCATCGTCAGTACAGGCCATCTATCAAATTTGGAAGACGTCAGTAGAGGTGCTGCTGGCAGCAACAATAGAAAGAAATTGCTTTTGGGTGGAAGTGATCAAGGAATTAATGTAGCCAACTCGGCAAGGAAAAGTAATTTTAGTAGAAGTACTAACGCCACTAGTTCACATCATCAAACAGGTGGTGTCAATCAAAGAAAGAATAGTGCAGCCAGTCGCGGTAGCAGTGGTATCGACAATGACGATGACGATGACACCGTCAATGGCCTGTCTGCAACACGTCAGTTTCATTCTTTACCAAGAATGAGCAGCAATTCTTCTGGAGGACTGTCCTTATTTGCACCGTCATCCTCGCCACCGTCCTCTGCCGCGGCGAGAGTACTAGGCCTGTCCAACAAAGTCGGCAAAAGAAGCTTTAAATCTGACTTTGAAAAAGAAAGTAAGTGCTTGCGTCATGATTATCTTTTTTTTAAACTTTAATATTATTCATCAGTAAGTTATTATAAATTATTGAGTGCAAAAATGCAAGGAAAAGAAACTATTAATCAGCAATTTAGCAATCAACCTTTTTGGAGAGCCGTTGCTTGTGGATCATTGAGATAATTTAGTAGACAAAAGTGATTCAGCAGAAAAATATGTGCATAAATGTATGTTCTTTCATGAAATAATTGATGATCAAGTGGTAATTCGATTGCCGATTGACTTATAATGAATGAGGTCATATTCTTGGAGTATAAAGATTACAATTTATAACTTTAAAGGTTGCTGGTATTAGTATTGTGCCCAGATCAATAACTAGGTCGTAAATTTTATATGAAATGAGAGTTGATGGCGTAGTGGCAACAAAATGTTAAGTATGTGTAACCGTAAATACTGCATTAACGGAACTACAGCACAGTTGACTTTAAATACCTTTACAATTACACAATGGAAATATAAATAGATTAATGCTTATAAATTCTTATCTAAGCACAATGCCATTTGGTGTAAGTCTTAATTTGTTGGGTGAATCAGCTTTTTATCTTATCTTTCGTATAACCTTGAATATGATGTGGACTCTTAGAAAGAATCTTGCAACGCAATCAGTCTCCTTTTTACATTAACATGGAAATGAAATTGGGTAAAAATTGGTACAAAAATGAAATCTGTCAAAGCACGATCCGTCTCTCTTTCACTACTACAGTTATAATCTGTACATAAGAAACTAACAAACGTAGACATAGGTTTATAGGTTTATTAATTGTTAGTTCGGGAAAATAACTGTAAATCCATTTATCACTCGTACACACCACAGCAGTCATATCATATATACCGTGTGTATCCGTAATACATTATGTCAATTTTTCAATTCAATACAACGCTGCATGGCCATATCAAATAGTTGTATTTAATGTTGTGATATATTACATTAAATATGTTATGAACGTTAAAAAGATGTACTCTGTAATATAATTTACAGGGTGATTTTTAAGCATGTACTTTGATCTTGATAATCGTTACTTGCTGTGTGCGACCGGCAAACAATTTCATGGTATTCTTTCCTTGTGACTAGCATTGGTTGTCAGCTAACAGCAAGACAAGATCCCTGCCATGCTTTGGAATGACAAGAGATCATTTTTAATTCCACTATTTTCATTACGTAAAGTAGTCATTTTCTTATTCACATTTAGGGAGCATAATCGACCATCTAAGCCGCTATACAAAGATCAGTACGAAGATGTAGGATGCGAGGGAGGATTCTCTGATGTTCATCTTCTTGTCTATTTCGTTCATCCTAATCTTAATCATAATTGATGTCCATAAGAACTTATTATGTTTTAACATAATTACTGCAGCAGATACAAATGCCACAATACTCATTTGAAATCTAACAACAGAGCTACAAAAAACTACAGAAGTAAAATGGCTCTAAGATTATGTAATAATATACTGTGCGAATGGTTGTTGATGGCTAGCAGCTGCCTCTTTATAAAGAAAGGACGTATCGAGAGGTCATTTTGATAAACGACTTGATGTTCTACGCAGATTATACATAGATACTCTCAACGGTTATGATCAATAGCCTAGGTCGAAATGACAACTATTATGGCAAACAGTTCGGTATAATGTACCGAGAAACAACGCCCTTCATCGTGTAAAATTGCACTTTTTTGCTGTAGTGATTTGAATCTTCGGTCAGATGAAACCAACCAAGAGGTCTTTACCTTTTCTTCATAACCAAAACTTACAATCTATACATTTGAACGTGTGAAGACGAATGAACTTTCCAGGCTTAATGTAGGTGTACATTTATATGCCTACATGCATATATTTATTCATATGCCTACAGGGACCTGCATGCATTCATTCAAAGTTTGGCCAGGTTTAGCAAACCTTAAAATCAACATGTAAAATCTCAAGTAAAAGAATCTTGACGACTGTTTTGGGTAACAAACTCCTCCAGGTAATCAAGATGTACTTTTGTGCATCTATAACTGATGCTCAATTTGAATAATTCTTTAGGGAGATGAATTATGAAATCGGAGAATGACCATATCAGTCATCGTGATGTGATGGTGCATCAGTCAGTACAATAGAGCCAAACAGGAAAAATACTCGCGGTTAAGATCACGGTAATTCGAAACGTATTAATATGTAAAATGCATATTATTATTTTGGGGCTAAACATGCAACACATTGATTTTTACATGCTTGTCCATCTCCATGATTAAGTAAAATGATTTAATTTCAAGAAGTCATGTATTGTAACTACCCAGGTTTCGTATAATGAAAAGTGGATTGAAAGTATTTTCTTAGCCTGCTCTGCTCTGAACAGTCGCTGTTACCTTCATGGTGTTACAATAAAATTGTGTATAGTTAGACTTTTTTCGCTTCATTACATTACAGTTCTTTGTAAAACTTTACTTTGTTTAGAATTTCCTACAGACTGCATACTTTGTAGGATTTCAGCCCACCGCTATTGCAATCAGCACGGCTTATCACAAATTACGAACAGTTTCTCTGCGTAGGAATAACAATTTAATTTTTAAATTGGATCTTTTGGGTGGTTGATAATATGCAAATCATCAAAGTTGCTATTTCGCTTCATCTCTCCTCGCATGAGTCTAAGTTTTCTGGGCGAACTCATTATTAAGTGGCGGAGCCGCTTTATAAGATCGAGATGTCCGTCCGTCCGTCCGTCTGTCCGTCTGTGCGCGCTCTAACTCAAAAACGGTTTGACTTTTTTGAAATCTGTTTTCGGCAATCGATAACTGGTCACATGAGAAGGGTCCAGCGTGATTTTGAAATACGTAGGTCAACTGTAACCGTTAGAAACCGTTACGAGGTCAAATTTTTAAAAGGCTAACATATGGCAAGTAGCATATCATTCGACTCGTCTATGACCATAACACACAGATATGAGGTCATTTCGGGGTTGACGGTTACTGTTTAACGGTTACAGCGATTTCAAATAATTTTACACCTTATGCTCTCCTGCTTAAGTGGTTTGGAGTTCTCCACTTCTGTTTTCGGCAAACGACTTGTCATCACATGGGCTTTACCTGATATGCTCACCAGCTCCAAAGGTCAAAGACAACGGTTAGAAACCGTTAAGAGGTCAACATATTTAAATGACAACATATGGCAAGTGACATATCATTCGACTCGTCTATCAACATAATATACAGATCTACGGTCATTTTGAAGATGACGGTTACGGTTTAACGGTTACGACGATTTCAAATGGTCCTGTTTAAATGGTCTTGAAGTTTGGACTTCAGTTTTTGATAAATGGCTTCTCACCACAAGCGTTTTATGTGAAAAGATTGGAAACCATAACGGCCAACGGTAACCGTTAGAAACCGTTACGATTTCGAAATTTTTAAAAGTCGCTTAGGGCAAGTGGCATATCATTCGACTCCCCTGAGTGTTCTTTATGCAAATCCGAAGGCATTTTAATCGTAACGGTTACCGTTTAACGGCAATACCTGATTTTTGGTTTTTGTGTTCTAACTTGATAATGGATTAGAATATATGCATTATGTTTTTAACAAACGATTTCTTATAGTGGTACTCAGTTGACTACTTTGAAAGATGCATGTTAAGGGCGTCTCTGCTCCGCCACTTTGCTACATGTTAGCTTGCTGAGTTTATTGCCTAATCTAATCGGCCATAAAAGCGCAAAGGAGTTCAATATATTTAACTTCCCACCAAGAAACACTAGAAGCATATAAAATAGTACTGAACTAAGGGAGATCTTTTTTTCGAGGATATCAGATTTTCTTTCATTCAATTCTTTTTACTGGTTCTTTGTACATAGAGCTGCATCACTTTGTAATGGGCACAAGATTAGATTAGATGGCGTAGCTTGGTTATTGGAGATTACACCAAAATGTATCGATGCATTTCTATAACATTTTGCTGTTTTGTGTTTGTTTCTCGACTGTTCACTTTTGTCTGCTCGTCAACAGCGGACAATGAACAAAATCTCATAAAAATGACCAATATAAGGATAAGGATGACTGTGCTTGTACGTATTTTTGAAACCTTCAAGGCAAAACATGTACTAAATAAGTAATGTAATCAAGAGGACGTTTGCAATCAAAGATCAAGAATCAAATCAAACTGTCAGCCATGATTATCTGTGAAGACTGCATGGCCATTTGCATTTTTGCCGTTTGCTTTGTCTAGATAAGAAAATAATTTGCATGAGCTCCGAGGTTGTTCCTATTGACATTTTTGGAAGGAACCACAAATTGTCTTCTGAGTGGGCTGGAGTTAGGATGCATGCGGCTGGCAAATCAGTTAGCACAATCAACATGCATGCGTAAAAAATAATGTTAAAGATATTAGTTCACTTTTGAAAATAATAAAAATTATCTGCTCCCGATCTTCATCACGGCGCAACAGACTTCAAATGCAGAGCAATAATTTTTTTCCCTCTTGTCAGCTTCCTCGTTCAGTTTTACATAAAAATGTATGGACAGTGGACCAACGACCTAGATATTTATGGACGGTGCAACAATGTAAAAAATCTGTGACAATGTAACTGTATGGGAAATCTAAAAAATTACTAAAAAATCGTATGTTAGCAACGAATTGCCATCTACGAAGCATGGAAAAGACCTTAGAAACATTTGCAAGTACCTGAGCAACTACATAACAGTCACAGAAAAATTTATTTTTTTACACTGCATTGTCTCCTCTATAAAACTATTTACCTCAATGCAGTGGACAGGAAAGCTTTTCACGAGATCTATTCTTGTATGGCGGATAGCAACTCAAGCTACGGTGGCAGAATAAAGATCACATAATCACATCACATAATGCCACATTTCCGTTTTGGAACGAGATCGCATTTCACCTTTTATTTCCATTTTATTTTGCTTATCAGCAAATTTTGTCACAAAGGTCATTACTGACGTGGTTAGAAGCATGCCGAAGATTTTTAAGCGAGCCAGTTTAATATCACGCCTTTGTAAGAGCTTCATTATCATCGTCATCATGCCAACGTACTTTTTGACAATGAAAGGTTACTTATCACATAAGTGACGAAAAATGATGACTGCAATAGTATACACCTTAAGAATTCAATAAAACTATTTCTCTTTCGACCAATTTGATATATCTAATATGGCTAGCTGATTACTCTTTTCTTTCTGTCTACTAATCTAGATAAGGATTTTTCCTCGAGTACTTGTTACAAATTTACGTATTTGTCAAAGGTTGGGTAGAATCTTTTTGATGTCTTTGTCTTTTCAGTCTTTCAGCCAGCAGCAGTCAGTTTATTACATTTTTGAACACGGAACACAAAACAGAAAAACAAACAAAGGAATGCAAATAAATAGCAATTACATTGTATTATTGAGTGTTGTGTCAGTTCAATAAGGACAACAGAACAGAAAGCAAGAATACGGTCAACACTAGTAAAATGTAACTATACACTTTATTTTAAGCATCCATCCTTTGATAAAAATGTGAAAAATCTATCTAGGGATGATTTCATGAACATATCACATCATCAATCAGTAACAGTTCATATCCATCGATCTTAATCAATTTTTGATGCGACATCAAACATTTTTTGTCTCGTCTCTTGAACTTGTAATGAAAGACATTTCGTGAAATACGAGACTTTGATTGCTATCATTTTTTGATACTAAAAAAACGTTATTTATAGCTAACTGGTCGGTTTGACTAAACATACAATACTTCCTAGATAAGTATCATTTAGTAAAATATTCACATTTCACTAAAGCGCTAATAATTGTTGATATAATGAGTTATTAGGAATCATCAAAAAATCAACGTTGTAAACCTCACTCAAAAATTCATAGTGAAAAAGAAAATTACGTGTGAAATGCTGTCATTCATTTCTTTGGCTGTTGGTGTGGTCAACATTTTGATTTATGTGTCGCCATTGAGAATACTAATTAGGAATTAGGAAACTGTACGGCGATGATACATGCGTACCAAGTCATTTTTGGTGTGGGAAGGCTTCGGGTCAAATCAGTAAGCTTCAAACATGTTCACTATCATTCATAATGTTGAATAAATGTTTCTTTTGTAGTCGCTCTAGGAAAACATGGAATTATCAAATTGCTTGTACAAATGTTGCGCTATACGCAAAACGTGCCTATATGGTATGTGCGAGAAATGTTTTATATTTTTGCCTTCTCGCAACAACTTGTCATCGTTTTTTTGCAATGCTTTTTACGCACGTTATGCGTCGCGCAGCTTTAGGGTGTAAAAAAATTCACAACAGCAAAAGAGCATTCCTTCGCTAAATGCTGCTAATAAATTTTTCACGACTAATGTGTACATTTGAAGAAGCATTATGTAAAGTGGAAAATCTATGTTTGGAATATGGATTGATGAACAGCTAAGCAAAGTTGACAGTGCAGAATTTAAAATTAGATTAAAAAATGTCATGTCTTGCTTCAGGGGCATTGTATGCCATCCGTGCAATTGTTAATGACTGTTACAAATTGAGTTGAGGGTCATGGTTTTCATAAAATTTATTACGTGCTATTTGACACTTGTTCCGTCAACAGTTTGTAATCATCTTCATGTAAATGTAAAAAATATATTCCAATGCAATTTTTCCATCACAAAAGATAAACATTATCTAATTGTAAGCGTATAATGTACACGCAACATGGCATTGCCAACAAAATATGCAATGCCAGAGTAGCAGAAACGACATCGCAAACAAATTGCTATACACAATAGTAATGCTAGAATTATCATTGCATTTATTTTTTATTAATTAATATTAATTATTTGCAATCGATCAAGTGCTTCAACTTTGCAAAATGCCATGACCAGTTTTAGCAGCTATTTCTACCGATTAGATTGTATTGGTGACTTACTGGTAGATGCTTTTTTACTTTTCGTGTCAGCCGTGACTTTTGAAAAAATAATAATTATTGAAATGACTCCAAAAAACAAGTAAACTTTATAGCATTTTTGCTTTTATCAATTTTTCTGCTCATCAAACATACAAATTTCATACAGAATACTAATGAGATCATTCGCTTTTCCTCTTCCAAGTTTCCCGACCATCCTCGAAAAACTCGTCTGTGTCGTAATGCAGTATTCGTGTTTTTAGCTTCTGGACAGCAGAAAATAAAAACAAAATATTTAATATTTATTATTATTTTATCACATCATCGTCTGTTTTTTTAACTTTGATCTTCGCAAAGGCTATAAGCAAGCCCATATTTATAGCGATATGAATCCATAAAGCACGTCCCTTTGTAACATTTTCTAAGTATTACCACTTATAGCACCATTACCAGCTCAAATACGTCAACATGGACGAGAACATAAAAGACATGCCTACTCTTTGATGAGTGATAATGTACGCAAGAATATTGCAGGTTGTTTAGATGGTAATGAAATAATATTATATAGTGAAGATGATGATGAAGAGACGATGGCGATCACATAAGGAAACCTTGAATCCATTTAAAATGAAAATGATTAATGCACATTATCCCTAAGAAGTTATATTTCAGCATATCACAGCAACTTTTACAGGGCTGATTTGACAGGTTACCTGAGTACGAGACATGAACAATTTCTGTACTCTACACGGAGACTCCTGCACGAAATAGTAATCATGTCACATTACATTTCATTTCATTATCTTGGCTTGGCCAGGCAAAATGGGAAAGAGGATGCATGAAATAAATGATGATGATCATCGTCATGATTTTTGCCTATGAATACGGAATCCTATAAAATCACTGTTCTGTATTTGTATATTTTTAAACATGTAAATGTGTCTTACATTTTTGTTCACTCTCATCAACCGAGTACATTGGCATCGGCTTCGTCATCGCAGACCAATTTTTTTGAAACGAAAATGAAATTTCTGATACGTGAAATCGTTTATAGGAGAAGAATATAATAGGCATGTATGAAGCTGTATTCAAGGAAAAATAAATATAGACTTTTAATGAAAGCCTTCAACTGTGTACAATGAAATGAAATGTTTTCCCGTGTGATGATGGTCTGTTGTTTGCTCATCACACATTTAACATTGGTGCCGACAGGCTCTATTAGAGTTTTCCTCAAATGAGACTCCTCTCTACTCGTCTCTAGTTGCCAATAAATGTAAAATCGTATCAAATATAGTTCTAGGTTTTTCTAAACTTTACCAGGAAAAGGACGCAAATAAAAATGCTCTGTACATTTTGTGACTTTGATCCAAAACTCTTTTGAACGATGATGGTATGCCATTGTGAGTGAAATGCGCCTTGTTTACATGACCAGTTATATTCCGTTTTCGACGTAGTGCGTCGTCGTTCGTAGTATTAGCATTTTCTATCAATAAACCACGCTAAAAGTTATATTAGGCATGTTGCTGAATATAATCTCCTTCATGTGTGGATTATATTATGTATACGTGTGGTACATGCGGCACGACCTTAGGATTCCATTTTCAAGATGATGTGCAATGACTTGGTCTTGTATAATAATATTATTATGGATTGAGTTCTGATCCTCCTGACGATGATGAGGATGGAGAAAAAAAAGTTTCCAAACAACATGTTAGTTTATTTGGGCGTGCTGACATTAAGCCGCCCACTATAACCGCCTTCTTTGTGTCACATAATATTGCATACTAGTGGAATAATCATGTATACTCGCACAGTGAGTAGCAGTTTTATAGAAGAGCTTAATAGCCAAGTAGTGTGTAATAAATGGAAGGTGGAAGATGAATCTTCAAAGTTCAATTTCATCGACGAGAGAGAATCAAAAAGTAGTTATTTAAAATGAATGGTGGTGGCAGCAACAGCATAAGAAGTGTAGTAAGTAGTTTCGTCGTTGTTCATCATTGGCAATTGCTATACTTTGTTTCATATATCGAGTCTATGGAGGACGGTTAAAGGAGCAGTTGTGCCTATACCAAAAGTAAATACCTATGTGTGCCTCCTTTTTAAACAAATACATGTAATAATGACGATCCATTAACTCTAGGTTTTGGTGGTGCGGTAGCACCCTATCATCATGTTTGTCTACAAAAAAAATCCTACTACCACCACCACCATCACAATAAGCAGAACAACGGCGGTTTGATAGTAAAAGTGGTTTATAATGCCTTTACTTTTTCAGAGATTGTCATATTACGTGCTCTACGTATGCACACACAAGTGGATTTTTTAGATCATTTCGTCTACTACTGCACAACACCCTGCTTGCTTCTTCTACAATGAGCAGGCAAAATACAATAGTAATTGTGTGCTCACCCAGTTCAAAGAAAAATGAGAGTTATCCAATTACCTTGTTAAATTATTTACGATTTTTATATCGTTTTATCCACGCTTATAGTTTTCGTTTTTTAGTGCTTGACACTCGGCATAATATTATATATGCTCTTTTTTCATAATACAAACGTAATCAAATTGGATTTCATTTCATTATATTTTTTTTGATATTATAATATATTATTTACGAGTTAGGTTGCAGTTTATGTACACATGCGGCTCTTTCGTGTGCACCATGACATGTTTTTGTTCAATTCGAGTTATTAGTAAAGAGGAGGTGGGCCTCTTTGGTTGATTCGGTTGTATTTATTTAAGTTTTTTGTTATAGGTTATGAGTAATGTGGTGTGTGGTAATTTAAGTCACTTAAAGAAAGGCATATGCTTACAAGTTTTCACGATTCACAGTTTATTAGCAGGGTAAAATTAGACGTGTCGGATAACAATGTTTGACTATTATTGGATTTCTTGTGATTGTGGTGCCGAGATGTGAATCATAAAAAAAAACGAGTTGGGCTTTGTTGCAATACAGAGCAATCATAATTGAGATATCTGCGCAGTTGTATACAGTGAAGTAGGTATATTTACCCGTGATTAGAATAAGGATTACAAGTAATCTATGTTGTGAGTAAGTTGACACCTAATCGGCACTGTTTGTTGAGTGAATCATGTGCGGCAACTTTTTAATAATGACAAGGTGAGGGAGATATAATTGCATTTTTATTGATTTTTATGATTAGATATGAGTGTCATAAATTTTTAAATGTCTAGTGCATTTATTTATGAAGTTAATTACATTTTTTTGTGGTATTCAATCGCTTACCTATATGATTCATAACCAGCACAATAGTCTATTTAAACAGCATTTCACACATCACGTTCGTACATCACGAAGAATCAATGTATATATATCTCGAAAACCTGAAACTTTTTAAATTTCTAGTAAAATGATTTTTGAATGTTGGTTGTTTATTTACTGATGAATATGAATAATATTAACCTAGAAGAGTTAGGTGCGACATAATGCATTCCCATTAGTAAACATCCCATCCTTTTGCACGCCTGCATTCAAACTCATAATTAACACCCACAAAGATTTTATAATTAAATTAACATTGTAGCTCATATTAGTGGCGGCGGTGAGTTATATATGGCAAGGGTATGTTGACGTGAGTGTTGCAACAAAAAGTCTCCATGTCACACGTATGGGTGACGGCCAGTAGTGGACAGAGCCAAAACTCAATTGCACAATAACCAAGCCCAAGATGTTGTTTTGCATATCATCATGCCAGGAAAAGAAGCGGAAAACTGTCACTTGTTGGTACATCCTTTGTTTGCTTTAACATCTCTTTGCATCCCCAGTGTAATAATATGCAATGTTTTGAATGTTCAATTTTTCCCTTATATAACATCATGTTTACATTTAAAGCTATCTAAATATTTCATTATTCCATAAGAATTGAATACCTTATTGGACATGACTGGAGAGGATACCTTCTTGGTGCGTTTCTCACACTCATTAACAAGTTAAATTGCTCACTCTCGTGTAATTTAAATTCAACGTGCTCTGGTGCTATTCCTCCCACAACACAACAAACTGTTTCTTTTTGGACTCCTTCTCCTTTCTTGATGACTCTTCAAACATCCTTGACGATTTCCTTGTAGACTCGTGTTATTCTTTACTTACAATCAGTGGGAACCATTCTGATTTTACATGCGTGATTATCGCTTACGTAAGTTTTATGACGGCCTATAATAGTCTCGTCGTCTCGGCCAAATGATATGCACGTATTCGCAAATGTGAGACACACAAAAATGTAAAGGGACTGGATGTTTAAAAACGTGCATAAAGTATACCCACTAACCAGCTAGCTCGCTGGTCCAAGTGGTGGACGTAATTGGTGGAGCCACCATTATCCACGACTGCATTTTAATTCTAAATACAGCGTAGTACGTGGACTTGGCGGAAAAGTGAACAATTGGAGTTGACATAAATGGGAAAGAGACAAAGCACACGAAAGAAAAGTTTGAGTGCCTCACTTGAATCAAGTAACTACAGGAGTCTGTAGAAATGTCATTCTCCACCATAAAATTCATTTGTAAAGGATGATGATGGGAAATTCTTTGTTATTGTTCATTATTTTGAAACATTCATAATGGCATATGCACACTTGGAGTTGATGAATTGTTGTCATTGTCATCTGCCATCTTCATCATCATTCATACGGTTTGTTTTCTTCTCCCAACTTTTGCACATTCGCTTTTTATTTGCCTATGAGCATCCTGCTTGTATGGGAATCTGAATCTTACCATCAACATGACAGTTTTCAATACACTTTTATTTGTAGCTTGTGGGTATTCATTATTACAGTCATCATAACTATAAGAATGTTGTTTTTGTATGCAAATAAATATAAGCTCTTGGTTTTTTCCTCGCTCAATTCATGTACGTCCTGGTTGAAAAAATGCTATTTCTGATACCATGTAATTCCGCAAAGTACGTCGTGAATAAGGACCACCAAAAGCTTATTTAAACAAAGTATGCCTTCAAAGAAAATGGGAATTTTTACGTAAAAGCTTTGGCCCAGGGTTGATTTAATGTTTTCCTTTGGGATAATGCACACTTGTGATTGTGTCCAGTCATGATGTTGTTTTACATGGCTTTTGGCTGTTCTTCTATTTTAATGGTATCCTTGTCTTGTTATGGTGGTGGTACCCCATCGCCTCATCACATCACACTCTAAATGCACACATCATCAAATCCCAAAACATATTGTACCTAAATTCATTTATCATCATTTACAATCCTTAAGTAAACCTAAGATAAGGCATTTTCTTTTGAGAGTATATTTTTTTATTTGCTCATTTGATATCTCAGGACTTTACGGTGGTGATGGTGGTGAACGAAACCAACGAAAACTAATTTTGGTTTTTCTTTCTTTGGATGACGATATCTAGTCTATATGATGGCTTAGCAATTATTACTATTATTGTAAGTAGATACTTTATGTTTTCTATTTGTGGAAGAAGAGCCTTATTAATTATTAAACACTACTCATAGTTTACTTATTTGGGTTTCTTGATGGACGCTTAAAAGTGCAGTTAAGTGTTTTCTGCTCTTTTGATATATAAGGACATCAGCATGTCCCCCCGCACAAAAATACTTGTATCTCTTATCTTCCCTTTTGCCTCCTTCAGAATCTGCACTAAAACGTGATAATATAAACCTTATTTTTTTGTGTGTGTGTAACAGGTATCCATATATATGTGTAGTCGTAATGATGATAATAAAATCCCTGTTTCTATAATATAATCGTTAGAATGTCTGTTGATGTGCATGTAACGTATGCAAAAGAAAGAGTCTTTCTTGTCGCTGTTGATTATTATTTTGAAAAAAGATTTTGTAGAGATAACTTTAGAAAACGTTTCTACATTTTAATGGGCTCCATAATATATCTCGACATTACCTTCATAGAATTGTACAAAAATAAGCGAAAAAAGTAACAATGGCCCAAGTGTCCAAGAAGGATGAACAAGATAATGCACCTCACAGTCGGTGTGATGAGATATTTGGTAGAAAATCATTCGCATTTTTCAGTCCCTGGTTCTGGCACAAAGAGGCGCATTGAACAGTCAGTCTGTGATCAGTGGTTGACTGGGTGGGATGCACAAATGGAAATAAGTCAGTATTATTGCTGATTGCACAAGAGATTATTATAAGTTCTTTCTCTTCTTCACTGCTCTTTCTTGACTTTCAAGTGCATTTTACAAGTTTCCTTACGATAGATGAGTATTAAAAAATGTTTCTCTGTTCATCATCACTCTGATCATCATGATCATCACCGTGCTTTGTGTGCATGTATGTGTGAATTTTTGTACACTTCTACGATTTACGTCATTCGTACATCTGCACACAGTTTGTACAAGTTTATGAATTTATAGCTTCGCCTTTGGTTCGTTTATTCGTGTTGGTTATTTTTCTGGTGTCATATAAATAACAAGAAACGATGATGATACATATAACATGTAGTATGTGCACATGCTTGTGTTTTTCTTACTCCGCATCATCATCATCATGTGAGCTTTTGAGTAAAATCCTCTATCTTTAATCCAAAACGTGACTTTTTGGACTTGAACTTGCTGGAGAAATGGAACATGGATAGCAGAAATGTGAAGGAATGACTGACAAGAGTGGCAAAGTTGGTGTACGATACGAGAGCTATCAGCAGAATCAAAATAAGCATAAAGTGGCCATGATATAGGCATATATCAATATGAGTTGTGTGTGGATTGAGGAAGACGGAGAAGAAGATGAGATGGGAAGATGAACAAAACGGAGACAGTATTGCGCTGAGCTTCGTTGAACGCGTATCATGCAAATGTGTGGCATTAAAGATGAGCTCACGTTTTGTCTCTTGACTTTGTCTCGTGTTGCCGCAAGTGTGTGTGTGGACGTGTATATAAATATATCGTAAATCGCAACTAGACCTCTAACATTGTTGAAAGAAAAGACTCATCAACTTCATCAAATTACATACATGCTCAAATAATTAGTTTTTTATAAAGAAAGCACCATAAATTTGAATTAAAACTGTGTGTAACAACAGGAAAATGTGTTTGTGAGATTGAAGTATCTTTCAGTCTCTTACATGGTAATGCATATAATGCAAAAACTGGAATTTAAAACCCATTTCATTTTACAACTACAACTTAAACAACAATAACAAGCTGTCTGTGATATATTCCATAGTATGTGCTGTGGGATACTTGTTTTATTGCGTTGTTGTACTTTAAAATTACCATCATTCTTTAATTGCATTTTTTTGCAGATATCAAGAGACACCGGTCTTTCCAGACAACTTTACATCCATACAACCCAGCCTCCCAGGCTAATCCGCCACCATCCCCAGCTACATCGGTAAACTTTATCGAAGAGACCTTTTGGGACTACTATGATTATGAACTTGAAAACTCCTCCTCTGACCCCGGCTCAACACCAAGAAATCTTAGAAAGTCAGCGACCGCAGCAGCAATATCTGACATAGCTGCAGCAAAACGTCCATTGGACAAGAGTAACGCAGCAAATATCACAAACAAGTATTCAGTTCGCACTCATTCACATCACCAACATCCCCAAGACTCGAAATCCGCTGCTGCCCTTGCAGCCTTCCGAACAGATTCCAATCGGTCAAGTTGTGAGCGAAGCTTGGGCGAAACAATGGACTACGACTGTTCACTGAAGATGAACCATTTTTCCTCACTCTCCGACACGGAAATTAACGACACGTCAAAATATGACAAAAAGGAAAAGCAGTCATTTCATCCAACAACATCCGGCGGATACAGGCGACACAGTAACGAACTGGAAACACTTCCTCGCTCAAGTCATCCTCATTCTCATCAACATTACGCAACCATTTCATCTACAAAAAATCCGTACTTACCTGCCAGTGAATACGTATATAGACGAAGACATGATGAAATGCTCAATGAAGCTCCTCCAAAACCGGAGAGAAAGTCTAGAAACGGCAAACGATCATTAAGCCTGAATGCATATGACGGACGGAGATTATTTTCGCCCTTGAAAACATATTGTGTTCTCATGAAGGAAAATATTGAACCGGAAAATAAGGTGCAGAATAATGTTCCAGATAGCAGCAGACATTCTCCGTTCTACTTGACAAGTCATCAAGATCATAGCAGAAGTAATGGAGCCACGCATCCAGTTATTTCATCGACCTCCAATAGTGCCATTTTGAACAACAATAGTTCACCAATTTCGCTCAGCTTAACCACTTCATCGTCGTCGCCATTAAAATTCAACAGTTTGCCAAGAGAAAGGTACATTCGCATTGAACGTGAAGATGGAGACGGTTCGATAAACGTGGAAAAATACTCTTCATTAAAGTATCCATCACGGAGAAGTGAAGTACTTTTGGGCAAAAGCAGTTCACCAGCAGCAGATCATTACCAAAACCCGATCTCGTCAAGAGCTGCAGTGGACATTGGTGAAAGTAGCAGTAATAACAAGGGAAGGAACGTGACAAGAGTGCCAATTGTGAAGGATGACAGCGATATAGACAGCTTTCCAACACACCGCAGCAACTTTACATTTACCAGTAATGTCTCCCCTCCAAAAAACAAAATTGAACGGTCTCAGTCTTACAAGGAGATCTCATCTTCCCGACCATATCCATACTATCATCATTACCACCCGCAGCAGCATCATCAAAATATCGCGAGCATGCAAGCAGGGAAACAACCGGCAACATCTCCACAAAATATTATTCCACAGCAGAACCGCCACCACCATCTCCGTCACAATCTCGCCACCAACTTTACCGATAAGTCTTCCACTATAGCTGACCTCAATTTCATGCCTGCCGGAACAACAACAACATTGCCAACAAATTTTCGAACCAAAGGCAAAACTACTTCCTCATCGCTGAGCGTTTGGGATGGGAGCAAACAGCTCGACACTGAAAAGAATACAAGCGCTCGGCCCAGCAATTTTTTCAGTTCGGATTTTGACGATGGAAGTGATGTGGTTATTGAAAACTTTATAAAAACACACAGCAGTAGCAGCGGTAACACACCTAATAATAATACAAGCAACACATTACCGAAAAGAAAATATCCACCCAGCACAACGCACATTTCCCTCGCACCTCAACAGCAACAGCGCAGAGGGAGTGAGAACGATCACTTGTACTACGAGAAGGAGAATGCAACAGCCTCTAATAAATCAGATTTTAAGGAAACAAACTTTCAACGAGATGGTTCTAGTGACAATTATCTTCGTCAGTGCTCCACTTTCCCACGTGGAGCGAGTAGTCAACGAAAGCATGTAGACAAGGATGATAATGCCTCTACTATGGACTCTACAGCACCTACTACTCAAACACAGACTGAACATTTGCCAAATTTTTATAAGAATTCTAGTAGTAATGATAGTAATACACGGAACAATGCCTCCAACTATCCTAAAGGTTATCCACATCATGATGAACTAGACGTTTTCTTTCATCCGACAACTACCAGTAGTTCTAAAGAATTCGATAATGTGCCAAAACAGCAACAATCTTACCAAAGTGCTGGTATGGGAGAGAGAATGGTACCAATTAAAATAGCAGCGCAGACAGCAGGTCCGGGATCCAGTGCAACGTTACCGCATCCATATATACGGCGAAAGAACCAAGTAGTAATGACCAACGGAGCAGAAAAATCCCGTCAAGCAGGAGGGATTGACGGTGACAAGCATGGAACAATAATGCAGAGCAAAACTCCTTCCCCAAATTCCGGTCCTTCCATCTCCGAAGTGGAAATGGATATCGAACGGGATATATTTTACCAAAAAACACGGAGCCTCGACAGAGTACGACCTTCTTCAAAATTGAAGCTAAAATCGGTGCTGAGTTTGGGAAGATCAAATAATGGAGGAGATAATAAAGCAGATAGTGCGCATCATCATCAACAGCAGCAGCAGCAACAACAACGTTTACCTATGATGGAAATAGACTATTCAGATTCCCAACCGTACAATAACAAAAGTCGACTTCATGAAAAGCTCTTCTCAATAGATCAAGTTGACAGGAACTATGCAAATACAAGAAACAACGGGGCCATTGGGAATGCTAGCAGTAAATCTATTAGCAACGTAACTAGTGATCTACTTCAGCCTCAGCCAATCCACCATTCATCTAGTAATACAGCTGCACCCATACCTTCCCCAAGACTGAAACGAAAAGTGAAGCTTCAGCAAGAGCCGATGATAACAAACACACAAAATGCGACTCTTTACTCTCCAAAAATAAATGGAGATGAAATGAGTTCAAGCACTAGTTCTTCCACCAAACTTATTGGACCAGGGACAAATTATGGGAGCAAAAAACTGTTCCCTTCTCCTTCGCCTTCCAATAATACTCCTACCGCCGCTTCTACCGTTTCAACTCGTTTGTTAAATGAGCCGGATACAAGCAACCAACCAACGCAATATCATGATACAGTAACTCGTGCAAGTGGTGCTGAAACAAATGCGCCCAACAAATCCAGCACTAATCCAATTTCATTTGGAAGCTACATCAGTCTCAATGACACTGGCGGCGGTGGTGGTAGCCCCAGCAGTAGTAGTAGATTCACTCTTGCCAAGGAGACTTCAATAAAGTCTGATCAGCCGAATCAGCACCATCATTATCCTCATCACCATACGACGACATTCATTGGTGGTGCTGGTGCTAATGGTGTTGACGGAACAATGAAAAGTGAAAAGTCAACTAGTGCAAATCACATTAGTCAACCATCAAGTAGTCCCGTTACGCCTAATTACGCGAATTCAGATAGCCCTGGAGCCAATTTCATGATCTCTAACTCTGCATCAACCATGAACAACTCATTTATGTCATCTGCACCCACAGTAATTGAATTTGATGTGCAGCAGCAGCAACCATGTTCATCTTCTCCAAGTGGCTCCAAACAGTTTTCGTCAGACTTTAAGACAAAAGCAATGCAATCCACACCATCCGAACAGTATTCTCCGTCCCACTCACCGCATAGCCATCAACAAATTAAATCCGCACTTGCTAATAACAGCAGCAATTTCACCGAGTCTGGTAAATTGGCAAGTGCTGGTGGCAAAGCAGTTAGATTTGAGCCTCACGTTATAGCAATGGAGATTGAGTCAGAGCAGCGTAAATTATTGCAACAACAAATGAATCAGCAACAGCAGCAGCCACATCAAGTTTCTGGGACATCAGGCCCAGTGAATAATAATAATATTAACAGCAACGGGATTAATTCTGTGCCTGGTGCTGCTTCTGTTGATGGTGGTTATAATGGAGCAGTAAGTGGCATGAAATTAAATTCTGGAAATAATATGCACAGACACGGCCATCATCATCATGCTAATAAGGGGAGCAGTAGGCAGCAGCATTACGTTCATGCCAGCTCATATCTCCCCGTTCTTTATCACTCTTATCATCAACAACAGCATAAATATATCAGAAAGGGGACGGGTGGGTCCATAGCTGGAGGTTCTGGTATCAAAGGTGGAAAGAAGAGTAAAAAATACAAGGGTTTTGTAGCGAGAGCTATTGCCAAAGTTAAAAGTAAGGCTGCCGCAGCCGCAGCAAAGAAAGATTCCTCCTCAACGACAAACAGTGCTCCAACCGTTTACTATCCTGTGGGAAAGGGAAACCCTCCACCAGGAAGCATTTTACCACACTACACCAGTGCATCCAATGACAGTTCAAATGTTCCAACATCCAGTCCCCAAATCAGCAATCCTTCTGCATCCTCCGTGATAACCTATATCAGTCCACAACCACCTGTACAACAAGACGGTTCTTCGTCCATGCAACAAGAAGTATTAAATCATCGTTCTGCGCCAAGTATTACCGTGAGTCTGTCCTCTATTGAAGACGTAGGAAAAACTAATAACAGTAAAATTAATCTAAGCGGTCATAGTAATCAATCAGTGTCTCCTACCAAAGTCATTGGAGAGTCGAGTACTGGAGAGGAGGCAAGAAACGTTACAAGTGGCATTCCCAAAAAGTTTACTCCGTCGTCAGCGGGAAGACGCAAAAAGATTTTGCAAAAATCCCAGAAAGGGATATCCCATTTACCATCACCACCGCAAAGCTTGTCAAGAAGAATGGACGGATACAGTGATAATTTGGGCTCATCATCATCAGAGCACTTTCTTTCTACTGCTACCAATGATCATCAGCATCCTAAACAGGGTGGGGACGGTGGTGGTAACGTGCCAATACCCGATTCATTCTTATTGCAAACTGATCGAATTACTCCCAGCTCAACATCTTCATCCTCATCTAGCTCGTTTACTTCTAATCTGCAAGAATCCTATGAGCTGTTTCACAACCAAACGTTGCCCGAGAATGGTCATGAAATGGTGACTGCTTCTACAACGACTGCTTCTGCAGTAGCGGACGACTCTGACGAAGAGAAATGTGATAGTTTGAATGAAGATGAGGACTCTGATAATGCAAATGACGAGGATGAGGACGGGCCTCCAATTTTTAAATCATTTGACGAAAGTGATTTTGGCGAGGAGGATGACGAGGAGCCAGACTTTGTATTCTATCCCACTCCTCGCAGTATCGTTAATAATAATAAGCCCTTGGGCCCCTCGTCTTCTTCTTCGCTTGTAACTTCTCCTTTTCCTTCGTCAAGCTTGGCTAGGCATTACATTGATAATGATCGAAACAAAGCAATTACAAGCGTTGTTACTTCTTCAACAGATGTTGAATCGTATGCTCCCTTTGCTAATAATAATGAGACCACGACGAAAGGAAATAATAATAAAAATATTAGCCACAGCAGCAGCAGCATTAGCAGAGGTGGTGGTGATGGCGCAGCTCCGTTTCAATATTCAGATTCAACAAGCGATAATAATGGCATCAACAATAGTGGTAACAGCAACAGTACAGCAATCAACAGAAACAAAGGGAAATCGTCTACGGCTGAGCCAAAAATGGTTGTAGGCATTCCAACATATCGCTCACCCAATTCAAGACGGCTAATCAATTCTCATAATCAGCATTATGGAAAATCGCAAGCCTCATTTCCCAATGCCAATCCCACAGCTTCTTCGTCATTGTCATCATTGTCAAAATCCACTGAAAATGTCAAACAGCAGCCATCCACCAAATCATCATTCCCCTCATTTCTCAAAGAGCCTCACCCATTACTTCAGCAGCAGAACAGCAACAATGCAGACGATAATGCAGTCGTAACCAGCCAAGGAGATAATAGTGGTGCGATGATGATGATGGGAGCTTCTTTTGGCACTCATAAGGATTCAGCTAATAGCAGTAGTAACAACAATAGGTATGATCAGTCTATTTCTGCTGAAGACGTCAGGAGTGTTGCTGATGCAAAGACAGAACAATTGTCGCAGCAGAAACCAGCAGCATCAAGGAATACACAACAGCAACATAGTAAGAATGAGAATCATGATGATAATGATTACGATGATGATAAAACTTGTGCTCCTAGTGCATCCTCGCAACAACCATTTGTTCCTTTCCACGATAAGAATAATGGCAAAGGTAGGTATTATGAGAATCAAGTTACCGCAGCAGTACATGAGCAGCGCAGTAGTCGTGATTTTCAGCAGCCAGAACATGTACGGAATGTCGACCAAGACACCTTGCAAAAGGATGTTCTCGTTGATGTAAACTTAAAAAATGCTGCTGGTAGTAATAATGCATGCATGTCTACTAGCAGTACTACAACTTTAACTGCAACTTCAACAAGTCATGTTGCTGATTCATGTAGAGATGACGATGATGATAATGGTAACGTAGAAGAAAGGGTTGTTTCTTCACAAGTCAATCCTCACGATGCTAAAGGATTTACTAAGACGATTTCTACATCAAAAGAAGGAATTGCTTCAGCAGTTACCTCCACCACCGCCATCAGCACAAAGGGGAAGAGTACTGGTGCCACAGTGAGCGCAAATAGAAAGAAGAATGAAGCAGGTAGGTTGAGTGACCTAACTACTACCCCTGCTAAAAGACCAACATCGCCACCACCACCATCACCAACCCGTGGCCATCCACATTCACAACAACAATTAGCAGCACTAGACCAAAAAAATGTAGGGAAAAATGAAGAAGGAGAGGGCCTTCGATATGGTGCAAGTACAAGTGCAAATGCGAAATACCTCAACAATGCTCCTTGCGATTCCTCTAATGTTGTTCGTGAGGATAACAAGTTGTTAAATGTAAAAAGTAACTCGACACCACTACATCTGCAACAAGAAGAGCAAGACGAGGATTCATTATTGCAAGCACGAACTTCATCATCATCATCTTCCCCTTCATGGGCGAGTAATAATAAGAAGAGCCCTAGTAATATTAATGGTGCTGCTCCTAATAACACGGATAGGGAAAATCATAATACCGTGGCCAAGAGTAATAATGAAACTCAAAAAGATGTAGAGAGGTTGCAAAGGTTGGAATTGGTGAAACGGCAGCACCAAAATATTTTGACTCACATTAACAACAGTAGTCAACAAAAAGAAAATTTAAAAAGTTGTGGCAGTAGTGATAACGCTAACGCTATAAGTCCCTCTTTATCAGAAGCATCATCCCCCCACCTCCAACAACACCATCTCCACCAACAGCCCCAATACTACTATTCTCTTGGTGCTGAACAGCCAAATTCTTTGGAAACCCAGTGTGCAAATGACCAAAGCTTTCTAAGTGAATCGGAAGTGAGCAGTGGGAAGAGCCCAAGTCCCAGTCCGAGATTTAAGACAAAGAAACTACTTGCGAGTCGTGTTCCACAACCCAAGTTTCAACATCATCATCTTCACCGTCCGTCTGGTGGAAGGGATCGTGGTAAAAAGTCTGGATCTCTGAGCGGTGGAGCTGCTGCGGATTCTGGAAGTGAAGACGAGGAAGAGGAACACCACCTGTTGAATACGCCACAAACGAGAAACTCTCCTCGTGAACAAAGTAAAAGCAGGAGCAATGTGAAGGGTAGCAGTGCTCAGGCAGTACAAAAGGAGTCCCAAGTACCACAGGACGACATCAGAGAGAAGGATTGCAGTAGTCCCCTTTTTTACCCAGATTCTGGCCCTACTGGAATGTCCATATTCCCTCCACAACAACAACATCCTCACACAAAAGCACCATCTGCTCCCGAGTCAAGTAATGTTGGAAAATTCAAGAGTCGTGTTTTACTAAACTCGGACGACTTGGAGGATGATGAGGAGCTGTCACGTGCTGTCGCAGATGTCATTAGTAATAAAGTCGTCAGTGGGGGAGGAGGTCAAAAATGTACAGGAAGTGGCGGAGAAAGTCAGAAAAAGAATATAACCACGGTGGAAATCAGTGGGGACGTGGGCATTGTCTCCAATAATTTGCTGCAACATGTGTCCACCGTTGGTGGATCCACTCGCCCACCTACTTTCTCTGAGTCTACCAGTATTAATCATAGACAAGGAGTTGTTTCCAGTGACCACCTCCAGTCTTCCGGGCTGAGTTTGATTCGGCAGCCAAACTTGTTGGATTTGCATAGCTCGTCGGATGAGGAGGAAGACTCGTTGGCGGAGGAGAGCGGCGCCACGGCTAATATTGAAAAACCGATAGAGCCTGAAATAAAAACGAAATTAATCAGTAGGGTGCGACGGGATCCGTTTAGTCTAGCGGAGGAGGTGGGAAGTAGTGTTAGTGCCAATGAGAGTAGCGGTGACAATGACACTGAAAAGACGAGTGATGATAACTCGTCGGATTGGCAGTCTGAAAGTACAAACACGGTGATATTCAGAGGAAACCCATCAATTAATGACCCAAATTCATCATCCTTTTATGCAAGTGGTTATCTAGACCCGGAAATCCAAATAAACAACATTACAGTTGGTGATTATCATGAAGATGAGCACGCTGCACAGGAGGATTGCGGAAGTGTCGTAGCAGAGGCCGCGTCATCCACTGACAATAATAGTGTAGTTGGCAAAGTGAATGTGGGCTATAAAGCCACCAAGGTAAACAAAGTAAGCACGGATCTTATCATTGGCATCAAAAAGGCTTCGGCCGATAACACTTGTACATTATCATCAATAGCATCGCAGGATGCTGATGGCGGCAGTGCGACAAAAATAGGTTCCAAGCGTAAATTTGATAAAGGTAATGATGTAAGCAGCAGCTCATCGTCCTCATCATCAGCCGTTGACTCATCTGAAGAACTTGGAAAATCGAATGAAACGTTGACAGACATTCCAATATCCAGTCATCATCCTAACGATCAAGTTGTTGGTGCTCAACGTTGTGCACAAGAGCAGGACCACTTGGAAGTTGAAATGGTGATGCACCCAGAAAATAAATTAGTTAACGGCAACAGTTCTACTAATAGTAATAGACTTTATGTATCAAACAATACCAAGTCTCCCCATCATCGAAGGGAAAGCCCTGAAGGACAAGAACAAGAAGTACCTGATCAAACCTGTTCTGAGGAGAACGATAAGATTTCAGAGGAAAAGTCTGTTGGTGCAACGAAGGTGCAGGTAGCTACCGATAGATTAAATCCTGGAGGTGTTGTTCCGAATGCGAAAGAAAAGAAGATGGAAGATGGGGGAGGAGGTGAAAGCGGTGGGAGTGGCGCAAGTGATAACAACTCCGGACAAAAGTCCCAAAGGAAAGGAAAGTCCATACCCAGAGGCACAATAAGCAAAGAGAAGATTTTACAAAACGTACTGAGTCAGATTCCGAACAGGTCTTCGCCAGATGGCGCAGATAAATCTGATAGGGACGCAACGCCTGAACTGGAAGTTGAGTCACCGACACCAAACGCAGGTGTGATTGACAGCTTTGATGTTACCTCAGATGAAGATAGTTGGGTGGAAGAGATCCTCTTTGAGGATGAGGATGATGCGTCGTTTGAAGAGGCTGTGAAAAAGCTACCACCACCACTGGACTTGACCCTGCATACAATCGTGGAGGAGTCATGTGAAGAATCTGAGGCTGAAAACAGTGGCAATTTTTACCAACCTTCAACAAGTGGTCTCGGGAGTCAAAAGAATGCTTCCTTGAGCCAGTCGGAGAGCAATGCGAATGAATTAGAAAAGTATTTTAATTTTGGCATTTACACAGACACCAACTCCGGATCCAAGAATAGTTTGCCTCATGAGGAATCAGAATTTTCCGACACGTTCAGCGAGTCGAGCTTTTCCCTTCAGGAAGATGACTTTGACAATGGAGTACAAGAGGGACTTTTGGACCCTGCGGAACTGGCATCAACGCGCTTGGAAAAGTATTTTTATAATTTAGGAGGACCCCAGTCAATGATGAATCCGATTAGTAGTACAATTATCAACCAAAATGCTGACTCGGATTCCGTAGGATCCGAATCTGATTCAGATAATAGCGTGCTTGAGAAACGGAAAAAAGTATTGAAGCATCATCGACGGTCGGCAGACTTTGAGGAAGAGTTTGGAGACAAGGTTTCCGATGAAGAGGACAGCTTTGGGTTTGGTCAAGATGGATTTGACACGATTAAAAAGACGGCGAGAAAGGCGAAAAAGTCTGGTAGCGACGGGAATATTGCAAATGACAACAGCAGTACTTCCTCCACTATGAACCACAGTTCATCCGGAACACTCACGGATAAGGCTGACAGTGATGCAAATCCATCTTGTTCCACCAATGCAAGCAGTAAGAGCCCAAGCGCTTTGAAAAAGTCTGATTCTGAGTCTTATTCCAACAAAGCTTCTTCGAATCCATCTGGGCATGAGAAGCCTGTCATTAAGGTTAACAGAAGCAATAGTTTCACGTGGAGCTCTGACGAGGAAGTAAATATAATGATGTCTAAATTGAGGCAGCTCATAAAAAATCTAATCAAGTCAAAGACAGAAGGTGCTAGTGATGCCACTGCGCCTCCTGGTACGTCACAAACGCAAGACGGAAGCACGGGTAATAGTAGCAAGGATAAGCAGCTAGTCTATTTAGAGAACGAGCTAATCAGGCTCATGAAAACCGACAACCTGAAAAATATTGTGGAATATTTGAGCTCAGAAGAAAGCGACGTGGATGATGTGTACAAATTCATCAAAGTGGTCAATTCCGCTGGAAGTACCCCAGTTGACTTGGACGACCTCGGTGATCTGGGAGACTTGGACATTGATGATCCCAATTTGCTGGAAAACCTTCAATCCACAATTCAACTTCAACAGGATGGAACCATCTTACCAGGCGTTTCGCCCAAAAGCAGCCCTGCGCTATTGGCCAAAGTTATGCATCATATTGGAAATAGATTGAATATGTGGATGAAGGATGAAGGGAACGTGGAAGAAGATAACAATGATGACAGCGGCACCCTGAAATGTGCACCAAGTGTAAGTTCTGACTTGAACGAGGACAGGTTTAGCTGGAAAGGGAGCTTTGAATCTGCGCTCGCTGCAAAACGGCAAAGTGTCGGCTCAACGGATTCCATTTCCAGTTCCGATTATGGACAAGACAAGTAAGGATCTTTATGTTACAAATTAATTCATGAAAAAATACATGTTAACTGTGCATGTGCTGTGACGTGATTGGTATGCTTTAATTTTCTCCCCAGATCAATGCTTCGCTCTTCATCGCTTCACCATTTGACTACTTCACAACCAATAGAGGAAAACAAAGAGGAAGAAGAGTCCAATTCGTCTTTGCCAAGGATGACCAACTTGTGCAACTCCTTGCCCAGGCTCAATCAGCCAAACAATCCGGCAATATCACGCGCTCATAGTTTAGTCATGACCGGGAAAAATGAGCAGCCCCAACCCGGAACTGAAACTTATCCAGTGAGTATCAGTGGACCAGTGAAATCTGCCAGGTACCGCCCACCCGGTTTTCAGCCTAGTATGAAGGCAAAGCGAATTGACGTTGAAGAAAAAGCTAGTCCAGCCATTTTGAGTCAATCGACCCCTGTCCTGACTCAAGATTCTACCAATTTGAAAGTGAGTGGGGAGTGATGTGGGTTTTTAATTGAGACATGTTGACATGAGCACATGAGGAAAATCATAATGAATTTACTATTTTTATTTGCAGAACCGAAGCGATTCTATGGGAAGCATTGCTCATGATGTAAAACCTGTCATTAATGTGAAGGGTCAAGCGGAGTTTGGCCTACAATATAATTATAAACTAGCTTGCTTGGAAGTGAAAGTGGTAGGCTGCCGAGATCTTGCTTCTGCCGATTCCAAAAGAAATCGTTCTGATCCGTAAGTCTGAATTGCAAATCAGCCCAAATTTAACAAGAGGAAGGCGTTTCACTCCAAGTCCGACCCTAGAGTGATTTCCAGTATAAAATCTATATTAAAAGAAATTCTCAATGTCAATTTTTGAATTTTTCAGATATGTGAAAGCTTATCTTTTACCCGATAAGTCTAAAGCTGGAAAAAGAAAAACCAAAACCAAGAAGAATACACTGCATCCTGTGTTCGACGAAGTTCTGAAGGTAGCATTCCCTACTACATGACTATGTATTATTCAATGGATGTAGAACTCATAATTACGTTTGTTGGATTTTTAGTTTCCCCTCACACTATCCGATCTTCAAAAAAGAACGTTATGGCTTAGTGTATGGCATAGCGATATGTTTGGAAAGAATGAATTCCTCGGTGAAATTCTGGTTCCTTTAAAGGATAGAGTGTTTGATGACCCTAATCCTAGTTGGTGGGATCTTCAAGAAATGGTAAAAAAGTTACTGCTGAATATTTTCACGCCAAATATATGCAAAATATATATATATGTGCTTATGAATTTCTCTCTATTTTTACAATAGTCTGGTGAAATGGAAGGCATGCCAAAGGGGGATGTTGTAATAGCATTAAAATGGACACCAAAGACTGACAGCACGGGCAACTTGTCTGTGCTCGTGAAAGAGGCGAAGAATCTTGTTCCAGTGAAAAACGGAAGTCCCTCAACCTTTGTAAAATGGTAAAAAAATGTTTTAGTTTCGTAGATTTTGGACTTTTGGACAATTCATATATGTATTACATTATTGAAGGTATTTTATAATGTACCATGTCTCTCTTAAAATGTCAGGATTTTGCATGCATGTAGGCCAGTTTCATGATTATCATGTTGAGTGACGGATCAATACGGTTGTGCCGTACAGCACAAATACTTAAATGGTGGAAGATATTTAATTATTTTATTTTTCTTCCCTTTCTCTGTATTATAGACCGTAGCTTCAGCTGACTAGAAACTACAAAATAGTTTTTAGTCTGGCGTCTGTATATTTCTTTCAAAAAATTATTTAGCTCTCGGTTTTGGTAAGTCGTGGAGGCAAATCTCTCTTCTTCATCTCTCTTTTGTTTCCTGTTTCGTGGTGGCTTAAAATTGATGAAATAACGTTAACAAAATCCGTGAATCTTTCTACTTTTTACTTACTACGCATGTACTTTGAAATTTTCACTAGCCTCTATTTTAATATTGTGTGAATGTTGAATGCGCTAATAATAATAATGTGTGCGTGTTTTAGCACGGAAATAATACACGTGTTATATTGCGAATACCTGACTGAACATTAATTTATTGTGTGCTACTTTGTGTAATGCAACCGTGTCATAGTTTTAATCGTTTTGGAAAGCTATGTCTTACATTGTGGTGTATAACATTACTGACTGTCAAATCACTTTTGTATTTTTTAAAAATTGTGCTGCGAGACAGTATATTTTAATAATGTACCCATTTTTGCATTTTACAGTGCTTTGCTTTCCGAAAAAACGAGAAAACAGAAGACATCCATTTGGTAAGTGTTCTAGAAGAACAGCAAAACGTGTACATGCAACAGTAATAGTGAAACTAACTAAAACTAATTAATTTTTTTAGTCGAAGAAATTTCAACCCAATCTGGAATCAAACCCTGTTGTTTGAGGACGTGGATGATGAAGGAGTTGAAATAACCATATGGAATCATGATTTGCTAGCAAGCCATGATCTTATCGGCACTGTTCGACTCGAATACGATAATCCGTTGTGGGAATCAATGATTTCACGTCCCTCCTTTTGGGTGGAAGGTGGACTTAAACTGAGCTAAAATTTTATCGACTAACCAATAAATACCAATACCAGAGTGTGGAAAATGAAGCAATTGCATCGAAATAGGTGATATTAGACCAATTAACAAAAAAAACGTATGAAACTTGGCACTTATATCACGAACATGTGAAATGAATAAATAGGATGAAAGCGAAATAATAATCTTTATATTGTGCAGTTGTTTGTAACTTCCAATTTGTCAGTGTGAATAGATTTGTATATAAACTTGATTTACAAACATGTTACGAGGTTCTTATTTACACTACTGCAAATTAATATAATTAATACCATCTACTTAATACTTCTCATACGTTTGACGTATTAAACTTAAGTACGAATTTAAATGAATGCAATTTAATAACTACTTTTTATAATTGTAAGTAAAATAATCAACCATATTATACTCAATATTTCATACGTATTTTTCAATACCATTTATGTACATGTAGTATAGGAAAAGAAAGTGCCTTTTTGTCCTTACTATCGATATTTATATAATTTTATATAAAGACAATAATTATTATTAATAATATCTATTATTACACCATAATTTTCAACAAGTTAACTAATTAGATTCTAGATGTTATACTTATAAATATTTTATTAGCGAATCGAAACGAAAGCGAATTTTTGTTGCAAATTCACTGCATTTTACTTTTAGTACTCAAGGACAAAGTTTTATAATAATATATTACACCGTTTGTAAAACTACGCCTTTTATAGTTTGTATTTAAGTTTCGTCAAGTAGCAAACGACGTCCGAAAAAAATAAATTGTTTCTTTCGAAATTTAATCGCAATTTATTTCATCTTTCATGAGAGGTGCGTAACGGTCATTGAAATTCCAAATAACAAAGTCATGAAATTGTGAATAAAATTATTGTAAAGAAATATTTCGGGAAGATCTATGATGGCTAGAACAGAGACCAATATAAGTAAGTCTTGTTTGGTCTATGTGGCTAGAATAGGTGAATAGGGGAAAGGGAGAATGACATTGTAGTAACAGCATCATCATCTTATTGTTTCCACTACATTGCACACTATGGTCATTTAACCGATTGCAAAGTAAAATTTTCCTACCTTTACACTTTGTCTTGGTTTTTGATTCGTTTAACCCACAGCTTATATCGGTTTAATCCAGAGCATCGAATGCACTTTTTTATGCAGTTCGTTCTTCACCAACTGTGCAACATTGAAGCTAACCCCTTTCCTACTCTTCCTTTCATTGAAATATATATCCGACAGGGTAGCGATACCAGACAACCTTATAGTATAGTATAGAAGGAGAATTGCTGTGCCGCTAAAATATGGTCGCTAGTTCCGGCCTCCGCTTTCCTCGGTATCCGTTCATAAATGTCACAAAGGTATTCCGCCTTTGGTCACGGGAAATCAGGATGTAAGTTGTTGGTTCTAAGAAACAAATTAAATGGGAAAAGGAAGGAAGCAGAGCCATACTCATGCCCGTTGGCCTATGTTGTCCACTTTCTTTTTTGTCTAAAATGTGAAAATACTGTTTAGCTCGGTCAATAATGTCTTATGGGGTATTAAATGTATTAAAAGATACAACGGTTCTGAAAACCAAGCATTCCTTTCAAAGTATGTTTTCTTGTGCCTAATTTTTATTCGGTGAAGCGATTTAGAGCATGAAAATGCAACTGCAACTCGTTTATTCCAAATGTGTGCAAGCTATCATATTACTAACTGGGTATATGTACATACTGACATACTATATGCACTTATGTAAAAGAAAATCGTTTTACACTTAGGCGTCACATTATCGTTGCTGCCATTATTACTAAATTACCAATTCCATTCTACTCCTCCTAGTCTCGTTTTCGGTCGTATTATTGTTGTAGTATGTAAAAAAGCCCAACTTCATATTTCATGAGAGAAAGGGAGAAAGTGCAAGAAGCGGAGAAGGGGTTGTAAAAAACGGGAAAATCAAACAGAAAAAGTCGCTAGAGCCAGAGCATTGAGCATCCTAAAGTCGTTGTCAGCGTCAGCAGCAGCGGTGAAGTCATCGTGAAAGCGAGTCACATAAGAATCAACAGAATAATGTGTTTTTGTGCTGCGAAGAAAGCACATTTTCATGGCACATGGTAGAGAAAATTGTCGGAAATCGTTTTTCTTCTCTCTGTACACTATTATCACTAGAAGACAGTTTTTTTTCACATTTCTTTGGTATTGCGCTCTAGTTTGCTGTTGCTGCGGTAGGTTTTATTGCGGTGAGAGTGAAAGCATCAGGAAAGGAGAGAGAGAATGGCATATTGTTTACGTAGAGTTAGCAGGATGTGAAAGGCTCTTTGGTACGGACCGTGGTTACAAACAACGAGAACATTTTCTTTTGTAAAGAAAAACAGACGAATAACTGATCTGATGTTATCTATATGCTCACGTAGGTATGTGGAAAGTAAGTTAGTTTGGTTGGGGTGAAGCGACTACTTATATACGTCCCCGTGATAACGATATAACATTTCATGCACTTAATACTACGGCATTTCCCGTCTCTGTTTTATGGCGCAGTGGAGGAAGAAAGAAATATTTAAATGTTTTTTGAATTTCATACGGGGACAACTTTGTGTTCTTGGCATTCAAAAAAGGAAGGATGTGATGCATCTTTTGATTTTTTTATTTCTTCACTATAGTAGTCTGCCACATTCGGCGTGGGTGGATTTAACTTTTGGGATTTCTGAAAGAAAACGAAAAAACGTAAAAGTGAAGAATCAGAAAAAAATGTTCAAGAATGCAACGGTTGCAGCGGTGAACTTGTGTTTCTAGAGCAGGGGCTTTAAAGTATACTGCGGTAGTAAGCCGGGGAAGCCATTCTATAAATCCCTCCATTCAAGCTATGAGTTGTATGTAAAATGTGCTGTAATTTTTAATGCAATTATAATAAATATTGTGATGGTTCTTGTAGGAATGGGGTAGTTAAATTTGCCTGGTAAAATTGCTGTTTGGTTGAATTTCAAGAATATAAAAAACGAATAATGGGTGGTCATGTGCCATTAGTATGTGTACTATAGAAAACGCACAAACGCATCTCCTCTGGATTTTTATGCCGTTTTATGTAAAAGAAAACCTGGAGATTTTTTTGTGATGTGGTTATCATGCTTGGTGGAGCACACATTTATTTACAAGCGGAATTTTTTAAGTTGAAGTTGATCCAACAATCGTATAAGCTTGAATTATGGCCATGCTGTGCTTACAATGCATAAAAATGGGGATGCCTCGTAAAAAACTTCCCCGTCACCAAATGCGTTAATAACTGACGAATATTTTCTAATGTATCGAAATTCAAAATGATATTCGAATTCCACTTTTAGGTAAAACATCTTTACACGGTAATATTTATAATTGCTTGTAATTAGGTACCATTCGTCTCTCGTATTTTACCGTCGTTGGAGGCAGGGGCCAACTTCGACATCTACTTTCACCAACTCAACACTCAACACCACAGCTCGGTAATTATGTGATCATGGGGCAACATGAGGCCTATACATATGTAACACAGTAATTATTAATGAATTGGATTTTGAGATGGACCATGCTTAAAAAGCAGTAGCAACTTGAATGCAATCATTTTCATACAACGTATCCAAATTTACGTCCCGTTTCCGCCTTCATTATCGTTTCTTTTCGAAAATATTTAGCAAACTTCAGCTCAAGCTGGGCTCCGGCTTGTCCGGCTCCCATCTTCCTACTTCCAAACCCAAATGGTCAGATATGTGCATATAGTTTTGTGTATTGTGTTCCGCTCCTCATTCTTCATAAAGAATGAAGGTCTTCATGGAAGTTTGATAAATTCATGATACCCGCAACATTTTATGCATTCAACGCTAATATCTCGTATCTTGTCGCTGCTTTCTGGAACTTGCTGGTTTTGGAAGCACGCTTTCATTGTTTAAAGGATCAGATCAAATAAGGATACATGTAGGCACACATTACATAGGAAATTAATTATTCATTTAGTTTTTGTTGGGAATTAAAAATAAAACTTTCACTTTCATTGTTTGAAGCCAGGAATATTAATTATTCGTACTTTGGTGTACGATATTCGTTACTAACAAGCTAGCTGTTAAGCTGACGGAGCTGTGCTCAGAATCACGTGAAACCTGAATATAAAAACGATGGAAGACGGTTGAGAAATGACGGAAGGAAGGAGTGATGAAATCATGAAAAAATGATTACATGAACTTGGAACTCTTGGACATGAAGTAAAGTTTGAAGTTCATTTTGGTAGATGAAATCGTTGTGGCTTTTCCGGTTGCTTTATATTCTTTAGAGATTAAAAGCCAGTCCGAGTAAAATTATCTAAAATTCATGATTCGTGAGTAATGACGTGCTCTGGACAAAGTGTCTAGTCTATACTATACTGTACGAGTACAAAACAAGACTAAAATTACGGATATTATGAAAGTTGGTGTCAAGTAGTTGGTTTAGTTAATTCAGTTTCTTTGTTTAATAAACTACATAGTCAAGTAGCTTAGCTAGAGAGAATAATTAGGGAGGCATGTTCAGCTTTTATCCAGAAAAAAACCTTTAATCATAAAACCAGAGAAACTTTAAGAGAAAGTACCTATCCCTTGGTTATTGAATCATTTACATCACCCGACCCTTGTGCTGGTATGAGTATATGAATAGATGAATAATTCGTCATGAATTTAATCAACAAAAATCGATGACTAACTGTGATACCACACAGTTATCTGACCGTCTAACCAACCACAGATGACTCAGATATTGCAAGGTCACGCATAAAACAAACTGTTCTTCCTAGGTAAATGCTATTCATAAAGTAAGGGTAAAAGAAAGCTAATTTTCCATGTTTTTTATTCCTCTCTCAAAATAAGCCACGAAGCAATTAATTAGTTTGCTAAATCAAAATGGACAATTTGTCTCACGTAACTACTTTCAGAGGATCATTAAACGACGAGGAGCGTTTGTTGCATCTACATCAATCAAAATCTGGCCACTTTGTTCTCACCAATAATCAGTTCATGAATGTCCTGCTGCGACTATGCAATTCAGAAAACAGAAGCCCTTTTGTACCTTTCACCGCGATGTCGCACTACATTAAAAGTGACACTGAGAAAAGGATTGATAAGGTGGTCGAAAGTTGTGCTTTCAAAACTGTTGCGGCCAGCGTCCTTGGTAAGTTTTCATTGATAAGGGTTTCTCGATCGAATAAACTCACATGAAAAGAAAGTGGAAAGAAATTAACAATGCTTAATGTATTACTGTCGATAGGCTACGTATTCGGAGGAGCAATGGGTTTATTTTTCGCCAGCGTTGGACCTCATAATCCTTTGACACCTGAAGGCAAAACAGTACCATTTCGAGAAGTTATCAGCGATGTTAAGGCATCGACGTTGCGCAGCGCAAAGAACTTTGCAACGGTTGGAGCAATGTTCACCTGCATAGAATGTAGCATTGAGTCTGTAAGTCTGATTTGATGCGATCGACAATTAATTATTGAGATGATTTCATGATTTGATTTCTGAGTGATTGGGGCTGGATGTCAAATCGCCCTGAACTTAAAATTCATTAGTCATAAATACGAACAACGAGCACAATAATCATAAACTTTTTATTTTGATTTGTCAGTATCGTGCTAAAACAGATTGGAAAAATGGAACCTCTGCTGGTGCAATCACTGGGGGATTGATTGGCTTACGAGGTCATTGCTCAGGATAACTTTTTATATGATTCCGTTAAGTTAATGTTTAATTTATATTTGAATTTCATTATATTTTGCATGTGATTTGATTTTACAGCCGGACTAAAGCCCGGAATCATTGGAGCAATTGGTTTCGCAGTATTTTCTACATTCATCGAGTATTATTTCAAACATGGACTTCATGTTGAAT
This sequence comes from Sinella curviseta, assembly GCA_004115045.4. Classification (NCBI taxonomy): domain Eukaryota; kingdom Metazoa; phylum Arthropoda; class Collembola; order Entomobryomorpha; family Entomobryidae; genus Sinella; species Sinella curviseta. The sequence continues at coordinate 59,887,419 of CM023200.3, read as the reverse complement.
AGTTTACTAATTATGAAACGTGTATTTATCTTAATTACAATTATTGTGAATTTTGTTGTGCAAGTCTAATTGCATTAATATCCTGTCAACGTACACGAATTTGAACAAGTGAAGGAGAAATAAAAATTATTTTCATATTTATCGTATCTGGGAAATGGTAGTATTTTATCATGTATGTAGCTCACTGCTCTTTCAAGACAGCATTTTTTCAAAACACTATTTTTATCTATTGCCGTATTCATCTATTGAATTGCAGTACATCACTATTGAGTTATATAATTGTATTAAAATATGCACTAAAAGTTTTTATCATGCTGCAGGACATAAAAGTTTGAAAAAAAGTACCCTGGCGCAAGAATGTAAGCTGAAACAACTGTACAATTTACGCAGGGTAAAAGCCTTTTACTAAAAGGTGATGCGAAAGATTTATTAACGCAGATTTCAGCAGCTCTCATTGCATTTCATCAAATCCGAATTTCTTAACTCTCATAATATCCCACTACCACCTGACCTTATAACGATTCATAGGGGTACTTCCCACCGAATAGAGTGCTTAATGCTAATGCACACGGGGATCGTAATAGAGAAATTGGGAAAAAAGACGTGAAGGTGGTGGAGGTAACGGTGTGAGTAAATGGATCTTGGGTTTCGTTTCCGTCCGGAAATGTGGTGCATGCATGATGATGTATGGAAACTAGGGGTGCTGGGATTGGGATGCACTTATTGCATAAAATGATCTTTAAAAATGGAATCATGTTAGCTACTCCTGGAAAACAGTACAGTATAGAATGACATCAAAGTTTTGATTTAATGTTCTTCATAACATACAACGTAGAATATACACTCGTTCTCGTACCACCGTTGTTCGCATTCGCACTTTGGATAAAAGTGGTGAAAGGGAAAGAGGGTGCATTTTGAGGAAGCGAATGTTAAAAATTTTCCATAAATCTTCACGTCGTCATCATATCATCATATTTTATACTTAAGAAAACTATAGAGGATGGGTTTCTGTTAAAAAATGATTCAAAGCCCTTGAGGAGTTTCAGTTGATGCAGTTTACTGTAAAACTAGGGACGTGCAACGCAACACTCCAAACTTCTCCCCATACATGCACTTTTGGTGGAAGTTTAAAAAATGAAATAAAAGTATTCTCTTCGTTGATACTTTGCTAATTTTACTCACGTATTTCGTATTCTTGTGGACAATGTAATATTTTCTTGCTGCACGTAAAAGGGTTGTTAATCACTTACTTTTAATCCTCACTGCAGACGCTGCATCAAGGAATACATTCACTATTTTGATTATGATGAATATGGATATCATTGTCTACTCCAACGATACATTTTGTGGATTTGTGATGAATGGTTAATTTTAGCATGGACACAAGTACACTTGTGACAATGACAGTTTTATATTATGACTCTCCTTCAGTGTCCAGCTGACACCAAACTATTATAAGTGATAAATGCTAAATATGTATTATGCTGTGTAAAAATACGGTCTTTTGGATTAGAAAAATGAAGGAGAAAGAGGACCACTGCCATTACACTTGTCATACAGCATCTCTTACGACCACTTCATAAGTAGGTAGGTATTGGTGCAGACGTCTAGGTATATAAATTGACTGACACCTACTGCGCGTCGGAAGAAAATGGCATAATTCATCATACCCTTTCATGTCCAGCCTGTTCTCGCCCCTAAAATGGAGTCCCATTACTAGATGCCATTAAGAATTAAGATATTGGAAACTATAGCTTCAACAAAAGAGAGCGGAGGGAGACTAAAAACGAATGGAACAGGGATTTTTCTTCCTACAAAAATGCTTTGTCATGTCATACTTACTTCAATATTGTGTCTTCAATTTACCATGTAATATTATTCTAACATCTTGAAGAAAGCACAACTGTTTTATAAAGCGAAAATTTGAATCACTCGTTTCCCTTGTCCCTTAACTTCGTTGAGTGGAAAGCTCAACTTTGTTCAGATCTGCTTTCTCTATCCCCGTTAGGATTTCTTGGAGTTGGACACAATATCAAGTGTTGTATGACATGGGTTTTATGAGTTTAATCAGAGTAGCACAGAATGCGTAATGCGTATGAATTATAATGTACTGATTAGGCACAATTGTTTACTTTAATTATAATAATCGCATCATATTACCCCATCTTCATACAAGCTTAATACGGAAGCTGTCATTTCGTCTTTAAATTTCTTATTTTTATCTGCACCTTCCATAACCGCCGAAAACAGTTCTGCAACGTTTTCTCCTTCACCCTTGTCCATGTCAATAGATTCTTCTGGTGGTTTCAACACGACGGTCAACAGGGGGAGTGAAAGTAGCAATCCAAAAAGTTTGGCCCTCCGGTAACGTCTTTGAAGATTCTCAAACGTGAACCCTGGTAATGTCTTCACTCGAAGTGCTTCACAATACCGTGTAAATGCATCATAGTATATTCGAAGAAGCTCGGTTTCATGCACATTTCGAACTGGTGCTCTTACACTTGTAAAGAGAAAATATGCCAGGTCAGTTGTAGGACAAGCTTCTCGGCAAACTTGAAAATCTACCAGAGTAGCAGAAATTGGTTTCGTGGGATCATGGTCATCGTATTGAAACAACATGTTGTTAATCCAACAGTCACCGTGTGTGCAAACCAGCCATGGCTCTGTGTTTTAAGTAAAACCATTCATGTCTCCGTATTTGATTTTATGCTCTTCTACTTTATACTTGCATCATATATAATAAATCATTATAGTACCTTTCTCGTAATTAGCGTCGCCTTTTGGTTTAATACGAAGATAGCTTTCCTGCTTATCTTCGTCCATTCCTTGAGCTTGAACGCACACTTTCAAAAACTCCATAGTGTCGGAAGCAAGCAGGGCCTTTAAATTTTGAGACGCCGGATGTTCAGCACCCAGGGATTCTTCGACCACCTTTGAAGCATTTCCGGACAAGCTATCCATCACTGGTTTGAACTGGTCAAGCATTTCCTTGTTGGTGTACATCTGATCAGCAAAACTGTCATACTTGGAGCTTAGCAAATCCAAGCCATGTTTCTGTTTGTAAGCCCAAGTTGTCGCATGCAATTTTGCAATTTCTTTTAGAACAAGAGAAGCATGAGTTATGTCTAGACCGCTGGTCCGATCAACCATTTTGCATCCCAATGTCTTTCTGAGGTCTGTCATGAGGATAAAATTTTCTTTTGACCATGGCTCATCTTTGAAGGCTAGAAACAATGAAATGAACAAGTTAAGTTATTTAATGAACGTGTATTATTTTTTCCAACGACCTAGATTACCTCAATGATTTTTTCAGCACACAAATTAAACTAATTGCTTACTTTCTGTAATATTGGACCCAACCACATTTCCACCGTGATAGGGAGCCAATAAAAGACCAACTTCATTTTCAACTCCCTTTTCCGCAACCAATTGTTGAAGCTGCTGCAAAAAGTCGTCATACATGAAAAGCTCCTTTTCGAACACGTTTACTTGATCCAGAAATTCCCGTCTTCCGGGATGATTTGGATAGCATTTGATCAAGTAATGATTTTCCTTCGCTTCTCCTTTAAAAGTTACTTCTACTGCATGAATGATACTCAAGTAGTTGTCGCCTGGATTGGTGCCCAGTTTAGCAGTGAATGTATCCACTTCTTTTTGAAATGCAGTTTCCAAAAACTCCTTTGTCAGTGGAAAACCAGGAGCTTCTGGTGGAGTGATGCTGATGCCCGGTGTATCGCCATCCATCGTGCTAACTTTATTTTTCTGGGCTCAATGAGACAATTTTATATTTCTTACCTATGGAAATTTTGACAACTCTACACTGAAATTAATGTGAGCGCGTGTGTGGTCAGAAACCGAATGTCAAGTGCATAACGAGTTACATAGGCATTTATTGTACTTTTCATAAGCTTTCGTTCAACTCGACAGTTCAGAAAGAAAATTCCCAAAATGGTATTGAATATACATAAGTTCTATGAAGCATGTGACAATGCCGAGCTGAAATGTTGAATTGTCCATCGTCATCCAACGGACGTATGAATTAAACCATAAATTAAATAGACCTTGCATCTAGTTGGTATACTTATTGTGTGAGATAATTTCTTGCCTATTATCAGGGGCACTATAGTATACGTAGTCATAGTCTGATTAATAGTATGTGAATTGGGAATTGTCAATTTTGTGAATGATCATGATGTTAGTTATAATATGAACACGTTATGTGCTAAATGCATGGTACACATAACACTTACCGAAGTGTATATTATACATATAGTGTCCATAGTCTGTTATTGATTGCATGTAGTCCGCCACACATATTATTTACATGAGATAAAGACTCAGTATATTTGCAAAGGCCACTTACATACCTACATAATATATGGGTTGGATAATAGTTAACAGTTAGCCAACAGTTTCGTGTGTTGACCTTACTGATTACCCTGATACTGTGTAAAACGATAACATGTTTAAATAAAATAGTTCCATGCTCAAAATTTCATTCATCTTCACACACAGTCCATTATGTTTTTAGAAGAGACGTTTTTCATTTCTACGAAATTATTTCTGAATGAAATCTTGTCAAGATGTGCAGCAGAATTTCCTTATCGATATTTTGCATAGTAATCAGCACACAACGTGAATGAGCAATCACCACACTATTTTACCGTTGAGACTCATCTAAGTTGCTAATTAAAAATGGCAACTCGTTTACGGCTAGATTTTACACGAGCTTGCTATTAGGCATCATTGACTTGCTCTTGGCACATTACAGGCAGCTTTGCACAAAACAATAGCGCCACATTTATAGCACGGGAAATAACTTCGTGGCAGCAGAGAACGAATATCTATTGAATATTTGCTTGCTGAATATGCAGAATAATTATATCAGATTTGAAAATAATTGGAATTGCAAGAACAAATAACATATCAAGACATATTGTGTTACATTATCATGCAGCCTCACTGTCAAAATAGACATCTGTCCATTGGTGAAATACATAGATGTGTATTTAAATATATTGCATGGGAAAAATGATACAGTTAAATTATGAAAACAAAAATAATAAGGGTTCCATTTGCAAAATCCTATAACTCCTGCTTTGAGAGATCATGATCTATTCCAATGGACGCGAATTTGGCCATGCGTATTTTCAATGTAAATAGGTACTTGTTCTTGGAGTGCAATATTTTTGCTTTTAATTTCACATCATCACGAGATTGTTATCTGTATTTCACAATGTTGGAGAAGTGGGTCCTTGCATCACATGCATGTTGATCCTTTTTACTTAATTTTAGGTAAACAACTTATGATATAATGCTAATATGAGAACGTTTTAATTTCAAGTGGGAGAATTAGTTGCTATCCGGCACAACATGAGTGATAATCGAGCATGTACTTGTGTGAGGAACGTTGCATTGTACGTTTTGACTACAAACTGCAAACCTCGTTGTTCTGCTTCTTTCGCCCAATACTTCACTTATTTGCCAGATAAGCTGAAAGGCAAAGGGCTTTAATTTACGTACACCTAGTAAAATTACGAAAAATCGAAAATGATCACGGCTTTAGTTTTGGTAGCTGTGACTAGCTACCTCCTCTTTTCGATTTTTAAGCTGAGCCGTCCAAAAAACTTCCCACCTGGTAATCACGCTCACTTGAAAAACTTAAACTTTTCCATAATTAATTATCTGACTGCTAAGACAAGTACACTTCAATTTTAGGACCAACAAATTACCCGATAATTGGCGCAAGTGCCTATCTGGCTAAGCTTTCCAATGTTACCACTTGGTCGTTTGAGAAATTGGGAGAAATTTATGGCCCAATCACGGGACTTTTCTTGGGAAAGAACCGAAGTATCATAATCAACGGATATGAAGCTACAAAGGAATTTTACTCTCGAGATGAATTCCCGCACAGGCCCGACTTGTTTATAGTTGGTTACCGATGGGGAGGCAGAATGTTAGGTAATTCTTAAATATGCAATACATAATAATATGCTGGACCAAAGACACTATAAAAAAGTTGAGCAAACAGGTAATTACATCACTTTTGTTTTACAGGTGTATTTTTCTCTAATGGCAGACTGTGGCAGGAACAAAGGCGGTTTACCCTACGCCACTTGCGTGATTTTGGTTTTGGTAAGACTAGCATGGAAGGTCTCATTCACCAAGAAACTGATGAGTGTATCAATTCAATTAAGAAATCATTGAAGGAAGCTGGACCCAGCTCTGTCATAAGCGTTAATGACAAGTTTGGAGTCTCTGTTATAAATATTTTATGGGCCATTATTGGAGGAACTCGCTACAACCACGATGATAAGGATTTTAAGAAAATGCTCAAAGTAATCCAAGACTCGTTCCGCGCTGGCAACCCGGGTGGTAACATTGTCAGTGTATATCCCTTTCTAAGACACTTGCCGTATTTCAAAGAAGAGTTCAGAGCTTTAACAGCAGGCTCAGACGCTATATGCGAAATGTTAGGGGTGAGTTGAGATTAAGTATAGTAAACCACGGACCACAGCAATTACTTTAACTTGAAATTTTGAAATATTATAATATGACTAGTGATTATTAATTCAATTATTGTGCACAGACCACTATTGCAGAACACGAAAAGACACGCGAGACAGGATCAACGCCCAGAGATCTTATAGATGTTTACCTAGACGCAATGGCAGAATCCTCAAATGACCCAAGCACAACTTTCTCCAGTACGCAATGATCAGATAAAGCAATTGCTGATGATTTTATGTAGTTAGTGCATATTTTATGAGGATTTGTTTCATGTATCATTTTAATTTTGTGTTCCAAAGTGGACCAATTAGTACAAATTTGTCAGGATTTATTCGCTGCCGGTAGCGAGTCTACAAGTAATTCAATCGCATATGCTGTACTACACATGTTAAGGAATCCTGAATGTCAAGAAAAGGTTCATATGGAATTAGATGAAGTCGTTGGAAGAGACCGCTTACCCTCATATAATGACAAACAGGAGTAAGGGAAAACGCAATATATGTCGCTGTTGAGCACGAAACTTTTTTAATTGTTCAAAGTTCAGAATTTTAACAATTCATACTTTTTCAGACTACCATATACATTTGCTGTAGTCACAGAAAGTTTTCGAATGAGTCCAGTGGCCCCAACATCCGTTCCCCATTATAACACTGAAGACGTTAAGTTATTGGGATACGATATACCAAAAGTATGTACCTAGTTAAGTATATTTTGACTGTCCTGTCACAATCAACTAGTTGAGCAAAGTGATTTGGTTGGTGTTAATGTGACTGGCTTTAATTGGAACTAGGGAACTTGGGCTATAGTAAATTACACATCAACAAATATGGACAAAAAGTATTGGGGAGATCCCGAAAACTTTCGCCCAGAAAGATTTCTAGACGATGATGGAAAATTCAGTACAAAGAAATTGGATCACGTCATGGGTTTCGGAGCAGGAAAACGTCAATGTCTTGGTACACATTCACATGATCAAAATTGTTGCATCAATTTGTACTCATCGTACTTATAAACGTAGTCAAGTATCTAAAGTCGTTGACACTAATATCTAATGTCACGCATTTTTATATTTACAGGAGAGCCATTGGCTCGCATCAGCAACTTCCTACTGTTCACCGCTGTCATGCAGCGCTTCAAGTTTGAAGTGGTCCCTGGCACGTCCATTCCAACGCTATACCCAATAGACGGGTTTACCATTGCCCCACAACCATTTTCAGCAAAAGTAACAGTTCGTTATTAATAATGGAGTAATAATCTGGATTTTTTGTGGTCGTACCGAGGACGAATAGGTGAATAAATACAAATTGATCATGATTCAATGCTAACCAACGTTGTAAATCATTTACTACATTAGCGCACAACACATCAAATACAAACAGATAATAATGAAATCATAAAAAAATAAATAAAAACATAAAAATAAAAGCCAATGCTTTAGCTTCAGCTGTGGTGGTTTTTAAAAACTAAGATCTTTTCATTTTCTTTAGCAATGACAATTTGTGAGCATGTGTTAATGAATATGATTGGTGAATTTCAAACGACTTTTTGCTTAATGATCTCAACTCTGCCATTTTTTCCTTGTCCTTCTGAAATAAACTTTTCTCTGGAATGTAGTCGATATGCACCGGAGGTGGCACAGTGAATTTTATCGTGAGCTGCATATCGTCGTCAGAAAGGTGAATAGATTTCAGACCATCCTTGTCCACCTTTTCGGCGCTATCAGCACGATGAACGCTATCATACAACTGCTTCCGTTTCAGATCTTCTTTTATGACAATCGAGGATGTCGCATGAAATTGCTCTGTCTCTTCGATGAACTTTTCCAAGCTCTCCTTATGCACTAGGTCAGCCAGCAAATTTTCATTTGAGGAACGAGTTAATCGGGTGGAATGCCGACGGTAGCAACGCGTGCAAGATGTGATCCCAGATTTACAATGAGAGGTGGCAGCAATAGGGATGTCTGTCAAAACCTTGCCTTTCTTAGTTCTGGGATACGATAACCCAGCTCTCCAAGCTAGAAAGAAAGTCGCAAAATGAATTTCTTTTTGGAATATAACAACACATTTAACATAAACACAAATATGGTCAATAGTGGGTGCCTGTACATGAATAATTCATCAATTTCCTATTGCTCACCCATCACAAACTTTTTGGCTTTTGCCCGTGACGCCTCGTCGTGTGCAAATTTTTCCTGGTGCGATGCTACGTCATCAAAGTTCACGCTGATTTTCTCGAGCAAGTTTTTTGCGTCACTACCTCCTTCTGGCATTTTATTTAAAACGCTCTTTGATTTTGAAGCTCCCATGTCTTTCTCAACATCTTCAATCACAAGTACTTTGGTATTTGTTGTATAATTTGAAGGTCTACAGTATGGACTAAAATGTGCACAACCCCCAGAGTACAATGGACCGCTGTAAGTGTACTGAGAACGATGAAAAGCATGCACGTCTGGACTTCTGAGTGTATGGCTGCTGTTGGAATGCTCATTGGTTAGATGTGACCTCTGACCAATCCTATTTGTTCGTATATGAAGCTGATGGCTTGTAGGTACATTTGAGTGGCTATGAGTTTGACGAGAGGGATTTGCCAACTTACCAAGTGACTTGACTTTGTTAGCTAAACTAGTATTAACCTTTTTTGACTTTTTTATTTTCGGCATCTTATAACCGATAACCCTTGAAAAGGGTAGTCACAATAAAAAATTTAGACTCTCTTTCAGACAACATTGGAATTAAATGTGGCAAGTTAATTATACTAAATAATTGTACGTCTGCCTGTCCACCGGGTCATCCTAAATGGTTTCGAACCCTTCGTCAAATCAAACCGATGGTTCTGATTCAGAAAAGAACTGTTTGTATTTATATGTCAAGTCAGAGTTGCACAGTAACGATCAAACCTCTTCAAACAAAGCAAAAAGGCGTAGCGCACAAATCCTGCCTTAATTTCTTTCGACAATGCAAAGTTTTTCACGCCGTTAGTGTAAAGTCGCACAGGGGTGATGTTATCAATAATTATGCTGTATTTACATACAAAATTTAACATTTTGGCTGTGCCCAACTTGTTTTTCTGCCTCTTTGTTCAGCATGGCGAGCAATCTGCTCCTACATTTTTCTTAATAAAAATATTAAAATAAGGAAATTGTAAGTTGAGTTTTTAGTATTTCCCTTTTGTAAATTGTCGGAGTTTCACAAGTCGAAAGAAACATTCCAATTCAAATTATCATTTCAATAACGGAACGCTCGCATTGTGTGACCCAAATATTTTTGCTACAATCACGGCGCACTACGTTTCTCAATGAGAACCGCATGTTTCTCCAACGCTTGCTTGGAGTGAACAGGCAAAGGTTATTGCTAGCCATTTATTTCTCCATTTTATTTCGCGCTCTCACTTACCGCTTTCTCGTTTCACGACACAGAACGACATGGTTGATTACATTTTCCCAACTTTATCTTTTTCTTTCTTTTTCTTTGAATTGAGCAGAACCTTTCCATCTTTAAGCGGAACATTTTTATCAAAAAATGCGGAGACCGTCTGTGGAAACGGGAGACAATGGATTTCTCATTTCCCCAAAATGATATCCATATTTCATGGAATATTTAAGTGCACAGATGGTAATCTCTGTTCAATAAGTTTGGGAGCAGCTGCAACCCCGCTGATCATTTAACCTTTGGTTTCATATTCTTCAATACGATCGCCTTTAGTATACATACCTGACTAACTGCAAAATATTTTCATATTGATAGACATTTGTTCTATGTAGCTCGTTTTTGTTGGGTATGGAAAACCTGTGCTAGTGATGTACATTGATTTGACACAAAAGGCCTAAAGCTGGGATTACGAATGTTGACCGAAGTTTTTGCACAACCGGTAACTCTGGACTGTGCGTGAAGAACTGAGTAAAAATCTCATTTGCGACTAATACGCAATGTACAATTAATAACTGGAATATGTAGTAAAGTTTCCCGTATTCAATTTGTGTCACTTCACTACACAAAAGCATATTGTGCCAATTTGTGCCACTCTGAACACGAAGCAGCCCAGAAATTTTTTTGTTTCTAGTAAATAGTACAAATTATTTATTAATCAGAAGAGTTTATAATTAATTACGAGTGCCTTAAAAGGACGAGATACTGTTGGTCAAGTTGGTTGAACTTTAGTATAAAGAATGCTGAATTAAGAAAACGCACACGCGCTTTATGACCATTCTGTATTTATGTTCAGGATCACGAATCGTGATTCACGAACCGAAATGAAGAAAGTGAAAGATAGAACATGTCGCTACACAGAGCGTCTACCTAACTCATGTATTTTTGTTTCCTTGAAGAACAGGAGACAAGGAAATAATATCCGCTGGAGGGGATGAAAACATTGAAAAAGTGGTAAGGTATAAGGTGCGGCAAGTTTTCCTTCCTGGGTCTGATCCTAACAAATGAATCTTCTTCCTCTTCTTGCCTACTTCTTCGTCTTTATCTGAGCAGGAACAAGAACAGAGAGAAATCTTGTAAAAAAATGAACGCATGGCGTGCGTTTATGCATTTTATAGTACATTGAACACACTGAATTACACAGACGTTTGGTGAGGAGAAAGAGGAAAAGAGAAAGAAACATGTAGACAGACAGAGAGACTGCTGCAGGTCAACAACAAAGAAAAGAAAGCAGCTGTGGAATGTCATTCATTTCCTTTTGTGCTCAAATGATGAAGACAAAATGCTTTGTCATAGTCTTGAGTACATGGCAAACGTATGGAAGGATAGGGTACAAGACGAGCGAGTCGTAAATGTAAGGACTCATTTATCTACAAAAAAATGATTTCATTCGCATTTCGTCTCCTTCCTTAATCCAAAGCGTAGTCAACTTTGCCGGTGGCAATTGAATGTCATGTTTCATGAAATCTTCACGGTAGCACGGAAGAAGAGTGGTGGTGGAGAGTACGGTATAAAGACTCTGGCAGCAAGTTTTTGTGTAGTCGACGAGAGCGGCTTGAGTTTTTGGAAGTACAATGGGTGATGATGTGTATACTTTATATCTTGGTGAAGCACAAGTAGCTTCATAATATTAATGTAATGTGCGTATGTCGTCTTCTATGAAGAACAAGCCCTCTCATTTCTCTTGCTGTTTTCACGATTATTATTAGAATGCTTGCTCCTTCGAAAACATATTGCTGTCATTAATATTCCTTCTCTGCAGAGTAACCAGTTTCATCGGAAGGCTCTGGTGAAAGTAGAACTAAAACCTGCACACAAAAAGAACTCCGAGCTGTGTACTGTTCTTGGGAAGAGATGTGTAAGAATTTCTTTGTAGCAAACAATTGCATTTTCTTCCTAGTCTCACTCGTACATTATGACAATGTTGAATATCGTAGATTTGATGCTGATTATGACGAAAAAGTTTGGGATTTCTAGAGAGAAGAGTCTGAAAAGCTTGTGAAAGATGTTGTGTGGACCGATGATGATGATGATGATTATGATGGAAATCAGTCGTCGTATCCACCGTTTCCTACATTTCACCTTTTATCCAGTCATATGCACGACAGCATGTGAAGGACGGGAAGAGAAAGATATTTACAATAGTGAAGAAAGATTTGAGAAACTTGCTTAATTGAGTTTTCCTCATTTCCTCCGTCTCACACAACTTTGCTGGTACAAGTACAAAAGGTAGGGAGTAGAAGAAATACAATGAATAAACGCTTCTTGTGCTTTACGGCTTTCCTTTCTCCACACAAGCTTGACGTTATTAGAGCTCTTATTCATTCCTGTACCGATCTCTGAAACATCATCAGCAACCTACCTCATCATCATCGTCTATAAATTTATGTATATAATGAATGGATGGTCGAAGTAATAGGAACATAAAAGAAGTGCATTAAGAGAACGGAAGAAAAGTAAAAGGAGTAGTGATTTTGATTGTGGCGATATGAGATGAAGGCGGAAACTTTTCTTTGTGAGAGCAAGTGGCGTGGTGCGTTACGTACTGTGCTAAAAACTTTGCTAGATGTATGTATATGTATTATTCACAACCATTCATTTCTGCTTCATTTCACATAATAGGCTTTGTCTTTGTGCGAATGAGAGGGAGAGAGAGAGAGAGAAGAACTGTCTCATTTCGGGCTCTTTTAGCATAACCCCTCGTCTCATGACTTGAGCTTGCTAACTGAAGAAGTAGGTTTGTAATTAGCACGGATGAAAGCAAAATGACGGTTTCATAACGTACACCATTACCTGTAAAGAGTACCATCATGGCATGATATGCGAATTTTTAGGGTTGTGGGAGGAGGGCGCAAACGAAGGAAATTTGATTAGGCTATGTATATTAATGATGATGACGACATTGATGGGGCCTCATCATCGTCATTCTCATCATACTTTATACGCGGAAATTAGCTGCAAATTCAAACAATGGTTTAATAAAACAGTGATAGAAGTATCATTTTTAATTTAAACATAATGGTGTACAGAAGAGCTTCTGGGGGTATCTTTTATAAATTAAAATACATAGGAATTATATTATGTAAGCAATTATATATGCAACAAAAGTTAGAAATTCCCAACAACCATTAAAATTCATTGTAAAAAGTACCAAAAACGGAAGACGTACACAATGCTTATTCATAGGACTTACCTATGTCTAATTCATATTTTTATAAGGACAGTGTGGTATATACTTCTACAAGGTTGCTGCTACAGCTTCAGTCAGGCATATAATCAAGAACATTACTTTATAACATAGCATTTTTGTGTCCGCCAAAGAAGGAAATTCTTGGTAGTAAAATAAAAACTGGCAAAGCGTGGCTTCTCCAGGTGAATGCCTCAGTGTTTAGCTCTGTTTCAGGGATTTTGCCTTCTTCTTCTGTCCACTCTTCATGACGGATTCGTAGAACAGCTTTCCAAACAAAAATATGAAGGTGCCATATACAATGTTGAAAGCCTTGATACTGATGGGATATCTGACACAATCGTAACCGTTTTCTATAAAATGAAACGGACAATTAGTAATCAAAATTCTTAGCAAGTAAATTATCATACAATCAACTCATTATAAAAGTTTCCATGCAGGAATCATAATATGTAAGCTCAAGTGGGAGGTATCGCAATTTTTTTTGTCAAAGTCAAAGTTATTTTTTTATACAATAACTTATGTTTATGTATCGCGTTAACTGCAACTTTTCGATATATTACTGTAATCAAATTCCATAAATGCAATGACGGCAATGACTAACTACGTGCCTGTTTTTCCCACGCTTCCACTAACCCTAACAACTTTACTCTTTGTTGACTCAATTTGTCTCAATACTATGTTGCATGCAATGCTCTGGCCAAGGATGGTAGAGTAAATGAGTGCACTCATGTATCACCAAGGAAAAAGGGAGCGCGTTCCCTTTTTCCTTGGTGATACATGAGTGCACTCATTTACTCTACCATCCTTGGCTCTGGCCATATGAATGAGAAGTTCATAGAAATGTTTTTTTAATAATTTGCAAGAAACACTTGACTTACGTAGAAGAACCAAGGTTGTCATATTTACAGTAAATCCAGTAATCATTTGTGTGAGTTGCAGGGTTGTAATAAGATTAGAAATCCGAACAGGTATTCGAACTCCGATTGTCTATATCCAGGAAAAAGCACATGAATCATTATAATTACGAATGAGTAACTTTCAAGAAATTTACGAGCTTTCGATGTACATAGCACATGTTGTAGTATTTACCTTCAAAGCAAAGTAAGGGTACATCAGGGAATGAACGCCATAGTTGAGACATCCATACTGAATGCAAAAGTAAATCATTATCAATGCATAAAAGTATCAATTAAATCCGCTTAAAGACTACTCATAAATTAATCAGCCATATTTCAGTAAATTAAGTACAATGTAATTCAAAGGATTATTCAGTAAAAAATCGACTTACCCAGCGACTAATGGGTTCAACCAAGGGTGCTGTCCATAAAATGCGACAAATTGGTTTAAATACTTGCCTATACCTTTTAGTACTCTTTTGAAATATTAATTGTGTACAACTTACCAACAGTCCACACAACCCACAGTGTCACTATATGATGATACCTAAGGCACGAAATGTTCAAATGAATTGAAAATTTTCTCTCAATGATTATAAATGACGAAGTCTCAATTTGATGAAATGAATGTACTTAAAATCAGTGTACGAAACGAAAATATTTTACCACTGCAAGAAGATTAAAGGCCTTTTTCGTAATACGATAAATACGGTATCTCCGAGTTCCCAAAATTTTGATAAGGCAAAAAGCAGTCTGAAAATAGGCCACAATATAAGTTTTTCATTACATATGTACAATTTGTGTTTTCTCTCAAAATTACATCGAACGAAAAATAGCTTACCCCCAGTACAGGGCAGGCACATTTACACCGCTCCTATGTAGAAATAAATAAAAATGTTGTGAAGCATTAGTATTTGCAAATATATACATTTTCAGTTCAAAATAACTAGGTATGCATATAGTGAAAAAGTTTACTTCACACAGACGCTATTGTACAATCCACCAGGTTTACTGATAACATAAAAAAATTCTGGAAATGTACGCGAAAACCCAATTATGGAGAAAATTCCCAAGCTCAAGTTCCAAAGGAAAAGGGGCCATTTCAGCTCAAATGCCGGTCGGTTCCTCATGAACTCACGGAGCCCAAATATAGTAACAACATATACTGCTGCAGCGTAATACGACGCTTTCCAGTTATCATCAATAAATTTGTGCCAATGAAACGGGTCAATTTGTTCAAATTCAAAACTGTCAAATGTTGGTGGATCATCAAAGGTCCATCCAAATGGACGTTGTTTCAATACTTCAGCGTATGCACTTTTATTCATTGTAGCAAAAAAATTCAGACGCAAACGAGGTAAGATGCTACAGTAAGACAGTGGTTAAACAGTCACCAACTTAAAACTAAACTGAACTATGATGATGATGTGCGAAAGTTTATAAAAAATCGAATGAGGGTTCGGGGAGCTACGTGCAGCGTCGTCGTCACCAATTTTTGAAATGAGAGGATTCTACACATGCTCATGTCTTTCTCGGCTTCACCTTTACCTTTGTTCACCACAGACCAAGAAATTATTGTAAAAATTCAACATAACACAATGGTGCAATTATGGTTTTGTATTTTAACGGACTGTGAAAAAATGCCACAAGTGAAGAAGAAAACTACAGGTATAAGATGCGCACACATCTCGTACGCATGTTGTTGTAGGATAGGATTATTGGGAATTCGAAGAAGACTTGAATGCTATACACCTACCTATTTTTTTGTTCATCATTCTAAAGGCATGCAATGTGGAATATACAAAAAAGTATTAAAAATAATTGGAAAATCAGTACCTTTTCACTCTTGCGTTAAAGTTGGGATTATCATTCGAGACAATGAACACTACTGTCGATATGTCTGGGTCTTCTCAGACCATTTCTTCGTCTTATTGTGTGGTTTTGACAAAATTTAACTTTCTTAGGTATGTGCTTCAAAAATTTAGAAGACATCATGCATCAGAAGCGTATCACTATCAAGAACAAGACTCGTAAGTTTTTCTATGATTTCGTCGTGTTTTTCTGTGCATCTGCATACTTTCTGTGTAGGGTTCTGCTTGAATGAATCAGGAGTTGTCTGTGTTTGCATTATAATATAGAGATTTCATATTATGTATGTTAATTTGGCTTTGCCCGGCTGTCTGTACAACCTCTCCATTAATGACACCAGTTACAATGTTAACATGTCTTTTCAGTGTTTATTTAAGTATTAGCGTTGATCATTTTAACCACAACAGGTATGGTTGATGCTACTTCATTGCTCTGGTTGTGGCAACAACATAGCCTCTCTGTAGGTAATTTATAGACATTTATTGGTTTAGGTTATATAAAAAGTGTAGCTTCTAAATAACTTGCTCTAGAAATGCAATGTAGCCAATGACATAGAAAAATTATATGTATAGCTGTGCGTATGAGCTTTTATTTATGGAGCGATGACAAGTATCAATGACATTTTAGTCACATTGGAAAATTTCTGTATTACCTATAGAAAGTTTTTTTTTGTATTTTTAACTTGGCTTTAAGTTGCAAAGGTCTCATTACAGAAGATGAGCATATATATTACCGATAAGTATTTACAGCCTTACAGCTAATCGGAAGGTGACGTCATGTCATTTTTCTGTGAACACACAACCTTGAACTCTTCCGATTTTTTCAGAACCTTCATTGAGGAAATGAGAAGTCATTAAATTTTACATAATATATTAAATTGCTGTTCGGACACCATCACAAATTTCTTCCCTTAACACAAAACATATTGACTTGGTCAATTCCACAATACAGCACGCGTGTGCAATAAACTGTTAAATTAAGATTGATAAATGTATGCCTATATAGCGTCATTTAGTTTGATGGCATTTGTGGTAGGTAGGAACGTCAAATATTATGTTGGTTTTCGTTATTTACTGTTAATTTAAAAAATAATACGTAGATAATCAAAATCGATAGTAATACACCTTTCTTAAAATACCATCGAAATAAATGCACAAGTTATAAAATGTAACAATCCTTACGTAAAAGAACTGAATCGTTAAAGCACCAACTTCTATTCTTCGATTGTGAAATCGCGTCCGTTAACGAGTATTAATTGGATGGATATGTTTTGAACTAAAACTAGTTACTAACCATAGCGCATTATTTTTTGTATTCTCATTGCTCAGTTTAAGAAGGCATAAAATTACATTACATTTCTATACAACACGTGTTCTCCGTTTGGATGTTTATATGCCTACTGAACATTTAAATGTGGTTAACCATCAAAACCAATCACCATTTACTGGAAAGGGGAATAGAATTTCATGTACCCACCTTTGCTATTTCTCTTGTTACTTATTATAGCTAGCTTTCACGTTCAATTTACTTATAACTAGTAACCCGTCCCTAAATAGGGACATTTGTAGAGTGCTGAATGAATTTGTAGTAAATACATACTTGCATGAATTTTCAAGACAAATTGTTGTTGAGTTTTTGGCTTAAACAACTTTTACTATGTAAATCTACGTACCTCATAGCGCCAACTATAAATACTTACACAATTCTAATAAAACATCTTTTTTATTGTTGGGGGGACAGGATCCAGATTTTTTTAAACAGTTTTCACCATGTTAATCAGTGTACTTAATTGTACCAACTACCTGTTTTTCAGTTAGTTCTGATGTTAACAATATTTCCCCGCTTTTTGTTTTATAGAGGGCGCCACAATCAATAAAAATGGATAACAATGGCTGATTATGATTCTACGCATCGAAATATATCTCCGTACCAATTTGTGGCGAAATCTACGTCAACTTATTGCCGTTACCGTTATGCAAAAAAGTAACTTTACAAACCGTTTACCGTTGACGGTTTAAAATTTGATTAACGTAGTTATCAGTGTTAACGTTGCCGTAGTAATGTCTGCACTCATTGGGGCACTAATAAAGCATAGTGTTCCAAATTGACGTCGAAAGGAATGCAATTTTCAGTTTTGACCTTTGACCTCAAAATTGGCAGTGGCCGATTTTAAATTTCGATTTATGATACCCCTATTGCACTTCCCCATCTTCTTAGCTTCAAAATGACACCTTGCACGTGTTTCTACGATTTGAAACTAAAAAGTTTTAGGAATCACAAAGAAAAAAAATAATGCGTATTAAGTATATAGATTTATATGGGATCTTCCATAAGAAATTGTTCTGATTCCTGCCACCGGAACATGTAACTTGCATTTTCGCAGTCTACCGTATGTAGTAACTTCAGTCGCATTGGAGGATAAGCCAGTCTCTATCAACCATCATGTGAAGTTCCAAATGAGAAGAACGTTAAATAAAGTTTAAGTATGGACGTCTAGGCTAAGAAGTCTGATTGAGAATATATATAGCATCCATTAATTCATTGTGTCTACTTATGTACAAGGAACTGCATTGTCAGCATTTATGAAATGTTCATTTTAGTTATGCATATAAACTGCGATTCTTTGTTTCTAACTGGTATGGAACAGGAGCTCCTAAACTATAGAGTGGTGGACGTACTTTGTCACGGTCGTTAGAGCATCATCCTTATACCCAATATATATAAAATCAAGTTGATGAAATAAAAATACTCATATTATTTAAATTCTCCATAATTGTGTACGCATTTAATGCAACATATAATCCTATCACGTGCATTATGAAGGACCAATCAAGTTTGCAAAGAAATGAATCTGTCTTTAACAGAAAAAGTCAAATTACTTATTCATTTCCCCCTCAATGAAGACTTCAAAGTGACAGTAAAGATCCACCTGTTTCGTGTTTTTTATCTTCGCCTTACTACATATAGTATGCTACTATTATCATCTTTTCACACACTTGTACATTTGTGTACTATATCATCACACGAAATCTTATTGCTATTAAATATAGAAGAGCGTATCTGTATTTTCCATATCGTCTGCATTTGCTTTCTTGTAGGATGGTTGCAATGCAAGTCCAGTATAATCGACTCCTCTCGGGCCTCGAAACTCACTTAAATTAACATCCTCTAACTAATATTTCAGTGTTGCGATTTAGACTCTCATGTTGATGCTGCTCTTATACTGTTGACTGTGGACGTCTGTTCAAATCGCTTAGAATAGAAAATAGTGAAGACAAAGTGAATAGACAGAACCGCACTAGGGATTGTAGTGATCAATGCTCCATTTATTTGTGGATACAGCTACTATAATAATACGTTTCAACAGTTCCGCACTGTTGCAGTCTCCAGTCGGTCTACAGACGTGTTGCAACCACTCTATTCTCATCGTTTACTACATTCATCGGTATGTTTTAAACTGTATGTATGTATGAGTATAAGTATCAGTAAAGCAAGTTCAGTTTCAATTTCTTAACTTTAAGATTCATACCAAAAATGAGAGTCCAGAATTTATTTAGTTTCTTTCAGAAGTATCTTCTCATAAAAGGAAAACGACAACGAACCACTGCTTACTACGGACTCAGTGTACTCATCATTAATTTTGTCACGTCTCGCTTCAGCTTCACTTTACAACTTCATATTCTAAACTATAAAGGGAGGTTTACATGTTCCATAGTCCTTTCTTAAAGTTCCTCCACTTTAAAACAAGATACTGATGATACTCACTCTGCACGTGGTATTATTCCATCAAGGTTATCTGTCTACTTTTCAAGTTTCCCATCTGCTAGTAAATATTGCAAGAAATACAGTCACTCCGTTTACTTTGGATTGTCAGCCAAATCGGTCTCCTCCAAGGGAGAACAGGACTGAAGTTTTTGGTGCATCATTATCAGAATTCTAACGCATGGATTTTGGCCGAAGGTGGACTACACTTTCCGCACTCTACACTCCACAATCAGTATAATATAAAGCAAGTATAAAATAAAAATACATCAAATATTTTTGTGTAGCTAGATTTATGGCATATATTTTTGGTTTGCTTTGAGGTTTGCTATATATGAGGTGATATGCTGGTGGAAGCTACCTTGGTTAATCTGAAACGGAAACGTTTGATTTTAATGAACCTATAATTAATATTTTTTGCGTATGTATTTAGTTGAGAGAAACATGAGTTTATAAAACTAGTACATGTTACACAATAGCTACTATAGACAAACTACAAACAAAATAAAATTCTAATTTCAAATGTTATAACGATCTTAGGTTTATATTTTAGTAGTCAGCAATGGGTTGATAAATATAAAGCTTAGATTTAGCTTTTCCAAAGCCGATTTGAAACGCAAACCATCCATTTAATATTTTAGTCTCGTTTTCACTGTTGATAAGTATGTAAGTGTATCTTGACAGCACAAAGCTGTGAAATATGAGGTCTTTCCAGTTTCACAACTTCCGTTGTTGCAGTCCACTTTTCAACATTTTTATGAACTAAAAATTTTCTAATGAAAGCTGCGTACATTGGCATAAACAACATACTACACGACACCTGCTACTTGCTCTGTTAGCCAATATACTCAACTATCGCAGTTAGTGCATAAGCAACCTTCATGACAATGAAAGTCAGTCCCCACAAACACAAGACCGTTGGCATTTCATTGGATCAGCATTGGCTGAATTGTGATGGAAAAGTATCAATTTGACCGCTTTGCCATCACGAAACCCACATAATCCTCAAATGTTGGTCCAGTGTTGATTTTGCATTGGCTTCACCGGCACATCAATAAAGGATCGATACAGATCCAATACTGATCCAATACAAGATGTCAAAAACACGTACACGTGCCACCGTAGCAGCGACATGCTATTTATACTCTCTGATTAGTTAAATGCTTTTATATGAAGGAAAAATTAATAAATAAATAGTTATAATTAGGCATGCGCATAATCAGACATGCATCCATCATCCATTTTTGTGGCGACTTCCTCCAGATCGAACATTTCGGCAACTTGCGTTCATGCAACTACCTTGTTTGTTCACAATCAAAGTTCAGTAGTGACTTTTAATATTTTGAGCTTTCCTAGAGTTGATGATGTGCATTTAAGCACACAATTTTTATCGGTAAGCTCAAGGCTTATATATTCTTGCAATTGATGCAAACAACGCCTGTATAATTGTAGTTTCTAGACAATAAAATTGATTTGACTGTAATTAGTCCAGCTGAACTTAACCAAGAAGCACATCAAGCAGTAGAGCGTCATTGCGGTTGCCTCTATCGGTTTTGTATAAGATAAGTGTGGTCCGTTTCAACGTAGGCTTATATTGGATATGCCAATATCAAACCAACGATAGATAACATGCGCTTTCTGTATGAGGATGCTGAACCGATGCTGAACAAACACCAGCTAGCAATGGCTGTAACGCCAACGCTTATCCAATACATGGCCAATGACAACTAAATTGTTACGTTAATTCTATCGCTGGTGCTATATGTATCCAACATCACTTTTCCAATATGGGATACACCGGTGGTTATCCAATACTAGTATTGGATGCGCCGACAGCAATCCAACATTTGTGTTTGTGGGGGTGTAGCAAAATTGGTTGCAACAATGCAACACACAGACGCAATTAGCCAATATTCCTCTGTTGGGCTTTGGAATGGAATTTTACTACGTTAGTTTTCATATGTGGTGATAAGTTAAAAGTCCACGTGAATCTTGCAACAAGAAGGAACTTGCTAATTGATTTGTACACATTTTTACGAACTTTTTTTTACATCTTCAGATCTCACAGCGCCCCACGAAAATGTCCGTTTGTATGCTACTGTGAAAAGTACCCATGTTCATTTTCAAAGAATATCTTTTATCGTAAACTTGGCGAAACTATCGTCGGGTAAGAATGCACATATTCTGAAATAGCTGTCATAAATGCTAAATAACAAGCTTACCCACATCTGCTTTTGTACTTGTCATCTTTCTAAACGTTTTTCTCAAAGGAGCTGACTTAAGTTACAAGTTTATTGCCTCCTATATTCTTAAGTGCATAGTCGTATCATGATGGAATGAAGCTTTCTCTTGAATCCTTTCTTCTCCAGTGACAAATAAGTTACTAATTCTCTATTTTTGTCGTAACTGATATCTCAGCAGAAACATGTTTGTGCAGCAAGCAGAAATCAGATGATATAAAAGGCTCTTCCTTTTAAATTTTAATGATGTAATGATCAAAGGATCTTTTAATTAGAAGAAAGGTTTATGCCCACACTTTTATTATGCCAAACATGTGCCTGTATGGTTCTGTCAACATTTCCTCTCCTCCTCTACGAGAAGTCAGAAAACTTAAAGCATATTGTTGAAGTCGCATTTTACTCTTCCCTAAAGCGATGACTAATGATGATGTTACGAAATTTAATTAAGCTTGCTCATTAATACGGACATAACGGTAATGGCATAAACGTTATATAAGAAATATGACGATCAATTTTATGAAAGGGAGATGCATAAAGTGTCACCATTTTTGAGTTAACGAACGTATGCACACACCACTTCCCTCTAGATCGCTACAATTTGACAAGTTACAGTTGCAACAGGAAACACGGACTCCGATAGGATAGTTTTGTAGTATGCAACCGTAATACAATCATTTTTTGTAATACCAGAATAAACTTTTGTAAAATTGACATTTTTACACGATTCTTTTGAAGTTTTTTATTTCATTTTGTAATATTGAGGTTTTCTTTCTCGTCTGTGTTCCAGACTATCATTGCATGATTCCATTGTCTCTTGTTTGACACACGCACAATTTTCTTGAAGTGACAAAACAAAATAAAATGAAACATAGACGCAAACAGTTATGCGGATGTTATCCACTCTTCTTTTTGTATCAAATCTATCTACATTGACGATGCTAAACTACTGCATAGTAAATTGAATTGAAAGTCAGGCAGACAAGAGAGGAGTACTAGAAGGAGAAGAAACAAGAATAAAATAGAAAAAAGATGCTCTTCTCCCCAGGCAGATATGAGTGTTGGTTCTGTTCATATTTCAGGACAAAATGGCACGGGAGTTCAGAGTGAGTGCAATGCATCGTCGTACTTTTATCATTTATTCGAATTGAAAAAAACGGAACTGTATTCAACAAGCAAAGAGTTCAATCTAGTATGTTCAGTGCGTTGGTTGCGTATTGCAATTCAATAATACTTTCTTTCAGTGATGACACTTTTTGTATTTTACCATTGTACCCTATTTTGATATTGGTGTATCTTTTAGACACTTTCAAACTTTCTTTCAGAAGGGAAAGTGGAATAAAAAAATGACAAGGGTGCAATGCACTATGTGGGTTGGACGGAAAACCAAGATGTTGAGATGCTTTTCGAGCTTAAAGCCTCCGAAGACAAAACGAAGATACTTGCATTGACGAGACGGAGAAAGGGTGAGAGAAAACGGGGAAAATATGAGATTTAGAGCACTTTTTCTGTATCCATTGTGCAGCAGAAGAATCAACAACAATAACAGACAGATTACGATAGAAAGGACGTGAAAGGTAGTGTTATCCACAGTGTACAACGACATGCGAGTTGAGAGAAGTGCAGAATGCGTTGGTTGCGGGTTAGTCGAAAGTACTGCAACAAAACTGACATTACTTGCTCTGTAACGGTAAAACTATTGCAGTTTGGATGCGTTCAAAAATTATATTGTGCAACTTTTTTCTAAGAAATAGCTTGTATTTATCGCGTATATTTATATATATGTATCTCTCTTTCCAACATTATCAATGTATGTTATATTCGGAATTCTTGTGTCGTCAGTCGTAATGTATTGTGAAAAGTGATGCTTTTTATACACTGATATTTACACTATTTGTCTCGTTTCGGATTACATTCTTCCTCCCTCTTTTTTTCCTTTCTTTTCTTCTTTACGCGTTTCTCCCTGAAGGATCTTTCATTTTTATATTGACATTGCAAGGCAGAGGGTTTGTTTCCTCCTCCGCCTTTGTACAAAAAAAGGAAGAAAAAAATATCTCATTTTCCTTTAAGAGAAAAGGCAAAAGCCTTTCCGCATGTGTATTTATTATATGTTTCACGCAATAGACTTATCACAGATAGTCCGAGTGCGTGAAGATAGAAACAAAAAGGCAAAATACCCAATACCTATACATGATTTGATATAGTAATACGTGTATCTCTTTGGTACGTGTACCGTGTATCCTCCTCCCGTCCTCCCTAGATTCATTCAATAGAAAGTAGAAAAGAAGATGCATTCCTCAATCTGACTATTTGATAAAACGAAGATAATATTGTCGAGTCAAAAAAGAGAGAAAGTAGAGAAGGAATAGGAATTCAACAGACACACATATTTCTGCAGAGTGCAGAGATTTCAAAAGTAAGAATTTCCCCGTTGTTGGTATAACAAGGTCCAGAACTTTCTTTTTTTCATCTTTTTTTTTATCCGTTTCAAGATATGTCGCATCTCCTTGATCTTTCCCTTGTTGTTGTTGAAGACGCTCGTGTTTTAAGCGGAGAGAGCAATGTTCGCGCCTCTGTTCTGCTTCAAGTTTTCACATTTTCAAGAGGGTCTTCCTGTTCAGCAGCCGGTGCGTCCCTTTTGGAGAATGTTTGTGCGTACAAATGTTCACATTCGAAAAAAAGCATTGATGATGATAAAAAACGGAAACATGGAAATTCGTTCTCGTGAGCTATGCAAGAGCCTGATACGTACGCAATGCATTTGTTTATGTGCGTACGTGAATAATATTGTATCTTTGAGTTCACTGCACCACTTTTTTACTGCAATGTGTGAGCTGAAAGGTAAAAGTGTCACTGAAGAAAGTGCCAACAAAAAAACGAAACAAAAAGAGGGTTGTTGCGTGCATGTCTAAGAGAATGGATGAGAAAAAAGATTATGGATTGGTTTTGCCACTTGAAACATTCACATTGACAGATGTGACATTTCTGAATGATTTTTTCTGTACTTTTGGTCCTTGTAGATTGCTTGTTGCTGATATATACCTACAGCTTTGGTAAATATTTTGAATTTCTATCCAGTGCACATGAAATAATTATTTTAGATTTGTAAAGGGATGATGAATATCACTTGGCTACACTTATGAATGAAAAAACGCAAATAGCACATCTGTCCACTTTAAAATAACATTGCTTATTACACTTATGATCGTTAAATTTAAAATATTAAACAGAATTCATCATGTTATGGATAATTCGGTTGTGTGTTTACCACAAAAGAGTTTTGATCATAAAGCCGGTTTTGTATGCCTATTTCCAATTCGCCGAGTGCACTTAAATACAGAGAATAAACACAAAGCGGATATAAAATATTATGCACAAAAACGGAAAAGATGTACTAGGTAACATGTATCTCTCTGGCCATAATCATGTTGGCTTTTATGGGTCGTAGTTTTATCTAAATGATTCTTTCCTCAAGCAATTGAAGATCATAAAAGCATGTCATTGTTATGCAGATTAAATTACTGCACTAACCGAACACTTTTCCTCTTTTTTTCTTACATGCCATCAATGTAAGTAGACGCGCACACACACAGAATGCAGCTAGTTCAAATTTGTAGATCCTATTGCAAACCTTATATGCTAATATTATGTACATGTTGTAAAATAATATCTATTATTGCATTTTTTTCCTCCTTTTTCACGAACCGTTTTCTGTTTTGGATGTTCTAATATCTACACTGGTAGTAATACTATATACTATCCTATTATTTGCTATTACGACTCCTATCACCACTGCTGCTGATGCTAATACTACTTCTGTTTCGGTTGGAACAGTTGTTGTAGTAAAATGGAATGACGAAAATACCACAAAATACGTATGTAATATACATACTCTCATCTCTTCTCTCTCGCTTAGTGCATTACATCACATTACGCATTTTTTTGTGTCCCTCTACTACACTTTGGAGCAATCGAAAAAATAGCTACTTTCCCAGATTGAGAAAGACCATTTTTGTGGCTATCTTCCCATCTCTTTTATGGATACTGTTACAGCAATACAAGCGTACATATGTACCAATTCAGTATTCGTGCATTTCCACAGCATTCTATACAATTTCCGTAAAATATGTCCCTAGAACAATTCTATTATTTTTTCCATGCCTCTTGTCTTGATTCACATTCTTCTCGTATGCATACTTTCGACTTGGCCTGGTAGAGACAGAAGTAGAGAGAAAACATTGCGACCCAACTCTCTCTCCTTACATGTCGTATTACTTTACTTTTCCGCCTTTCTCTTAGGATTCATTCGTTTGATAAATGTCCAAGATTTCATTCATTCAAAGCTATAAATTTTTTCTTGCAACAGTGAAAATCATACAAGATGGCAAATTGGCTGCACAGTAAATTTCCTCGAGAAACGGCTCAT
This sequence comes from Sinella curviseta, assembly GCA_004115045.4. Classification (NCBI taxonomy): domain Eukaryota; kingdom Metazoa; phylum Arthropoda; class Collembola; order Entomobryomorpha; family Entomobryidae; genus Sinella; species Sinella curviseta. The sequence continues at coordinate 59,861,104 of CM023200.3, read as the reverse complement.
AATAAGAAGTACTCTTCGGATTCCACTACTCTTTGTGTATATACGCCATTTTTTATCTTTATTAACGAACTGCCACACAGCAATATACTTCACTTTGCTGCTAATAATAATAATATTTTGCTTGCTGAAACGAGTGAGGACATGATACGATGACTGTTGCAGTAAAATATTTGTACTTTAACGCATACAAAGTATCAAATTACTCCAATTGGTACTCTATTTATCAGTTTAGGATAATAATCTGATACAATAATACTTGACATGAGTAGTGTGCGCTTGCATAATATTGTACCTACAGCTATGTACACATCATTGCCCCCACACATATTATTCATAATCTCTACTTAATAAAATGGAGATATTACTTTTGATAAAATGAAGAAGGGAGAAGAGAAAAGAGGACGGAATGCAACAATAATAAAATAACACATAAATATTATCACGATTACCATTGGGATTTGAGACACGTGTTTGTCTGCCGTAAGCTGTCATAGTCGGAATTTGGAATAACAAAGCTAAAGAGAACGAGATGCTCTCGTGTCCGCTGTTGCTCCTTCTACCGCGCCGTCAATGTTTCAGGGAAGGAGAAAGGAATTAAGTCATATCGTTGCATAAGCAACGGAGGAAATGTATATTAGTATAATATCACATCGCATCATATCATATCACCACCAAACACTCGTACCATCGCTGCTCAATTTCTCGTCCTTCTCATCTCATCATTCTGCATCTCTGCAGTACAAGGAATTTCTCTGATGCTGGTAGAGTCGCTGGCACTACGGAAAAGCAACCAAGCCAGGCAACCGCTGGGAAAGGAAGAAAACAGCGACGCATGCAGATTTTCCCAGCAAGCATCTGTCAGCATCAGCATTCGAGCTTAAAAGGGCTTTACGCTATTTCAATTCCCTAGGCTGATGTAAGCCAGTAGACTTACATATCTATATACAATTGCACTTAATTACTCATCAACTAATACTATATATGTATATGGTATTCAATCGCCACCCATCCAAAGTTTCGCTGAATAAAAACCTCGCAGCAACGAGCAGTAGCGGTATCATATTATTATTATAATTGACGGCGGTAGTGGGAGCAATCTATTTGACAGCAAAAGTTGAACAAAATAAACAGCCAGATATACAAATGAATGCGAAACCTGATAATTTTACGCAAATATAATATGCTGTGCGTGATTATATGTATTACAAACTCAATATATATTTATAAAGCATTACATAACATTGTGCGTATACACATATAGTGTAAGTTTATGGATGTACTGCAGTTTTCTCTTTCCCACGAGCACAATTCAAACCGGGAAATGATTACAAACAAACAAACTTTCTTTCTGATGAGGATGATGATGAGAAACATTAAGCATAAATATAATGTCTCACATAACCAACTGGGAATACTAACAATGTACATGCAATGCCGAAAATGTGGGTGGAAGAAAGGGCAAAAACAATCTGGCACGTTTTAAAAGTTAAGTGCAAACGCGAACAACATTCATTTGGTAGCCATAAAGAAAATTGAATCCATTTCACATACCAAATAAACTGTATTCTTGCTTCAATCATATTATGACTACTTTTATTTATGTGATCCAAACGTATGCCTAGGTAAAGTTCTCGTTATAAGCGTAGATTGTGCTTTGGTTTACAGCTACAATATTCAAACCTTTTTTGCATATCTCATTCCATCATCGCTTCAACTAGATGATTTAAGTACATACCAACGAAACGTCAGTAGGAGTCTCCAATGACCGGCTTAAGTATAATGATCTCAGCGAGGATCCATCATGTGGAGTGTGGAATATATATCGAGAATAGAAAATATATGGAAACGTGCGAGGGGGGAAGGGAGGAGTATGAATCCAACCATACTGCTGCAGACATCGAGACACCGTTTCAATTCACGACTAAAACATGACAAATTGAGGGTCAACTACCTTACGATAGATTAATCCTTAATTTCACCCCCTGATGATGGTGATGTAATACTGGCTGTATCTGCTGCTACCACCACTATGGGAAAAAAGTATAGAGTGAGAGGGATCTACTGCCGAGAGTGAAAGTTGTTCACTGATTCAGCTTCGCTGTAGTTAGTAAATAGCAACGCTGGTTATACGGATATATGTACATACATACACAAGTAGTAACTGAAACCGTTGCTATTGCTAGAGCTAAAACGCAAGGAAAATGTAGTAAAGCACACACAGCAGGACAGCATTGCACTGGGCAAAGTTTCTACAGGCAAATGTTTTATCATTATCTATCAGATTGTAAAATTGGAGGCTTAATTGGGCTGCAAACAAGAACTGGTTAAAATAAAGTATGCTTACTGGAGGATTTTAATGTAGAAATGATAATACACTTACGCGTATGTATTTTGAGGAGTCACGTTTCAAGTTTCAAACTCCATTAACGATGCATCTTGTTAACAGCAGCCGGTACTCTAACGGAAAGTACTATAAGGCATACATACCTAATCCACATCCTATCATAATATCCAGATTCATATGTTTTATCATATTACTCTTTTATAAGGATACTGAAATAATGCGTTGATTTTTACGAATTAGAATAAAAGTCAACATCAAAACATACAATCTGCCTGCACAGAATATCAGAAATTCTATACACCATATTTGCATTTTCTCTCAATGCAGATGCATATTTCAGAGTTGAGTCATTTAATATATTCGCTTTCAACTACTTTGATTACTGGGATTTCGAAAATGCTAAGAAATTGTAGCGGGTTTGTTTGACAATGTTGGCTTCACATACGATAACTGCTGGCATTTTTGTCAATGACTAAAAGCTGCATCTGTAAGATGTTTTCACATCCTCAATCACAAAAAGCAGAGACTTTGTGGTTTTCATCACTTATCTCTGGAGAAAGTGTCATCAAGATAAAACCGTCATTTACGGTTCTATATACTCCTTGCACTTATTGTTTAGCATTATAGCAACTTCACTCACTCCTCAGGATTGTTTCCTCTAAGCTGGCAATAATGTTGGATCAACAATAACGGTGTGAAATGCTTCTTCAGAATAAATATGAGAGCCATGAAGCAAATACGTAAAATGTGTCTTAACTAAAATATCCTACAGATCCGTATAGACATAGCAGAGATATACATGAAGTTTTACGTTTATTAAAACCGATTTTGAACGTTGTATGTGTGGAATGAAAATGACAACGTGTTTCTGAGAGATGTAGTAACGAGTGCTACAACTGCTGTGCAATGGAAAGAAAAACTTAAGCCTAAATCTCCCCGCCGAATGCATCGTCATGCATGAGTAGAAAGAGAGCGAATACAAGAATGAGACCAAGAAAGTATTTTATTTCCCTTCTTGGATTTCACTCATAATACATAGTATAGGTATATATAACTAAGCATTGAATTCATGCTCCCGAATATTTTCATGTACTGCTCATTTTCATCATCTTTCACTATTACACGCATTATACAAACTCACAAAAGATGCTGTCCCACAGTTTAGAGAAATGGGGAACGATATAGAAACATGGGAAAAAGAATAAGAAGTGTGTATTCTATAGTGAGAGTTGAGTGGAGTAGTAGTGATTTATTCAGTAAAAGTGAGTACAAGTATGTACGTTACACTCGCAGAAATCATCTAATTCCACTAAAAGTGTTTTCAAAAGTCTTTACGTTTGCAACAAAAACTTTACTGGTTTTATATATCACTCAAATCAAGAAATGGAATGACGGTACTACCAATAACAAAGAGAGCAAGAGAAGTAAGGAAAGTATGTGATCAAGATGGCGAGAGGCGGTGATCATGCTATCGATGAAGATGATAATGACGAGAGTAACCAAATGACTGAAGACGACAGCGCGGTTATTTGAGCAAAATGAGGTACGTTTGTGCAGCCTCTCTCAGTTCATACAAGTTTGTAATGGACATAAGCGGGAAAAACATTCCTCCCTTAAAGCGTGTCGTTGTCAGCTTTCCCCCAGCAAAAACAGTCACAGGGAAATACCAGAAGCACGAATAAAACTTTCTCTCGTATTATATATAAGACAATTTCCCTCACCTTTAAGACGAGAAGATGGGACATGATGTGATATCTGCAGTGAATTTAGATTTTGTACAAAATATTTTGAGAAAATGGAAATGTAAGCACACAAGTCTTGTGTAAGTTCCTGTTGCGACAAAAAAGGTTGACTCAACGTTAGGGAATAATGCTTTCTCTTTCAAAAAAGCAGTTGCCTTATATGCAAGATTTTCGGTGGAAGAGGTTATTAATCAACCATGGATATCCTGATGCATGGCATGTCTTCTATCATAAAAAAATAGTCCCTTGCAGTTTATATGTGATGGTTAAGGACACAGGGTGAACTGAAACGCACGTTACCTTCCTTTTACTCGCGTTTGTCACATCATTCAAGATTAGAGATACTAAATATCACGGATCAAGAAGAAGATGAAATGGTTGTCTTCTCAGAATGCGTTATTACGTCATACGTTGCGTTGACTTGATTCGAGCGTTACCTTAAAATATTCACTGGAATATTCACTCCTGCTGGAATCTCGACTAGAAGGGTGCTTACCATATTTCATAACATACATTATTACGAGTATGTATCAACCAGTCGTAATCATAACCTTTCTCTACGTATAAATGACGAAGCATTGACTAATCATATTTAGTAATCTTTTGTATTCTTGGAATTAAAATGTCACATTCGCATTGGTAGGTAGATATAACTTGACATTTCTTTATAATCTCTGGATATGTCTGCGCTAGGTAAGGTACTATCGATTTTTCATGTATTTTCATTGATGGTTGCAAATTATGTATGCTTAATGTGCCCTAATGAAGTACACACATCCAATCATGTGCAAACTATATCGAGTTAATGAATTAACCCTCTAAACTCCTCCATGAGTGAAATGCGCATTTCCTTTTTATGACTCCCTTTGTTCATGCCTTTCCATGTAAATACTTGCATTATCCGCTTTCCGGTGTTGCATAATATACTTACACATTTTACTTTTGTATAAGCCTGCACAAAAGTTGTATATGCGTGCCCATGTAAGCCCATTGGGGTTTCATTGTGACTTTCACTTGCAATCCATTTATTACAGGTCTTAACGAAACAGAGGCATTTCGCCGAAATGAGGCATGCAATTATTATTGTACAACATATTCTTGAGCTTCTGGCACTGCTAAATTCACTTCCTCTTTCCTCCTCTTTTGAAACGCAATAATATTTATGACATGATGAGTGCAGTACAATATATTATTTTCCATTATATAATGCATTTGTGTGAGAGGATAGTGGTGATATGGTTTGTGTGAATATGCTTTCCTCTACTCTGGATTTTCAACTCTTTTTAAACCAGACTGGGAATAATAATGAAACAGATGAGGAGAAAGAGTGAGTGCATTCTGTACATCATCTCTTTTAGTAAATTATGCATCCGTGATGAGCAAGGACAAAAGGACATTATATTTTGTCATCAACAGGGCTATAAACTTTTTGGGAGGAAATAACCCTCACAACACTGCTCGAATAATTCAGGATTACTTTGGGGAAAGTGCAATAATAGTAATGCCAACTAATATAATATTCCACGCAGGATACGCTACCACCACCACCAACTATTCCAGACATCATCAACATTGCCACGATCATGTGGTAGCATGCACTTTGCTTTCAACCAGTCCTCTTACCATCAGCCAACTATCCTCGAACACACAGCAACAAATTTTACATTAGGAAGAAAGCACGCTCTCATTTTATGTACGAAAAAGGTCTTTTCTACGGAGGAACCATCATGAAAGTGAATAATCACGTTGATATTAACTGTAGTTTTTGTTCTTTTCCCATAGTCATCAACCAAATTGATGTGCATTAAATACAACATATCTTCTTGGAAGATGTGATGTGGGCGGTGGTGGTGGTATGAATGGGGTACAGTGAGCTCTGAGCTGTGATGTTTGTACTTAAACCTAAAAAACGAATATACATAATATGCATTAACAACTAACTATCTGTTTATACTCTACTATTCAATCACAACAAGAATTAACTAGTAGTTTACGCCCACACCATTTCAGGGATTCCCCGTACGTATAATCTTAGGTACATATAGTATTATGTGGTTTTTGTGTAGTACGTCATACTGCTCAGCTATTTATATCCTAATTTGAAGCAAAACTAGCAGGATAATCCTGTTTTGATCATTTTCTATATACATTAATTCTTACATGCGTCAACATGTCTGCAGCACGCTGATAAAAACCGCAGTTTTAAAGCAAATATTAGTTTTTCTGGTCAGTATGAACTTGATGCCCAAATTCTATTATTTTTACACGGTTTTGAGTGAGTTTCGAAATAACTTCATTGACAAAATGCCAACTTAAAATGATTGATATTATGCTATATGTACAGAGGAAGGAATGGACCGTTGTGCTATTTGAAAGTAACATTTTTACTGTTTACGTTACACCTAGAAAACCCTATTGGTATATTATATTATACATTGGGAGATTATTACGTACGCTTCCAATTTTGTAGTTACATTACATGATATACGCTCTGTTTTAGTAATTGTTACTAAATGAAGCAACTTTTCATCTACGTCCACTAAAGTATGTATTTTGTGGAATATCGTATCGTGACGAAACAAAAGTATTTTGATTACATTGTAACATTAATTTTCGTAAAAGAAAGAAATTATTTTGTACGCCACTATACATCTCGCAAAATTAAGTTCACTAGCCTTTCCTACTAAAATAACAATGTCTTAATAATGAGAATTCACATTTACTCTTTCTCGTGGGCAAAAGGCGAAAGTCAAAAGATGCGTGATGTGATGAAATGAAGAAAGCAACCAAGAGTTTTGCTTCTTTATTTCCACCAGTTTTTCCAATGACCTCACGAGACACGACACAACATATTCTAAGATAATTTAATTCGCACTAGTGTATAAGGGAATAAGACGACAAAAAGGGATTTATCCAGAGATAAACTATACAATTCAAAGTAGTGAGAGATGGGTAGTAGTAGGAGTGAATAGTGACTAAGCATGGGTCGTACGGCCACATGGGATTCATCTGAAAATGTCACAAGGCAAACCTGAGAGCTTAAAGCAAGGGATGAAAGAGAAAGGAAGACATGACATAAACATACACGCAATACCAGGATTTTTTTTACATCTTATAGTGTGTGTGTGTGTGAACTGCGAACGGAAAGATCTTAATGCTGTTTACTTCATTGGTTGTTCTCGTGATTCCAATTTTGACTTTAACCGTGTCTCCTCTCTCCGATTTACTTCTTTTCTTTCCATTTACGGGGAACAAAATCCTTCTGCTGGATTTTTATATTTTTTTATGCCAGTACCATTCCACTGGAATATTTCATTCGTCATGTATGCAGGGTAGTGTCATTCATTTTTCCTGTGGTTGTTCATGTCGGAGAAACTCAACCTTGTCTTCATTTCTTCCTACACACACGTACTTCATCTCACGAAACACGAGCAACAGCCTGTACTATAGGTATAGCAAATGTTTCATTATAGTTATGCAATGTCATGCCTCATCCTCAGAAAAGAAAAGTCAATTCCATTTTGTGCTTTTTAAATCTCAACGGGAGCCAACAATATTATAGTTTTGTGTTCATTCATTTATATCTTTTGGCTTTATTTTATGACCAGGTTTCCTTTTTTCGCCACGTCAATTTTTTTTCTGAAATCTTTCTTTCGTATGGTTGTGTAGCTTGGATGTACGTACGAGATTAAAAATGCTATGGACAGCGGGAAAAATGGGGATGATGTTGCGTTAAGCGTTGAAAGATCAAACAAGTTCATGGGTTTTTCTTTGCATTGCCAATGAGATGACATGGCAAGAGACCAAGAAAATATCACCACATGTGACATGATAAAAAAGTGGTATTTTGTATGTTTCTGGAAAGCAACTGGACAAAATTAGTGGTTGTATCAATTCAAATGAGATTTTTTCTCGGTCGCAATGTGGATTCGTACATTTGAGAATGTTATTATATATTCATTGCATTGGTCGATGCATCTCATTCACCCACAAAACCAAGTTGGCTAAACCAATATGATTTTCCTTTTCAAATTTATTACACTCTACAAAAAAGTGAATAAAAATGCAGCGGATATATGTACGATGCACATAATATTACCTGCAATAAGAAGAATTTAAAGATCAGATGGCGAATCTACTTCAATTGCTGTAATTCAAAACCACAGAAATATACCTAAAAGCAAGTGTAGACGCAATCTCGAACTACTCCCTTTATAGTTTATGCATACGTCATAAAAAACCAAAGTTCAATTTCATTCTCAAAACCACAGTAAAACTCAAAAATTGTATCTTTTGCCTGGAAAATGTAATTTGGAAGTATAAAACATTACTTATCGCCTAGTCAAGTGTGGCAAAAGTATGCTGGATGAAGTTATATAAGTTGGCCTTCATCGTGAGTGAGCGAAAGTGAGAGCTTTAATACATTCCATCGGGATTGTGCTATTAGAATTTTAAATGATGCTTTCGTCGATCGTGGTGGATGCTATTACCACCCACAAAATGAAATATTGTACATTATTGGTACGAAATGCGTAGTAGTTATGTAACCTCAAAAATGTGTAAAATGTCTTTATATTATGGTTTGAAACTGTAATCATATTCCGTCGTCATTGTATATTCTTTTGACAAAAATATACACACGAAGGACTTTCTTTTGCTCTCATGTTTACAGAAAACTGAACCAATTCCATTTGGAACCAGATATCTTGAAAGTAAACACTTTTGCAACTACAGAAAATGAATCCCCCGTTCAGCAATTTTTATTTATGTGAAATTTATTCATCTGTTGTTCCGTCGTTTTTTATGTTTGATGATTAATGGCAGTTTTTAGAAATGGCTCCATCTAATCCAACTCGCAACTAAGAAAAATAAGAGTAAAAACAAAGCGGACTACTTTTTTGTAATAATACTGGAATTGAAAAGATTGGGTCACTTGGTAGTCTGCCATGCTATTAGTGAACTGTATTACCGAGAGTAGCTTATTACATAACAGTATTCATTCATTCATTCAGAATTCTTGGCTTATAACCCACGCGTTCTCAGCTAATCCTATGATAAAAAATCCGAATTTAGTATATAATAATATTATTTTTGTCTCTATCTACTTCTACTGCTAGCTACTTAATTTCGAGGAAAATTGAGCGCTTCTTATACTTGGCAAGAGAATAGGAATCCAGAGACGAATGACGTAAACCCCGATGCGAATGAGTTTATAGGGTGGATTTTAAGAAAAGGAGCTCAAAAAAAAATTTTACGAGAAAAACTATCCGCAAACTACTTGCAATATCTTTCACACAGAAAATGCCATATATTTTTGGTTTTTACAAGAAAAAACAATGTAATTTATTTCAGTGGAAGTTAATAAACGGAGCAGGTTTCTCTGTATTATATGGTAAATATGTTCTCTCTGTGTATTTACAGAAGATATGGAAAACCCACAAAGCACGATAAAATTATAAAAAGCCTACTTTTATGGTGGCACATAGAATAAAAGAATACGAAAAGTTGCTGGAGCGCTAACGCCAAGCCTTTCGACAACGGCGACACGGTAAGTTTTCATAATAATATTATTATTACAGATTACTGTATTATGGAACAGTCTTGGTGGCAGTAGTGGATGTGGATGTGCTACTATTTGCCATTGCATTGCGACGAGATGGTAACAACGAGAAGAGGATTTCCGAGCCATTTCCTTTGTTTTATATGTCCCTTCCGTAAATGTTTTGACAGAGATGAGTGAACCGTATGATTTGTGAACGCATATTTCTGTGGGATTCCGGCTTCGCATAAGTTTCTCTTTGCTTGAGCACAGCTTTTTTTACCAACGTTCCAACGAAAGATAAATAGCAGGCCTATTTTTGGTTTCGCATTTTGATGTGAGTACTACACACAGACTATATTCCTTCCTTCCCTCACATAATATACGTACACGTAACACGGTCATTACATGGAAACTTTGCCAGACTGGAAATAAATGTTGAACGTGCGTTTGTTGCAAGTTGGATACTCATAGTCTCTCGAATTGAGATAATTGTAAAAATGAATTTCTTAAATCTACCATGAATAAATGAATAGCGAATGAGTGGGGAGTTGGGATTATTTTGTAATGTTACCTTTTCATCTTGTACTAGAGTTCTTGTTTTATACTTTTTCGTGTACCTAAAACGAAATCAACTTAAAATAGACATTGTTTTTCCCTGATACATTTGTTTAGATCAACAGCCCAAGTGATCTCATTTATTAACCAAGTCAATTTTCAAACACTTTTTCTTAATCAGCCAGCGCCAGAAAACGGAGTCTTATATTGTGCTGTATTCGCTGCTACTCCATTTACTCACTTTGTGTTCCAAAACATCATCATCATTGCTTACAAAACACTTAGCTGGCTATTCAATTTCCTGTGGGTGGAAATGAAAGTAATGTGTAACAGGGGGAAAGACGATGGACTACGGCAGCAAAATTTCTACCATTCCATGTACTTTCTATTTTCTATATATTATAGTCCACGGCTAGTAGAACTTGATATCTTATTCTGTTTTTCCTTCATTGAAGAAAAAAAAACGTTCCATGGTTTTCAACTTGCATCCACCATTTTTCGAATAAGAGTCTACCGCACCGCCACTACTACCACCTTTCTCGCTTCGTATCTTTTTTTCGGGGGAAGCTATATAGAGCAACATTTTTTGGCTGTAAGCCACCTTTGGCACTTATGTCGGGAATTTCGATGATAAGTGTATATGTAGGTAGGGTGTGGTGAAAAAGTGCCGCATGTAAATTATGACTGACCCTCTTCCACTATAGCCATGGCTAGAACCATATTTCAAAAATCAGCGTCCACTAGTACTTCGACCCCTAATATCTTTTACACGTCTTAAGATAAATCCATAATATTTTGCAACTGTTTAAGGACTGTCATGGCGCATTACCCCACGAATTCTGATGAGCAATTGATGTTCAATTTTTTTAGTGAAAAAATAAAATATTGAAATTTTGATTTCTTAAAAGAAAGTTTTGATTTTTAATTACTCTTAAATAGTATCCGGCTTTCTAAAAAAATTAACCTCCATGTACTTAAAAATGGGCTGCATTCAATGCAGAAAACCGCATCTCTATATATGCACTGGTTGCGGAGATATCGACGAAACAAATTTATTGTCATGTATTATTTTCTGGCGTTTTAAATTTAACTGGCTACAGTTCGCCTACCAGCAATGGTAGAGTCAATAGTAAACACGTGTTTTGTAGTCTAAACGTTGCTGCATCTTTCACTGAAGACCGCGCTTTGATTGGAAATGTAGCATAAGGATAGGAGTCATTCGCGTTTTATATTGAGTTTATCTCCAGATTTGTCCAATCACACTTAACCCGCCATAACTCTCGTAAAAAGTGGAGAATCCAGAATCTGAGAAAACCCATTTTGCGCTATGCTTCCAGCTACCGAAAACATTTTAAATCGCTGGAATATTCCAATTCCTCTAGGAGCTGTGTCAGTTTGAGTGAGACAACTTTTTGCAAACTGCAGAAGCAAATAAATATGAACATTTGATTTAGCCATCACTTCATTAATTGGTTTCAATATTTTGCATTCAAAACTGAATTCTTTCATGTTTTATGCCCATTTACAACAACTTTTGTATATTCCGACCCAAAGTTTGGAATATCAAAAACTGCTTGCCGCCAGCGTACCTGTACCAATCTGCAATGCCTTTAACCCATACTACCCACTTGTTGCGTGTACATATAAATATCATCACCAAAATGTACATGCTACTATATCAGAAATCAGTTTCTATTTTTATTAATTACGCTCCATTCACAGTTCACAGTACCGAGCAGAGCACGGCGTCTTACCTGCAAACATAATATGCACCGTAACGCAGCCAACACCAACGACAAAAAGTCGACGCCTATTTACTCTAAACGAATACGATATTAATGCAATTCTATCACATTTTAAGTAGTAATGTATATCCAAATAAATATAAAAAATACCATTTGGCATGTGCCAGCCTTATCGTAACTATGTATTGTAAGCATATCTTAAAAAAAATTAACCATATTTTAGTTAACTGAAACAATAAAATGTAAATTCAATAACTTATAACACACATTGAGAAGGAAACATTTACTGTCTCAGAGGTAATTACTCGAAGTATTTCTACAGTCAAGTACAAAAATTAAATATTGAGTTGGTGGAACCTTATTTACTTTGACAATATTTTAAAAATCGTGTCCATAAACTCTATTTTCTCATTGCGCCCCATTATTAAGTGCATGCAACCCACCAAGGTCGACGACGTCGGAAGGGGCAAAGTGAGATAATATATTTTAAACACCCAATTTTGACAAAGTAAAGAGAGTTATACTTGCATAATCATATTCTGAATAATATACAGAAAAATAATTTAATAATATAATATCGAATAATACAAATATATTTATAACGTAATGATTGCCAGGCGATATTGTGAGAAAATTTCTTATCTGTAACCCCCTGAGCGTTGCGTGATGATTGTATCCAGAGTTTAATATTGCGCTTGGTTAATTCTATTTCAATACTGCATGTATAGTCCAGTGTACAAATGATGTGCATATTCCATAAAAGTATTGGACGCGCATCATATACTTTGTTTGCATGGACTGATGAAATATTCGTCTAAAGTGGATTAGTGAATATTGGGAACAAACTGTGAATGGAGCGTAATTAATAAAAATAGAAACTGATTACTGATATAGTAGCATGTACATTTTGGTGATGATATTTATATGTACAGTGGGTAGTATGGGTTAAAGGCATTGCAGATTGGTACAGGTACGCTGGCGGCAAGCAGTTTTTGATATTCCAAACTTTGGGTCGGAATATACAAAAGTTGTTGTAAATGGGCATAAAACATGAAAGAATTCAGTTTTGAATGCAAAATATTGAAACCAATTAATGAAGTGATGGCTAAATCAAATGTTCATATTTATTTGCTTCTGCAGTTTGCAAAAAGTTGTCTCACTCAAACTGACACAGCTCCTAGAGGAATTGGAATATTCCAGCGATTTAAAATGTTTTCGGTAGCTGGAAGCATAGCGCAAAATGGGTTTTCTCAGATTCTGGATTCTCCACTTTTTACGAGAGTTATGGCGGGTTAAGTGTGATTGGACAAATCTGGAGATAAACTCAATATAAAACGCGAATGACTCCTATCCTTATGCTACATTTCCAATCAAAGCGCGGTCTTCAGTGAAAGATGTAGCAACGTTTAGACTACAAAACACGTGTTTACTATTGACTCTACCATTGCTGGTAGGCGAACTGTAGCCAGTTAAATTTAAAACGCCAGAAAATAATACATGACAATAAATTTGTTTCGTCGATATCTCCGCAACCAGTGCATATATAGAGATGCGGTTTTCTGCATTGAATGCAGCCCATTTTTAAGTACATGGAGGTTAATTTTTTTAGAAAGCCGGATACTATTTAAGAGTAATTAAAAATCAAAACTTTCTTTTAAGAAATCAAAATTTCAATATTTTATTTTTTCACTAAAAAAATTGAACATCAATTGCTCATCAGAATTCGTGGGGTAATGCGCCATGACAGTCCTTAAACAGTTGCAAAATATTATGGATTTATCTTAAGACGTGTAAAAGATATTAGGGGTCGAAGTACTAGTGGACGCTGATTTTTGAAATATGGTTCTAGCCATGGCTATAGTGGAAGAGGGTCAGTCATAATTTACATGTGGCACTTTTTCACCACACCCTACCTACATATACACTTATCATCGAAATTCCCGACATAAGTGCCAAAGGTGGCTTACAGCCAAAAAATGTTGCTCATAGCCATAACAATGTAGAGGAAGCTGGCCCTCCACTCGACTGCTTTTTACTTATCGTCATACCCTATTTTTCCTCTTGGGTTGTTCGCTCTTGGTACACGAAAATAATACGATATGATTGTAGTCTTTATAAAATACGTTAGAATTCTAATAATACTGTATGAATGCACCCCTTGTCCGTTTCTCTGCTCTGCTCTAGGTTCTCTGATATTATTATTGCACGGAAGCAACAAAAAGCTGCTACGATGTGCATTATTTACTTACCCTCTTCACTCACTTCTTCCCCTCACGTATTTCATCTTTAATTAATTAACAAATTATAGCTGGCTTTATTGAGTCAGAGAAAGAACCCACCCACGAAGCCAAGATTTTATGAAGTACACGTTATGATGCTTTGAAGGTTGGATATATCCTGCTTAGACGGATGGGTACGCGAAAATGAACACACAAGTGGACATTGTTAGTCGGAAAATTATGAGAGCGAGGTATCTACACCGACGTCATTCCGCATATTATTACTAGAATACTATAAGCTTTTGCTACCGTTACCACAATGAAACCAAGAAAAGGCATTTAGGCTCAGAATGCTATTCATGGTCAGAGAAATGGAAAGCTGGCAATGAAACGAAACCTTTGGAAGAAGGGCAAAATAAATAAATAATGTATAATTCAATCATGCTTATTACTTTTAGCTTGCTGTCGAAGCGCTTATGTATGAAACAAAGTGTATCAAGCAACTTGAAGTGGTTGACCCTAAACTCATCGCTATATTTGTGGTCAAAGTCAAATCAAGTTGTGTAAAAAGTGCATCTAAATTGGTTGTTTTAAACGGGAATTTTAAGCTGATGGCACAACTTTTATTATAAACTTGACAGTGTTTGACATCACGGAAGCAATTAAAAAATCTGCATTAATAATACAAAGAAAATAATCAAAATTTTGGTGAACCTGCTAACGTTAATTTCCCTGCCTTTTATTTCTCCTACACCGTACTGGGTATCCATCCGATTCATTATATTAGATTTTTCAACAGCACCATTCCCTCGGAGGAGTAATAATATTACACGGTGAGTATATTGCTAGCATTTCCCACAAAATCACATTCGCATTACATTATTTTACATTAGATTAGAAAGCCCTCTAGCCATTTGAGAAAACCCACAGAAAAAGTAATCAACAAACAGCATAGCCACAAGCTTTTAAAAGTACATGCTTCTCAGTATCTAAAATACGAATGCTTTGAAGTCGATACGATATCGTATAGCCTGTGGAAGTGGAAACTCGATGTGTGTATATTTGTTTATGTAACTCTCGACGTGAATAAAGAAAGAAGAAATGCATAAAAGGGTAAAAAGACTGAAAACTTCATGAAAGAGAAAGTATATAATTGCACACATCTTTTATGCTTCTCGTCCTGCTATGCTGGTGAGCTGATGATCACGGGCCATTCAACTCCATCCCTCTCTCTCCTCGCTTGTAGAAAAAGTATACACACACACACTATAATTCGTTCATTTAAAATGAATTCGTACTTTCATACCACCGCGCTAGTGTTGCGTACTCTTTCTAGTATTTAAGAGCTGCGGTCCACTCTAGAATAATCTGATATAGCGGAATTTCCCGCATCCATGCATTATAACATGATTTTCGTTTTTGCTTACGCTCAACGAACGTCTCGCCATGAAATAAGATTCAAGAAAAAGACTTGCTGTATAGGAATGGGAAGAACTGAATGTCGAATTTGTTGGCTCGGTTGGCGAGTAGTGGTTTCTGAACATCTTTTAAGGAACTTCTTAAAATTCTATTATCTCCCAGGCCGGTTTTGCCCTGATCATCAAAAGTGTTGAAAATGAATTGTTGTATTTACTGTCAGCTAAACATTTGTGTGCTATTTAACAAATGATGTCTTTCAAAATTCCCTTCCAGGGTAGGTAGCTATATAGTATGATGGGATAAGTTCCAGCAGAAATCAGAATTTGATTTAAGGCAAAAAAATTGGAGAGAATTCTTTTGTCTTTTCATCGCCCAGCCCACGAGAGATGGAGGTAGCACTAGTTAACCCTATTAATAATCTTTTTCAATGCTAAGAATGATGTCGTCCCAGACTGAATGGTTTTTGAAGGACTTCCTTGACATGGAATTGGACTCAGGCCCTTGGGACATACTTTTGCAAAGATTGAAATGTGTTGTTGAAAAAGGCTGAAAACGCAATAATAGTAGCAATTTCATTCTAACTACTAGACGCCAAGAAGACCACAAGCTCATCTCCAACACTTTGGATTTAATGTGATGTGCTGCCACCGCTATAGCCACTAACCACCAACATCTTGGGCCATTTCTTAAAATGGAAAATGTAGACACACACACACACACGATGGTCTTCTGAAACTAGTTTGGACTTTTTTTTCGAAAGAGTGCTGCTATTTACATTATCAAGCAATTCCTGGACTTGGCAATGTTGGTAAGTAACTACTTATTGACAGCCACCATCGCCAAATTACTCTTGTGAAAGCAGAAAGTGGAAAAGAGGTATTTCTTTCCTTAGTCTTTATACAGCTTCTGGGGAAAGTGTTGAAAATCCACCATAAAATTCAAGAGCATAGCTTGCAATATATGTATGTGGTGAAATGTTATCGGTGCAATAAAATGATGTATTACTATAACGTACATTCGTAGCAATAGTCATTTCTGTTATTTAACTGGAAACATTTTTAAATCAAACATAAAAACGTTACGCACTGAAGCTTCTTTGGTTTTAAGTTGCCCTCAGCATTCAAACACTTGGTTTAATAAGTGTGCGCGCGTCCGTTGCTCCATTATCCTTAAGGAAAATAAAATTCCTCCTCCCGTTAAGCAAACACACTTCATCTCTTTCCTCTCGTAAGTATAACTAATATTGTTATTACAATTGCTTTAAGCACTCATTTTACTCGTTCACATGTCAGTTGTTACAAGAAAAACATTGAATGGAGACAACAACGATATTAGAGGAAAGGAACTGACTTAAGGACCATCTTAAGAAGTTTTTTCTCTCCTTCTTAGCTTTTTTCCTTTTTTTGGTTAACTCATCTCACTTCAAAAAAGAAGGGGAAAGGAGACCTGGGAGAGTAACGCAAGCTGCACAAGTGGACTCTTGAAAACTATATCTTTCTCAAGAGGTTTGAAAGCTGCTGCTGCTATGCTGGTTCGCTTTTCCCTAGTTTTCTCTTCTCTCTAATATTTTTTTCTCCTGGAGAATACATTGGGGGATGAGATCTCTTCCTTTGGACAGTTTCCTTATTCAGCGGGTGCTATTGCATTACGTCCGTATCTTGGTGTTCCTCTTCTCTGGATTTCTTTTCTTTTACACTTCCTGAAACACAATATGCAGCGCACAGGAGGCAGATTATAAGTTCTCTACATGTATTTGCTCCCTTACTTTTCCTTCTATATATTTTCTTCCCCTTGTCCCTAAAACTACAACTTGGATAAAAGGAAAATTCCAAGAAAATACCATTGGACATACTGAATCTATCTACACGGTCTATGCGTTATCAACTCATATTTAAATTAAGATAAGAAGGATAATCATTTTACATTTGTAACTGGAGAGCATTGAAAACGTGTTTTAAAAATAATGCCTGGTTTGTAAAAAGATAAATATCCATCTCTAACAAAGCGCTGCTGCTGAGAGATTGACATTTGACATTTTCATTTCGCATTTAAAATAATGTATTCATTCATCAGTATCAACTCGCAGCTGTTGCAAAAGCAATCTTTGTCATTGACATTCCACCCACTCACCGAAACCATTAGAGTAAATGACAAAATGTGTTTTGGTACATCAAAATGAAAGGTAGGTGTATTTTTTGTTATTGTTAGTGTGCCTCCAGAGCCTTTCAACGGAAACAGGAGGGAGGTCACATCCGATCAGCTTTTTTTGTGGATATCAAACCCTTGAGGCTATGACAATGGATACTTGGAATCGATGAGCCATATCTGGTTAGTGGTGATGGCGAGAGGTAGCTTTCTTCTTTCTCCCATTATTGCTGTCTCTAAAAATATGTCATTAGATGATTGCTCTAAGTGATAGAGATAAATTGATTTGTATTTTTTCTATTTCTTTTTGTCTGTTTTGATATTCTTGTTGTCCTCTGCTCTATTCTTCCAATTTCTGTACTTTTTACGTGACAGCTTCCCCACTATGCAGCGCAACGTCTTTGTTGACTTGTCAAAGTATTTCAATTCGATGAAGCCGCCACCAAGTCACTACATGAATACATGGATGCTATACACATTTGTCACAGAACATAAAGTCTTGCCATTCTTTGATTTGGTAAAGTGATGACACGGACGTGACATCATCTTTACCCACTTATGTTACGGGACAATGTAGCATTCAATTCAGCTCACATAAATTCATCACAAAACTAGAACATGCAGACAAGGAAATGAAATTGAAAGTACGAATTAGTAAATAAATCACATTTAAAGTTGGATAGAAGGTACACCTTTCCATGAAGCTAAAAGGACGTGACATGATCACTCTTCTAAAACAGGAACGTGAATACAATGAAATTGGTTCGACCACATTAGTATAACCTTAAAGAAATAATGGAATTTTATAAAGATAACCAAACCGTCCCATGGTTTGTCTCGCTACAAAAATAGATACGGAGGAGAGAGAAATGGAATGAAAATGGATTTAGACTTGCTCTTCCATCTCCTTAGAAAGTCAGAAAATGTCCTCTGTTATTCCTTCCCAAACCGCATTTTCTCAGCTTAACTTATTGACTGTTGTTGTACTTGTTGTCATTCCAGAAAATGTTTTTCTTCTAATGGCCGCGATACAACCACCCTATTCCATTCCAAGAAAAAATATCGAAGAAAGTTATATATCGCACAATATACATCAGCGTAGCATCAATAGAAAAGGAAAAAAAAAGGTTTTTCTTTTTCCCCCACACGAAACGTCTTAAGGATTCTCTTTAGAATCACAAGTAATGTAAAATGCTCCCTTGTTGTTGTTTAGCTGATGTTGGTGCTTTGCGAAGGAGGATTTCTTGAGAGATCTTCTGTGATGTTACCCTCTCTCGCAAAGTTTCTCCTGTTCGTCTTGGCGAGCTTCTTTTCTTTTGCTGGAAGCAATATCAATAACCAGCCCATTTTGAAAGACTCTTATGTATTGTGACTTGCATGCATATACTTTCACCGAGTGATGTTCACTGTCCATCTGTGACCATGATTAGTAATCCTCAAGAAAAATAAAAGAAAGGACCAAACAATGTACAGGAAATACTCTGTCCTCTCCTATGTCTATATACGAAGGCTTTGTTATGGCATGTATTTTTACGCAACAAACGACTTTTAAATATATCGTTCTACATAGTCTATATAGCCGAATGAGAAAAATAGATGCGATCTCTGTTTTGCTGCTACTACTGGGGTGAATGTTTAATGTACAAAAGTGACCAGATAGTACTTTCCTTTCTTCGTCTCCATGATGTCCATCTGTGCAGCAGTTTCAGCTTTTACAAGATCACACAAGTCATTCCAAAAATGGAATGGGCAGTCAGTTAAAAGGAAGCTGTTGTTGTCTTTCTCAAACAAGCTGTTTGTATGCGCGCGTGGTGCTCAGGTTTGGGCACTTTTGTATGTAGTCAACGTATTTTTAAGTGCGTTATGTGTGTGCGACCAAGTTGTTGTGGTGTGTTATTTTCTAACGATGACTATTCATGCATGCATGCAACCAAGAAGCATGGTGTATGATTTCTAGGCGTTTTGTAGTAGAAGTAGTGATATGTGTGGTTTTTTGGTTATATAAAACGGAAGCTTTAATACTCCATCTAATCTAATATATGAAATACGACATTGAGCAAAGAAAGAGGAGACAGTCACACGACTACTCGCACTGTGACATAACAGCATAAAGGGAACCAGTGTGACTTGGCAGTCAATTTTTCATCAGCTCTCATTCTCCTTACTTTTCTGCCGTCGTTTCCTGATGGAATGGGATGAATGGATGAACCATTATCTGATCTGACCTAATGGCTGCTGTGTATGTCCATGTGTAGGTATCTTGTGTAATATATATATACACAATAGAAAAAACATCAAATATATCAAATTCCTTGTTACTTAAATGCAACCATATTGTGTGTAAACACATCGAAGCCAGTGCAGTGTGTCTTGCAAAGAAAAAAGCCATATACTTTAGCAAGTGAAAGCAGTAGTTCAGTGATCAGAGAGGGTTTGGTTCGACGAAAGATCATTTTTCCTTTTTTTTCTCTGTTTCTTTTTTGTTATCCTCGGGTGTTCGAATGCGGGTGGAAAGTCAAACCTACCAATCCTATACACAATACAATGAAAAATACTCACTCAGAGAAGAAGCATCAGGCATTACATATATATATTTACTAGTACATCATGGATGCTAGTAATTTAATGTGAAGTAATGTAATTTGATGCCGGTCTACGCACCATGATGCCTTTTCGCATCCACTTTTGCCATCACACCATCCACCACACCAATGCAAAGGTTTTCCCAATTCTTTTTCGGTAATCTCATCTACCCTACTAGTCACTCCTGCTGCTGCCAGTTTTTTATGTGCTAATGCATTTATACGACTGGATAGGGAAGTCCATTTTATGGTTACATACATGTTGAAATGTGATGACTTTGCAGAGACGTCTGTCTCTTGTTAACTTGTAAAACTGCGGCTTTGTACTTTCACTCTTACTCTCTCTATGCGTAAGTATATATGTTTGTGCGTAACAACAACACATCAGCAGCAGTAGTGGTTTCAGTATCAACACCGCCGCGCGCCGTATGTCACAAGATTGCACTTTTACTACCGACACTACACAAGATCAAATTTAAGTTATAGCCCGGTTGTTTGCTTTATAAGGGATCAAAATGATGATATAATGGTTATGAGATGGGTTCATGGTCATGTTACATATATGAGAGACACAAGTACATGGACGAAGCGTCATCACGTGCTAAAGTTTGGTGCGGTGATAGTGATCTGGTCACCACTGGCTTTTTGTCACTGCACTTTGTCTAATGATGTTTGATCGCTGTCGTGATGATCATAATGATGAATTACATGTTCCGTTTCGTTTCCTCTTGGAGGGTTCATCACTTCTCATCACATTAACAGTTTGTATTATTATCCTCTCCAAGATTCTATACCACCAACAAAGAATGTCCGTCCACTGGATGAAATGTTTCTTCCGGTGGAAGAAGGTGGATTCTTCCAGAATTTTTCACTGGACGAAAGTGGAAGAAAGTGGACGAAAGAAAAAATAGGTAAAATGAGCCAGAGCAACACTACTCCAAACATTAAAGTCATCCAGTTTAATGAAAACTGCAGAATTATCTCGGTTGTTGCACATTATATTATCAGGTATACATCCTACAATCAATTTTACAGTCAGTTTATGTGAGATTTATAGATACATGTTCCATTACTTATTGTTAATTTCATCTGGAGTAGGGTTTTGTTAAAAGTAATGAATTGAATTGAATACCTGTAACTGATCAAGATTAACTGAAAATCAATTTTTTTATGTGTAACGTTTTCGTTTTGTCATTTCGCTTGCCTAAATCATGTTTCAAACGTAAACGTAGCCTCATAGCCATAGAGTATGGACTTCCATCCACTTTCTTCCGTTTCGTCCATTTTTTCCACTTTCGTCCATTTCTTCCATCGTCCACTAAAATTGAGGTGGAAGATGGAAGTTTCCATTCTTTGCCACCAACAAATATTCTGTGAAATAGGAATTGGGATTGCGTGTGCATATGTAGCTATACATATACATACGTAGAGCGTAGAGATGTTTCTGATAATTAAAAAATGGCAGGCACACAATCACACACAACATCTTAATATGACATTTGACATATGGTAGATGCCCCAAATGTATGACATGGTTGGTGAAACGTTCTGATTGAAAAATGATGGTAATTACAAAATAATTTATCATTGGGACATACACACTGAACTGGACCGAGTTTTAGCTTCAGCTGCGAGGTGACATGTATGACAGGGTCATTTTATTATTTCACAGTTAGGAGCGGCAAAAGGCATTTTCAAGAGATTTCAACTTTAAAAATAGTTTAGGCGTTTGTAGATAAGTCACTGTGGAGAACACACGTTTGTGTCAACAAAAAATAACTTCTCAGCTTAAACGCTCCTTCAGCTGCTAATGGAGGCTGAAACAGTGCCGTCATTGGTGATGACTTTTTTTCAGGAAACATATATAGCATCATGATATATTAAGTGCCTTCTCTTTCCATCTAGAAACTTGTGCTAAAAACTGACTGCAGGAAGAGGAGAAGAGGAAACGTCAGCATCAGCATCGTATATGTAGGGAGGATATGTATGGAATGGAAAGCACAAAAACTGACGAAAGATGTTTGACGTGTTGAGAAAGCAATAGTAATGCTCCAGTTCAGCACTTGAAGAGTGAGTAATGTCCCACTTAGCGAAAATACTTGTAGAAAAAGAGTAATAGACAGTATTTTTTTCGTTACCGAGGAAGGAAGGAAGTAGAAAAAGAAAGAGAGAGAGCGAAAAAACATGTGTATTGTGGGTTGGCATAAATGGACTTTTAATGTGTTCTGGCAATAAAATGGTCCTTTGCTCACGATATATCATAACATCACTTACAATCCTACATTCTGGGAGTACACAAACATGGAACATGGAATGTTATAAACTAAAATCTTGATGCACATGCTGTCAATTTCTTCCTCTCACACACTCTGAATGGCTGTCTAAAACAAAAATGAGAAAAATTAATCAGCCTCTTTCTTTTTCGGGTCTTTTGGAGTAGTCGCACACACAAAAAAAACTGAAAAGAATGTTCACGCAGGGTTTTAACTCTTTTTCTTAAAATCATTGAATGAAAGGTTTATTGGAATTCTCAGAATTTTGTAATTGGAAAGGTGCTTTTTAGTAAATTACAAGGAAGGGAGCTGATACTTTTCTGTCCATTTCTTTGAAATACATAATTAAAACGCTACGATGCGAGCTATGAGGTACCATTTATAAAATTTGTCGACACTAATTTCGATTCACCAACCAATCTGCTTAACAGGTTTCATTCAAATCCTTTCATGTATATGCAGTTGTATTTGTAGACCTTTCATTCATCTGATTCACTCATTTGATGTTTGGTTGGGAAAAATCAGAGATTTTCTTTATTTAGCAGTACTTATTTTTATCTGTTATTATTATCATCATTATTCAGAAGGATGCACAGCCCGTCAACAAACCTTTGGCAATTTACAATCTCTGTCAGAAAAGATCGCGTGACCATCAAACACAAAACGCAATGATGATGAGCAAGAGAATTGACAACCATGCGCATTCCATCCTTACATAGGTTGGTACATGAAAGTTTAAAACAGTTTGCTTTTCCTGGGTTCATGTTCCCTCTCACGAAATGAAAACAGTAAAGACATTTTTGTCGTAGATTCATCATTCAGTCCACTCGCCGAGTGGTGCAGTTCAACTATTTTGAAAAGAGAAAGTGAAGAGGTAACTTACATCAAGGAAACTGTTTGATAAAAAAAGAAGCGGAAGAAGTTGCAGTCCATGGAATCATTTTTAGCATCATCAAGGAGAACTAACTGAATTCAATTGAAAAGAAACAGCCAATTCAATCTATTCTCGAATAGTTCACTACTTACTATACCGTATCTCCCCATGTCATGATATGAGTGCGTATGTATGTAACTACTTTTCTTTTTCTCCGCTCTTTCATTTTTTTCAAATGCAGTTGTACTTCAATTTTACTCTTGAATGCGAAAGAGAAAACGGTGGAACTTTACAAGGAATATAAGTTCTTGGTTCTCTTTTCTCTGTCTTTCTTTGTCGGTTATACTGTAAATAGAATAGGTTTACTGATGATGAGAATGAGAAGACTATTTTCAGCTTGAAAGACCAAAGGAAACACATGGAAAACGAAGAGATAAAAATGCTATGAGCCGGTGTGTTGCGACTACTGTTTCTGACTAGGGCTATTGAAGAAAAAGTGGATCCTCTTTTTTATAATTTCTTGAGAAAAGTTCAACTTTAGTTTTCGTAAAAGTTTAAAATAACAGGCTTGCAATAACATTATGCATTTGAAAAAAATGTTTACAAAATATTACTCGCAAGCAACACTATAAATACTGATCCCGTGTAAAAATTGGAAGAACCATAACTTTTGTAACGCGACTTTTATTTTCTTTGAGTAATTTTAAGCTTATTAGATACTGTGTCTTGACTCAAGACTCTTGAGATATTCAGAACTATCATCTCCTGATTAAACGTGACAATTTCAATTACGTAATTATTTTATATTATTTTTGTATTTCACGGGGTTGGTTGTCCTAACTCAACGAAAAACACATTGACAAAACTCATTTCTGTTTGCATCCTGCCCACTCTGACTGATCCTCTCAAGATGAGATGGACCCCGTCAATGTGCTTTCCTGTTTTATGCTACGCACTCTCTCATTCATTCAGAGTCAGTCAGCTTTCTTTCCTACATCCTTCCTCCTTTGCAAGCATGGTTTCCTAGTTCTTTGTGTCAGCACAACAAAATAATGTGTTTCTACAAGTTATATATGCATGCAATACTGCTACAAACATATTGTATTGTTTCATGGATTTTCAAGTCCTGACAAGCTACTGGGCATTCACTGTGCAAGAAAATGTCTTGACAGCATTTTGTTTCAGTTGGTCGGACTTGTCATCTCACTTGAATGAAGCACACATTATCTTTTCCAAATGTATTCCGAGGATATGCACCGCTTCTGATATGACAGACAAGCTTAGTCAACTAACTTTTGCATATGCGGTAAAGTTTCATAAAAGCTGTACATCCGGTACAAGACTGGGGAATCAGGATACTGTGAGAGATACCAGCAAGATAATGGATGCAGGTTGCTCAACTGCAGCGGAGAAGTAAACTATAAAAGTAAGTTAAATACAAAGAAAAAGTTTGGACAATCCAATTTTACTTCTTACTTGGCTATTTAGCGCATCATTTTATTTTAGTTACTCATTAGTTAGTTAGGATGATGTGGCATACACGTGATAGGATGACGATTATATGCTGCTGTCAACATTTAAGAACTGACTTGACAAAATCCGAGAAATTATTTCATATTACGCTTGAAAGAATACCGAGAAGTAAGGGGCGACAGGATGCGATGGAATGACGATGACGACGGAGACGTGCTGCCACACCGCTTTCAGTTGCTGCTCTCATAAATGCATTAATTTTTGTGGGATGTGACGAGGCGAAAAATATGTTAAAACTTTTCCATTTTCACCAATAGCAGACAACGAATCTAGAATCCGTACTACACCTAGCTAGTTTATCATTTCATCCCTGAATGGGGTGGATGGGAGATTTCTTAGCCCCTTTCTCTTAATGGAGAACTTTTCCGTTTTACCAAATTCACTTGATAATGTCACTCATTCGGTCGGCACTGTGTTTTATATCTTTATACGCAGCATGTACCGACTGAAATTAGTCAGGCGTGAATAAATAGGTTTTCATATGAATGCATCACATCCATTCATTGATTCCTTTTCCACTTGAAGAATTCCTCATTTAGTCGGAAACGAGGGAATTTTTATGATTTCACTTTGTTGTTTTTCTCTTTCCTTTTGTCATTCAGCTCAGTGGCTTGTCTGAATGATTTCCGAGATTTTTTCTTGCAGCTTTCTATTGACAGTCGCAGAGATGTTCATATAGGTACGTCTGAAGTTTTGTTGCAAAACACGAAAATATGGAGTACCTATATATACAGATGTAGAATGATTTTTGTATCTCTTTGGGAAGCAGGAGTGACGAATAAAATCCAAAAAATATACGATATATACTTGAAAACAAAACTTTTCGTGCAATTTTTCAAGTCAGGGAGAACTGTTATAGATGGATTTGCTTAACATATCGTCTGATATAGAAAACGGTGGCATCAGTGAAAAAACACAAAATAAACTTCAGGTAGGAATATCTACATTATGCATTTTGTATGACATTTGGTTGAAAAGAAGCTCTCAGTCAGTGAACAGTACTTTTGATCTGTAGACAATTTTTTTAAAGTTTAAATTGGAGAAACCTAATGTAATGTTGGTGAATCTCAAGACTCTTGGTGTTTGTAACTTTCGTTTTTCAAATAATATTCGTGAGCTCAAAAGTAACCGTTACAGTATTAAAGTTATTCTATCTATGAAATATACAAAGTACAGATATACCCCACCTCTACACGTGGCTGAGATTTACACAAGTATCTAGTAACGTTGCTTGCATAAAATACTTTGTAGCTTAAGGCAGTATCTGATCCTGGCTTGCGTTTCACCTTCCTCTTGCTTTTAACTTTTGGAAGGGAGAGTTGGAGAAAGTCGGATGAGTTTTCCCTGCTGCTGCTGATCCTTATGGTCTCACCAAAGTCGGCATCGGCATGCAACGACCACCCTTGTAGCAAAGAGTACATTCACAGTGTACATGTAGGCAAGTTTACTAGCTTACTTTACTTGAAATAGCATCATAATCAGAAATTTTCACCTCTGACTCATTTGATACATGGATAGCTAGCATATCCAGTAATTACATCAAGTAATGAAAAGTATGTTGCTGAATTTTGAGTGAGATCTTAAAGGTGCAAGTTTTTCGTAATGATACAATGTTTTCTTTTTAAAAAATTTGAATTTGTATCTCCAACATGTATACATGTATATGATAAAAAGTTACAGATAGATATGTTCCGTATAGGATTCTTGTGTACTGTCGAGCGTAAAAGCATTTTGTTTGCATGTTTTTGATAAAATATGTTGAATTGGGATGGAATAAAAATTAAATAGAGCTGAAAGCGACAAATTTTATAGAATGCGACCTATAAAATATGATCTTTAGTATATGTCTATAAAAGAGCGAAATGTACTAAGCAGAACCACTAAATTGCAAATGTAGATTTTGTCAGAACAGTGAGGATTTTCTCAGCAAGGAATTTTACATCAGTCAAACAAGGAAAGAGAGCTGAAGAGCTCTGTAACAACTCATTCACTTGCCAAAAGGAGTTAGAGCGAGACAGGGTATTTTGCAACTTTTCCCTCCTTTCATCATTATCATCATTACAAGTAGGAAGGAAAAGCAAGAAGCACAAAAGAAGAGTACGAAGTATACCAGCTTTCAATAATTGACAAGCAACGTATAGCGGTCTCCGTTAAGATCCCTTTTTGGTGGCATGATTGATTCGACTTGAATACTTTATCACCTCCCGTTTTTGCGATATCCTTTTTTCGACCTGTCAACCCTCTTACAAATTTTGATTGATTGGAGTTTCTTGTCGAGTGAAGGGCTTAAGGTATGCGAGAAGAAGAGAACTACACGACTAACGATCCTTTACAGGGATTTCCAAAGACTTTTTTTTTGCAGAATATCTCCAAGAACGTGTGGAGAGATGTAAGCGCGTCGAAAACATTACATATTGAATGAAAGCAATAGAAATGAGAAGGGATTTTACTACGCCCACAGTGCTTCAAACCGTCAGCAAGACGAATAGAGTTATTCAACTGATGTTACCTAATAATAATGTCATGTGTAGGTATTGTCTGATACGTCCATTTGACCATCATTAGTCTTTCGCTTCCAAAGCCCCCGCTTCACTCATGTTACTAGAAATATTTAGCAGAAAACAACCTTGGTCCATTTTGCATAATGTATGTAAAGGAAATGAGTCTAAAATATACTGGTTTATTACTGGATTTTCTAAAAACTTTTACTATTTCTCTGCTCATAGAAAAAGTTTTACTGAGAGTTTTTCAAAATTGTAATCACAAAATAATGAGAATAAAACATTCATGATGACAGTATGCTTTGATACCAAGTAATACATACAGTGGTTAAAAATTTAGAAAACTTTCTCTTCCAACAACACAGATATAATGAATTTATTTTGTTCACTCGTACGAGAAAGCATGGCCGGAAGCAACATCTCTTGTAAAAAAAAGGTTTGAAAATAACACGGAAGTATATAATATGGTAAAGCTGACTAAACATAAACTCACAAACAACAACAACATCAACAAAAAGGAAACAATTTTGCTGAAAATGAGTGGGAGAATCATTATGGACAAGAGAGAGACATATTTTACAAAGCACAGAGAGGAAAACAAGTAAGCAAGCACATTTGAAAAAAAACAATGGGAGTGAACGAGCGAGGAAAATGGGCACTTGAGAAAAGAAGAGACAAAGGACGCAAGACATTAAATATATCCGTGTACTACACAATAGTTCAAGTGAAGGCACAGATTTTCTTTGTTCACTCTTGTTTTCCTGGATTTCGCTTACAGCGTAATGTGTACAAGTGCATAACTAAAACAACTGCTCCAACACAAACCATACAGATAAGCGTGTAGAGAAATGTGCCTATTGTTCATCAACAAAACTATTGTTATTTCATGGGCGTGTATTTATATGGGCTATATTGCCCATACATATTTTGTCATTGTCCAAAAAACAACTGGCAGAAACGTTTCGCCAACGCAGCAGTTCATAAATGACATGACTTTTTTCAGAGTCAGAATTACAAGTAACTTTCACGTAGAGGAAGGATGTGTGCTAGTATGAAATTTGTGACGTGAACATTAAAAATCGAGCTTAATTCATCATTCATACGTTGAATTAGAGATGCACTACTGGGAACTGAAAGCGTTCATCAGGAATTATTACGTTTTAAGCCAAAAGGGTAATATTTTTTTATTCGCTGACAGCAAACTATATGCTACGTTTTCCATTTAGGACCAGGAGAAAAAAATGGGTTTTCTCTTAAAATTCAATGTGAACATTATTTCAGGCGCCAACAAGATTTGGGACGACCAAACCAAAGTGTTGTGGAGAAATAACGTATAACAGCGACAATGAAATGTCCCTCGGTGGAAAACAAAAGTACTTTCTCTAGGAATCTTTATTTTTAAATGCTGAAAACAAAACGCATTACTGACAATGATGTTACATAATAAAAATGTTTAAAACCAAAGTCTAGTCATGATATTATCATGATGACTTTATTCTCTATTTTTTACAAACAACTCCTGGATGACAAATAAATTATTTGGGTTCCGGAGGAAATTTTAGTTTGAATAGGCTTTTCCCAGAAAGCGTTTTAAGCGGAATCCCATTTGAAGTAAATTGTCCATGTTTTTGCTGAGATACAGCGTTTGCCTTTATTTGATGGTTTCCCTTAATTGCTGTAATTTAAAGAGACGGAATGACATACATAATTCTGGGCAAGCTGTTGAGACTGGTCATAAACAGAGTTGCTATTTTCAAAGTCGAATAGTTAATGAAAGGAACACGCAGAATAGTATTCCAACACCACTCTTGGGAAGAGTTATGATATGTCCACAATAAAACCTGGGACTAATGAGTTTTCCCCATTTGTTTATTTCTTTGCAGTGTCATGTAGCTTTAACTGAATTTTAAATGAAGCCCTGAAACGGAGATACTAGTTAACTTTATTTATTCGTGTTTTAAAAAATCAAGCAGAGTTTTTTAAAACTTTGAAGGACATTGTGTGCTGAGGGAGTAAAGTTTCAGCAACTGCAACAATATCCACGTGAAGTTTGACTTACTAAACAAGGTCATGCGAAGGAAGTAGCCATTTTTTTCCACTGTACATATTCTCACCATCTGTTTCTCTTTTGGAATTAATCATCTTATCATGAACCAGCATCTTGTGGAAGTTTTTGGGCATAAGCAAAGGGTACTCTGTGAGAATCTCAGAGTTTTAAACCCAGGCAGGGAGTGACTAAATATCCTTGGAGCATGTTTAATGATTAAATACAACGACGACGGTAGTGGGGTTGGATTTTTTTAGTTTCTGTCTGAATTAAATCACGTTGCGATACTTATCTCGCCTTTTCAAAAGCGTTGAAAATATGACGAATTTCCTGGTGGTAGACTTATCTCACTCTCTGAGAATTTAATTGAAAGCTGACAAACCTTTTTTGTCAATATACCTATACTCAACATACTGACTGTATATGTGCCCAGTTTTCCTCTCTTTGGGTATTTCACGACTACTACCATACCACCTCGTTCTCTTGTAATATGTTCTGTTCCTCTCCTCTCTCCTTTGGGCTTTTACCCTTTCAAATCTTCAAAGAAATTCACAAGAACAACATGTAATGCAACCGTGCAACCCCAAAGGGATTTATTTTTCAATAGGCGGTAGTGGTGGTGGTAGACGCAGTCAAGCAAGTAGACAAACAAGATATTACGGATACAAAACGCAATATATAAAAAATAATATATAAGGTGAAATGCAGAGTATATAGGTATGTTGTAACCCGGTAGTCAGCTAGTGTGGCATTTTACTTATTTATTTTGAGGGCTGCTGACGTGCTCCTTGTTCTCGACTGAATTTCCGTTTCTCTTTCTTTCTTCACGTAACAAGAAATTCCCAACACACAAACACAACTCTACGTTTTATGTTGTATACCACATGCACACCGTTGTATCATCATCATCATCATCGTCGTCACCAAGAGTGAATACATGTGTACCATTCATTCTCCTTTTTCTCTTCCTGCTTTTTGGTCGTCTCCACCTACTACAGTGCAATGCAATGCAACTCCATATCATCCTCATAATTCTCTTTTTTTATTCCAGTTTACCATACAGAGATGCACTTTCACAACAAGACACGACAGCAGCATGCTCAAGGCGCAGGAGGAGAGCAAAACTAAGGTAAAGAAATCTGCTCTGTTCAGTTCCTCTTCCTCTCGTCATCATCATCCACATCACAAGGTTGAGATAAACTCTGGCAAATGCTACCACAACAAGTAACAAAGGGAAACTAGACCTTTTCAACCCTTTTTACTCGCTTCTTTTCTCCTCGACTTCTTCAAATGTTAATGTCAAAATGCCGGCAGCTGTAGAAGTAGCAGTAATAGTAGTTATAGCTGAATGGCAAACTTGCATTCACGCACAACGAGGAAATGCATCATTCTTCAGTTGTTACTCAACATTTCACTTATCAAAATAATGCTATTATTACCTTCCAGCAGCAGCAGCAGCGGTTCCATCCTATAGCTATTTTTACATTTCCAAGCAGCCAAGCAAGTTTTGTGGAAGGTTCACCTTTAAATTTGTTTCCGAGATTTTGGAATTTGGAAGGTCTCGTAGTAGCTTTGTGCTCGTTTTTTTCTCATTCGTAAAATAATAACTTTCAACCGCATAATGTAGTGGCTTATTAAGCGTACGGTCTATACATATATATTTACTGTTTCGCTGAGTGAACACATTTGTTGTTGGTGCAGATGTCGAGTTTCTTGCGCTTTTGTTTGTTCAACATGCACTATGCACCAGCAAGTATTTGACAGTTTTCTTTATGGACTCGTGAACAAATAATGCAGAAGATATTGTGCATCCCTTGTTGAAAAAAATGTATGTAAACATGCATGTAAATATTAGTGTGTTCGAAAACAATACAAACAAGTTCCGGACGAAAAACAAAAGCATTTCCGCAGATGAATGGGTTCAAGTGCAAGCAGCGAGTCAATTTGTTGTTTGACTAGATCCTATTCAATATTATTACAACCAACCAACGTTACTGTACATTCCACTTCTGTGCTTTAAAAAGAGAGTGCGCTTTTGTTCCGGCATAGCATCCCTAACATCATAATTTTCCACCCTTGAATCTTCTTACATTTTTAATACTTTGTTCCCAACTTTCTCGGAGAATTTATTCCGTCGACGAGAAAATATCATATTATTTTCTATTACTGTGCTTCTCTGGACATTTTGGCTCTTTTCTAACGCGCTCATCATTATCATCATCAACGCGCTGCGTTATTAAGCATGATTCTCTCTCATTTCAATTATTTCAACCCAAAGATAGAGAGAGCCGAAAAAGTTGCCTTTCTTCTAGTTTTACACACAAGTTTCTACATCTGCGTAAACAGGATTTACTTCTTATTATGATGATTATTGTGTTGCGTCGTGTGCGACGAGAGAAATATATTAATGATACTTGAATAAAAAAACACATTTGCCGCTAAACACAAGGCCTTCTTGTTTGCTTGGCGGTGGTGGTAGTGAACTTGAAAATTTTAACAACATGATAACGTGCTTTCAAGTCAGACTTTGTTTCTTTAAAAAAATGACTTTCGGGTAGGACACGCTGTACCATCCTCCGTGCAAGTTAGAGAAGATACGCGAGGAGGCTAAAATTATTTTCATACGTAATTGCAGAGATCATTACTTTACTTGCATTTCCTTGGATGGTATTTGGCTCTCTCCTTTTAAAATTATCAAAGCATGTTTTCCTCGTTCCTTGTGCGTGAGGACGTGCCACAAGAACTCTAATCATTAGTCTCATTCCGACTGCTCTTGTTAGTTGCAAGTTCCAAATAACTTGAAACCATTTTGACAAAAACAAAATTTTTCCGTCGACATCGTTTTCATTTTACTTCTCGAAATGGGGATATTTAAAGAATTGCGCTCTCCCCACACGCGAGGAAGATTGTTAAAAACGCAAACTGATTTTTAAACCATCTCACAGGGAAATGCCATGAGCCTTTTTACTACATACTTCTTTCAAGATTACTTCAAAGTTGCTTGTTGTAGTCTACACCACCAGGAAGCACTATATACCACCAATGTGGAGAAATTAGAAATAGAAAAAGACTGCATTTGCCATTAACATTATCATTGCCGCCAACAATTTCCCCTTCTCACTAGCTTAGTCGTTGTTGTGAGGGAGGCTGTTTTTAAAGTTATGTTATGCCGACTACGTATTCCAGTCTCAAGTATTTTGGTTCCAATCCAAACGGTACAGTACAACCCTAATAATAAGTGGGAACTGTCACATTCCGTCAGCCAGCTCAACTCGTATAAATTTCACCCTCTTATCCATCAGCCACATCAACCTATGTATACTGTTGAGTTGAACTCTTCAAAGGCAGAAAAACTTTTTCTGGAAATTTCCGTGCGTGTGTGGGTTTCTGTGTCGCAAGGAAAAGTGTAGTGAGCGAGGAGAAGTGAACCAAGCAGGATGAAGCTGGTTTTAGGGAAAGTATGCACGTACGTAAATAAATGGATGCAATAGTGGTAAAATATCTTGTTTAAGACGTAAATATATAGAAGTAAATAGATGCATTATTATTGGAATGTAAAAATTGGAGGGATCAAAATCTAATGTTGCCATTCCCAGTTGCCCTTTCCAGAGCTACTTTTATGCGTGGTTGTAAAGAGGGCTCAATCAAAGTTTCCAAATGGGAGTGATTTTATGAATGTATTTATACAATACATTACAAACTACGGCATAAATGTAAAACTACACACAGTGAATATTATTCTGCTTGGGAAACAACCCTTATGTATAGAGCATTATCAAACTGAAGAGTGTGTCATTTCCAGCTGCCATGTTGTGACTGCTTTTTTTAGAAAGTTGTTTTAGGGGAAAATCACGTTCCCGTTCGCAAGTATCGGAATGGAGTATAAGGGGTTGATCTGATATCCTTCCGTTTCGTCTCCAACGTCGTCCAAAAGGAATGGAAGGGTGAAAAAAGAGAATTTTAAAAGTTATTTTTGTGTGTGAGAAACACCCTATTACTTTGTTTGATCCGATTTTATGCAAGAAGTACGATGCTTTAAATGTTTGATGATGATGCAATGTACGACTACGTTGGTGGCAATAATGTGATATGGTTCGTGAATAGGTACAATTTTTTTTTCATTTTGAGAATGCTGATTTACTTTACAAGGGAATCTTTTGGGAAATCACAGTTGAGTTGAAGTTGAAGAAGGAAACAGTTACATTTTAAATACAGCAAAAAACAGACAGGAGGAGAGAAGGGAAATTGGCGGATTCAGAGACAATCTGCTTGTGGATACTGACATCCGGAACGAAAAGTTGACTAGTAATCACAAACCAACAATCACACTACACATATATAACGTATATTACAAAAAACTGGTCCTCACAACACAACTGAAAATTTAAATAAAAGTGAGAGGTAGAGGAAGGAAATGGAAGCAGGAGAGTGTTAAATTATTTCGGTCGTATCAAATTTAAAAAGTCCAAGTATAAAAATTGCTGACGCAAGAACTGTTGATGATGGTACCATGAATGAACCGGCAGTGATTAGAAACCTACTGACGGATAAAGTAGTATCGGTATCCGCTCTCTCTTTGTGGTCTGGAGTAAGCTCCACCGCCTTGAGCTCCGGAGTAAGCTCCACCGCTTGGAGCTCCGGGGGCAGGTCCTGGTGCAGGTCCACTTGGTGGGGGTGCGGATCCACCGCTGCTGCCTCCTCCGTTGCTGTACGCCTTTTGTGTTGGGTAGTGAACAGAGACCTTTTCAACGGGCTGGTAGTTGACGCTGACGGATGGCTGTCCAACTTGTTGTTTTGGTGCGTCATCCTTCTGTGCGTTGTAGGTGACATCTGGCTTCTTGAGCAAAATGTTAATCTTGGCGCCTTCCTGTGGTCCCAAGGACTTGTATGCAGCCTTAATGAATTCGTCAATGTTGTAGTTGGGGATCTCAATGTCCAAATTCTGGGAGGAACCACCTTGGCTTTCGAGCCAGAGGAAGTGCTCAGTCTTGAGGGTGATGGCGTCCTTGTTGACTCCGGAGCAGTCGTATTTAATTTTTCCGGAACCATCTGGGGAAGCCTTGCATTGGACCGTTAGATCACCTCCAGCGCCTCCAGAACTGCCGGATGATGCAGATCCTGGAGCAGGTCCGGCGGGAGCACCACCATATGATGGACTGCTAGGGGCTGGAGCAGGGGCAGCAGGAGCACCGCCATAGGACGGGCTACTTGGGGCTGGAGCCGGAGCGGGGGCTGCTGGGGCAGCTCCATAAGATGGGTTGCTTGGAGGAGGTGCTCCACCATACGATGGAAGAGCTGCTGATGGTGGTAGTGGAGGTGGTGGCGGGGGTGCGGCTCCACTGTCACTTTGGCCGTATTGTGGAATGGCACCCACAAAAAGTAGGCCGCTCAGAGTTAGAAAGAGCACGTGCTACAGAATCAATGGAAACATTCATAAATATAATTATAATTTACTGCTACTATCCATATTATTTCTCAAAATTGTTACTCACCGAAACTTTTGCCATCTTGAGCGTTTCGGAAATTCCGAGTTGTAGTATAGGCTATATGTTTCCCCAAAATTGCTTTGTTTAGTTGTTGGAAGAAGAAATGACCACGGATTGATGCTGCTTTGTGATTTGCCGCACGCTTTTAAAGGACCGATGATTGTGATTTTAACTTGTAGCGGCCACAGTTTTTGTGTATCATTGCAACTTGGTAATTGCTGTATTAAGGTAACAGTTTTTGGTTGGGCCGCATACTACATAATTCTCAATTAGCAAGAGCCTTGAGAAAAGCGAGCACTCGTCCTATTTTTAAGTACGAAATGAATATTCATTTATATCATGTCTCGTTACATACAAAATTCCAACTGTTATACGTTTGTTTCTGCGTGAGGTGAGATTGCATAACTGCTTTTACATTACCTTTTTAAGGAAATTAGTATTGCATATTTCTAATCAACATTGTAAATTACTTGAGGTCCGAAGGTGTAAAAGTAATCCAATACTATTATACATGCCTAATTGGTATGACGCAAGGCGACTTACAATTGGAACAGTTATTATTGACGTAAATAATGTAACATCTACTTCATTCTTTTTTTAAATTTCAGTCTAGCCGTGTCTTTCCGAATGAAAATATTTTGTTGGACAAGGTAAACCCGGGGAAGGGAAAGTGAATACAGTTCCTCTATACTCTGTACTCCCCAAAGAGTCTACTATTTACTATACTGTTGTTAATAGATAAAATGACGTTGCACAACAAATGTACACATTTCGGAATTTACTGTACTATGTACTCTCTAAAAGAATCTCAAGAAAATAAAAAAGCACAAAAATAATTCATGAGTTTGCTGCCATTATCCTTGTACATCTCTTGTACAAAGCCACATCAGGATGAGTAGCTGCGGCTCGTAAATATTGTGCCTATTTCTACACACACGTACGAATATGTTAAGTAAGTTTGACTGCATTTCCTTAAGTATTATTCTATGCACCCTCTCTTACTACATCTCTTACCATGTTTATGTTACGCGCTACCAACAACAGAAAGAGAATTGTTTGGAAATAAAAGAAAACGTACGTAGGACATGCACACAGCAAAGTTGAAATGGCACATCAAAAAACAGAAGGAAAAGTAAAACAACTACCGTCAGTCTATACTCAAGCCCCATTTTTGGGGTCGCCGGCCCCAATTTTGGGGCCGCTCAGAAGCCCCATTTTTGGGGCCGGCCGGCCCCAATTTTGTGGCTGCCGGCCCCAAATATGGGGCTGGTACATAGGGGCCCCAATTTCGGGGCCGGCGACCACAAAATGGGCAACATCGTGTAGGTGAAAATGTTTGTTTATTATAATTTTAAAAAAATTTTGCAACCGTTTCTGTGCTCTGGGTTATAATTTTTTTTAAAATATGACAAGTATATTAATGAACACGTTAAACTCCAAGTTACTGCAATATTACAGAAAAATTACATTTGCATTGTGCAAAACGATAACTGTCGGTTGCAAATCATTAATTACTGATAATCGGCTAGCTACCGTATTTGATTCTCAACTTATGGAAATAATGTAACTTACGCTATAAGGTAGATAGATTGTTAATTTAACCACGTTATTAATCAGTTGGTTCCAAATTTATCCATATTGATTAGTGCGTGATTGGTTACTGGGGAGTTAATAAACTGAAACTGTAATTTAGCCAAACCAGTAATGTAACTGCAACTGAATTGAATACAAGCGTACAACTATACTGTGGTAACATTGCAGTTTTAGTCATAGATCGCTAAAGATAAAGGCAATTGAAAAATCCTGAAGTGTAGCAAATTACTGTATCCACTTTCATTATCTCATGAATGAGTAAAATTCCCTTTGCTGATCAATAACAACCCACACCATTTCACGTAACTGCTACTGTCGCTGCTAAATCAACTCAAATACCAAATTCACACACATAAAAATTGGTAAATCTGAATAAGTGTGTAAAGTATGCAGTCACCAATCACCGATAATAGTCCGACATATTGTATATTTATACCTAATTGATTTGTCAGCCCCAAAAATTGGGCCGCCGGCCCCATTTTTGGGGCCGGATGTGCTTATTTATTAAAAATTATAATTGCTACTACAGTTATCACGAAATTTACAAATCAATTATTTATTTAAAAAGTGCATAATTTTTAAGTATTTTTAGTGCTGATTGCATATTTTTAAAATTTATTACAATCTAGATACCATATTTTTTAGTTTCACTCATTTAAAATTCGATTATTCAAAAAAGCCACGGTAAAGTTAAAAATTGCCACGGTCAAAATTTTTTAATTTATTTTAAGTTTATAATTCCGATTTTTAATTGTTGTTACTCCTCAACAGTTTTTGTTACTCTATTTTTTTCGAAACTTCTTCAGTTATCGGCCCCAATTTTGGGGCCGTCAGCCCCAAAATTGGGGCCGCTGACTGGAAAAATAAGCAGCGGCCCCAAAACTGGGGCTGCCGGCCCCAAAACTGGGGCTTTTGGGCGGCCCCAAAATTGGGGCTGGCGGCCCCAAAAATGGGGCTTGAGTATAGACTGACCGTTACCATTACATGGGCAATGGTTGTGCATTCATTCATGAATTTGAATGTTCCCATCCAGTGGATTCCTCCGTCGGTCGGTACATCCCACCATTCAGAATTTTATATTGGGAAAAAAAGTGTATAAAAGTGCAGTGTACTGCATGGATGCTCAAAATTTACGAAACAAAAACATCATTTGAAACCTCTTGAGAAGTACTCAGCCGCATTAATGGCAATAAAAACAGCACACTCACAGAACACACACAAGTTCTCCAGACGATTATGGGATAGGTTGAGATGATATTAGAATTTCATTTTAAAAATATACCTTCTTTGAGAGCATAAAACGATGCTTGTGCACACAAGTGCTCCTATATCGCGCCTAACACCACCCCAACAACGTATATATCGAATTCATGAAAATTTCCCTTTGAATTTCTTTCTGTCATGTATGCACAGCACAGACGTTGAGTAAAATGTGCGTTGGAGTGTCTATGTGTGTAGGCATGTAAGGTCAGACAGTAAATTGATAAATAATTAATGTGCATTTTTAAAATTGAGATTACTACAGACTGCAGACTTCTTCAGAGAGAGAGTAAAAACGTAAGTGAATATAAAATGGGACCGGCGAGAGGCAAGATTATTGCTTGCATACAACTGCACTACCTTTTTATTTCAGATTTTACTTATTTAAGGTGTAGGCTTCTGCATACCTAAGAGTATTAAGGATACGGATGTGCAATGCGATGCATTGTTCAAAAATCTACGTATCTTCTCCACCTTAGTAGAGTATGTAAGTAGTTTTACTTTCAAAAGGAGGCAAAGTGAAATCACGTTGCACTTTCCCTTTTAAAATGCCTGGTGCATCTTATGAATTATTTTATTTGAATTATTGAATCATTTATAAACAATGCAACGGGTAATACTTTCTCCTGCACGGGGGTATACGGAATTATATTAAATAATTTTTGTTCAACTCAAACATTGTTCTTTTCCCTTTTGTACTTCCCCTAATAAAAATGATGTTGTGCATGAAAGCTGAAAGCTTGTTTGTAGGGAAAGGTGGATTCGGATGGATTTGGTCTTTAGAGTAGCATATATAACACAATGGTAAACTATTTTTTCCCTCGACTAGTAATATGTACTCAAATCCCTGAAGGCTAAAAGGTAGTGAAGAGCGAGTGGATGAGGAATGATGCATGAAGTTGAAGATGAGATGAGTACAACATAAAAGTGCATCCTCGGGCGCAGGATTCACTATTGCTCTTTGGCCGAAGAATGCATTCCGAATATTTATTATGCATTTTGTGTGTTCAACTTTTGCTGCAACCAGTGCATTTGTGGAAGTATATTAGGTCTAGGTTAAGTAGGAACAATGGAGTAGTCTTTTGTAAAAATTTCTGTATCTCTTTCCTCCTTTTCCTAATTAAAACAATCCCTTTCAAAAATTACTTTTGTGCATCGCATAGATAATCAACTTTGCCAGCAGTCCTTTAAGCCCAACCTTGCAGTTTTACGTTTCCTCATAAAGAAGCACAAAAAGAGATGAGCTGAATATTAAATTTTTTTAAAGACTTGTTTACTGTTTACTCTGCTGCAACGAGGTATTTATTTATCCTCATCACATGCTTGAAACACGCCTTTACAGTAGACTATATGAACTGTCTCATTAATCATCATGAACTGTTTGCTTAACAAACTAACAACTTCAAGTTGATTTCCAGAGGAAGGAAGCTTCAAGATGCTATTTGCATTGTACCTAAATAATATGGTTGTTACCTTGGAGGAATAAAGAAGAAGGAGGTTGCAAGCCAATGTAAAATAATTTTTCGGCTGTGATTTGTTATGGGGTTGCGAATGTTTCTAAGGATTTTTCCCGTGCATTTCAAATGGCGGTTTGTTGCTAACGTTGAAAATAGCGACCGTTTATAATGCAATCAAATGGGAAATTTTAATCACAGCTCAACAACACAGTTGCAACCTCCTTCTTCTTTATTCCTCCAAGGTTGTTACAGAATAAAAGATTTCCATGATAAAATGATCATTGGTATAAAGATAAAAAAGATATATAAAGTTTTTACACCCATCCGTAACATCTCTATATCAATTTTCTCATTTCATTTCAATACAGTTGACCCAAACTCTTCAGTAGTCTTCAGATAATTTCAATACTTTGTAGACAGTTGGCAACACCAACAAAAGTGAGTTGCGAAAAGAATATTACAAGTTTGCAAAGTGAAAGTCGTATGGCATATACTACTTTATTGATTTATTTAATAAAACTTTATATGCATGTATTCAGATATTCTGAATCTTTTAATTTAATTAATACACACTTGAAACTTCTTACATAGGTAGCTGGTATAGAGCCAAAGAAAGGAAAGAACTCGTCAGAGACTCTGTTTTCGTTTCATATATGTTTACTGAATCTAATGTGATGAAATTATTCGGGAGAAAAAGTGAAAAAGAATTTTTTAATTAAAAAGCTCTTGAAAAAAAATATTTTCTACACCACGGAGTCAGACACGAACATACGTTTCAAGTCTTAACATATATATACTCACTTTCTTCCTCATCAACATAATGTTTTGATGATGAGAAAAAATAAAGCCTTTTCATAAGATTCTCTCCAGCTTTGCACACATTGCATCAAAATCAACACATCACTACACAAACTGGCTTATATATATTTTTACGTCTATGTTTTCTTTGCTTTCAAAGTAAGAATTTTTGGTTTCTTCGAATTCGAATGGTAACAATGAGTGTAGTGAGCAATGTGTATATATAATGATGGAAAATCCGAACGCAGAGAATTATAAAAAACTGGAAGAAAGAATTCTGGAAAAAGCGGACGAGAAAATGCTTTTAGAAATGAAATTATGACAGCTCCTTTCACTTTCATCATTATATATTTTCCAGTTGCCCTACGTATCTCGTTCTAATTTTTCTCTCATTTTCTTACTACTTTACTTTCCTTCTTTCCATTTAAAAAACCTGAATAATGAAGATTGGCTAAAAGAACAGAGTGGAAGTGCAAGCGGAAGAATAAAATGAGATTGCTATTTAGGTGGAAGTTGGATGATGTGTTTGCTGTGGTATAAAGGCCTTTTCAGGGAGCCAAGTAAATGGCCAATTATTAGCAAAAGTAACAAAAAGCGAGCAGCAGCAGACCTGATTATTATACACTTGATTGTGAAGTAAATAGTTTTTAACAAATTTAATACTTCCAGTCGAGGGAATTCTCTATCCTTTTTGACAGATGCTTTTATTCGATGCCTCCAATTGGAACCTATGGAATTGGATTCAGCAGAAGTAGCGAAAATTTAATCGTAAATTTGTTTGGAACGAAAAGTTTCATCTTTCCATATTATATAATAGTTGGCATATGAAAAACCTTTTCATTTTTGAACATTGAGGCTAATTCCAGTTTGACACCAAAATATTTTTTGTGGAATGTACACGAAATGACAGTTTACATTGGCTGGTGGCCGAATTAAAGATTTATAACGTATCAATCTTCATTCGTGAACTTTTGACAGATTTTTTAAAAAATTCACTTGACCAAACAGGTGTGAAAATATAAATGAGAAGAGAACATTTCATATTGTTATAAGCGCTCTGTATTGAACAGTATATTTGCTTCATAATGTTCATTTGCTAATATTGGAAAAAAGCAAAAGTTTTTTTACAACGGTTCGAGGTCGGCAGTAGTAGTAGCGTTATTGTAAAAGTCTCATAATACCATTCGTCCTTTTTCCTTCAAAATTGAATTGGTTACAATAATTGAATAAAATATATAAAACGCAAGCTGTGTCCTTGCCTCGTTTCTTCACATCATGCCCGGCTTCCATCTCAATCTTATATAATATAGGCACGAATGGTGTACATAAAATTTTCTACAGGAGAGTAGAAAGGAAGAAGAAGATTGAAAAAGACTATTGACTTTGAGTTTAATATACATGCATATTGCACAGTGCCATAAAGAGGCTGGCATCTGCTGTTGAATATTTTCTCTGCAAGAGCGTCTCTCTGAGTAAGCAGAAATCCACCTACAAAACATACAACTTATATTATAGCAGCAGTATTCAGAGGAGAGGAGGCAAGAGGAGGAGAGTGTAAGTGGAATCTGGAAAATGGAAAAAGAAAAATTTGTAATTAGCGATCAAATACAGAAGTAGTAAGAATGCCAAGGCAAAGCCAACTCTTGAGTGGAGCAAGATTTTCCCGTTGTTCATGTGCCACATGCCACAATGCATCTATATTAGAGGAGAAAACATTGGAATCGCACACATCGACAAAACTAAATTTTTTTTGTGTTAGGTAAGCACAAGATCTGCTCTATTACTCCTCCTCCACCACTTGGACAGCATGGCACTTGAAAGTCTCCTGCCATTTTCTACATCTGCTCTCGCTTTAACAAAATGCCTCTTGGACTAATCATACACACTCGCCCTTCCTTTCAATTTTGTCTTAATAATACCTTTCTCTCTCTCTTGTTCATTCAACAACATCATCTTAAAACTACTTACTGCCGCTGTTAGCACCAGCATGAATCTTAACGCTCCTCGATAAGGACCAAGATTGCATCCTCACAAAATCCCGACATGACGACGCTATAAATAGTTGAAAATTTGCTGTACGTTTATGTTGCTATACTAGTAGTAGTAGACGATATGATTCTGGCGTGGAATTGAAATGTAAAGGGAGAAATAATGCATTACGACATTAAAATTAATTTAAACACTTATTTTGAGCCACAGAAATATATATAAAGCTGCATACCACCACCGAAAGAGTCAAAGAAATAACAAGGTTTGTTAAGAATTTCCTGTGCGTATTTCCTTGCTTTACATCAAGTTGAGTTACCTAATCAAGAAGACAGGATAAAAAATTGCAGAAAAAAGTGAGGGTGAGAGGAGTTGGAGTACAATGCATAGAGAAGTACTGTTGGAGAGATGAAACGAGGGTGCATGTGAAAAATTTCAACTGACTCGAAAAGAGAAAGAAAGTATGGCAAGTGGGGAAACCCCAAGTCACTCACAAAAGGAAAAAGTGCAGCAGCACAGAGATAAAGAAAAATGTTTGCAGGAATCTTTTCTTTTAGAAAGTCATTGGAGCTGATATAGTAAATGAAGTAAAGTAGCAAGAAGAAAGTACAGAACAATAATAATATACCTACCACCGGCTGCTGTTGCATCGTAGGAAAAAAATACAATAATACAAATTCATTCCAAACTTTTCAACGACGACGGCATGTCTACTATATAGGGACATTAAGGAGAATGGGGATGCGCGTTGTTGGCTTCCTATTTTATTCTTTTCAAGTACCAAAACCAGATACACGAAACCAAAAAACACCATACAATTGTGCAGTGTCCTAGGTAAGTCTATAATAAATACAGCCACATGGTAGTTTGACTTTTTTTGTTCAAGTATGCATTTATTCATCAGAGACTTGTAAATTCCAGTACAACTGAACAGTTATAGTTTTCCTTTCTCCTGACAAGAGGGAAAGCTTCCTATGCAGCTCCTTGATTTCTTGTTTATGTTAGTGAACCTTGGCCTCTTCTACTTGATTTCTTATTCGATCCCGGTCAGCAGACGTGAGGAATGAATAAATTTTGTATCCTCTGCTTTCCCCAGGAATACAGTGAGTTAAGAGAACAAGGACGCTTCATTGATGGTTGTTATGTTGCATCTCCTTGAGTTGT
Source organism: Sinella curviseta (assembly GCA_004115045.4). Taxonomy (NCBI): domain Eukaryota; kingdom Metazoa; phylum Arthropoda; class Collembola; order Entomobryomorpha; family Entomobryidae; genus Sinella; species Sinella curviseta. Next base: position 59,817,839 of record CM023200.3, on the reverse strand, counting down.
TGGGGATTACTTTGGACTTGCCAGACAGTTGACAATGCAGTCTGTCAAGAACTGGTTGTCTGTTACTTTGTCTTCATTTTAGGTGCTCTGGTGGACAAGTGCCATCAAGCATTTTGTTGGGAAATGGTAAAATCTGGAGATTAAGTTGCCTACAACATTAGCGAGCTGAAGAACTGAAATAGAAAAGTAATTTTAAATACTGAAAGGAATTTGTCGCACACACTTTTTTACGTTACAGTAGAAATTGTGTCAAATTGTGCAAATGGATATTTAATGAAATCAATCAAGGAAACATGTTTTGTTGTTGGCCAGATGCACCTGATTGCTCGTAACTCTTATTGGCATTTGCCAATTTTTGCTTACAACAGAGTTGTCATAATATTCAAAAAATGATTGTGAGAGTTTATTATTTTGGCCCAATACATTGTCTTGAGCAGCTTCATCTAGCTTAAATCAGAGTACGTACTGGTACAAAGTACAAGTAAGCTTGTTACATTACTCCTACAAGGCTACTGCTGCTAGCCAAGTTTGCGACTACTGGTAATTTATAAACGTTATATATAAGTAGGTAGGAATATTTTTTGGTTTATTGGATTTGAATCCGTTATAAATATCCTCAGACACATTCCTGTTCCTCCCACCATTCATTCATTTCGTTTTTATTACATTCTAACTCTTTGAAACGCCTTGTTTCGCACATAAATCTGCCAACAATATGCGACATTCTTGCGAGCGTATTTCTTTTCTGAAACTTGAGACAAGGCAAACACATGCTCCAACAAAACGGTTATATAACTGCTCTGCCTGCTCCTACTTTTTGTTTTGCTCTACTGAATTTATATTTTTTTGGAAAAAAATGTGTAGCAGCTTGTGCCAATAAACATGGAAAACAACACTCTGGAATTGGGACGTAGGAGGGCGAGGGGAATGATAAAACTATTTTTGCAAAATTATAATATTATGCTGTGAAAGTGAAAGGCAATAAATTGAAAGGGAATCTCTGATCAGCATTCATATCAGCCCCATGAGCCATGTGAATAGCAAAAAAGGTGACAAAAAGGAAGAAAAAAATTGTGTAATAAATATGCGTTTTTTTCTTCAAATTATCACTACTTATCAAATAGTAGCAACAATACATTAGCGTTTATTCGTTGGAACCGAAGGTTTCTTTTTGCATCTATTTATTCCAAATAACGGAAATCAACAGAAAAACGACCAAACAGACGTTTCTAAAATGCTTCCGTTTGACAGAAATACGCTGTAAATATAATATTACCTACATGTGAGTCAACTACTCATGTGTGTTTAGTTTATCCTTTTCTTAAATTGATTTTTAGTCACGCAAAGAAAGTTGGAAAGTCAAGAAAGTGAAAATTCTTATTTCGTGTCGTATTTTGTCACATTTGTGAACACCTGTCTGTGATTCTATTTAACTTTTTTCCCCAGTAGTGTTGATGCATGCATGCCTCTTCGTTATGTTGATATTAAATTGTGGCACATTGTATTTATATGCACTGTGGCACACTGCTTTGCTTCAGAGAGCACAAAAGTTAAATCTTACTCGCTGTCATTGTATGTGCCATATAGCCAATTTGTCTGTCACCGTCTTTTACCAACAAGATGTGTTATTTCAATTTCATTTCCTACGCACACGGTTCAATGCGGAAGTCATATCTTGTAATAAGCAATAGTGTAATATAATGTCACAACGAGACAACAAAAACGTAACAAAGGGCAATAAAATATTTTTGACAAAAACATCTGCGTTAATACGTAATCTAAGGAACAAGTGTTTGAATTGAAGTTTTACAAATTATGTGAGGAATAAAACATTACACATACAGACTGTTTTGGACGGATATATACGAAAAACGCTTTTAATACATAATTTTGATCGTAATATAAATTAGGTAGTGGTATTTACGATTGGACCCCTAAATATCTAAATAAAACTTTCCCCTAACTCTTGTATCGCAGTATTCCCCAAAGATGGCCCTTTCCGCACAAGGGCAGCCATTTTTGAAACTATTGTAGTTATCGCACTTGCAAGCAATTATGTGTGGGTTGAGAATGGACATGGCAAAAAATTGCGGTGCCTTGTTGTGGCTGCAAGAATTGATCACTGTTGGACAAAACAGATGAATGAAACCAATATGCTATAGGATTTGTAATGACCAAGTTGTTGTAACTATTCTTACTTAATAATTTGGAATCCCAAATTCCTCCATCCGATTCTTGTTGTGCTTTCTTTTGCTCATATTCCACCTCGCACTGATGCTGTACCGGGCCACCTCCATTTGCTGCAATAGTAAATGAGACGATTTAGTAAAACGAGTAGATGCGTAGTAGAATCTAGTAAAAGTCATTATACTGGTCGTATGAATGCTCACGGTAAAAATCCACATGACCAAGAGTATTTAAAGTTCCCATTGCTCCCATGTTTGAATGAATAACATCCACAAACCTACCATCAGTCTTGTGCAAATGGCGACTTGAAAGATACAACCGTTCATAAAACGCTGGTCCTGCTGGATCGAGTCCTAAATCAAATTTTGTAGTGAAATTTCATTATTAGAATAAAATGAGGGGCATGTGCTGACGATATAATGGGATATTATTGCCAAAGATTTTTGTGTAACCTGTTACACGGTAGGGTACTTGGCCAGCGTTGAAATCCTTTAGAGTATTTCCGGCAATCCCGACAATATGTGATCCAAGTGAAAATCCAATTAAATGGACATCCCTCAGGCTTCTCACCGCCCCGTTTTCGATTAAAAACTGTATGAATTCTCCAACTCTTTGTCCAACAACTGGAACATTTCTAACGGCAAGTCTGTAAAATAGACCTTCTAAATCTCCTTCAACTTTTGGCTTCCCTAAAGGCTCCCAATCAACGAGTATCACATTAAAGGCTGAACCACCATCTCGCACTGTCTGCGCCATTCTCGCGAGATATGCTGCGTGAATTCGTTTTTTGAGAAAAAGAAAAGTTCAGTAACCTTATTTTGTTTATCGTTACACAACAAGAGGTGTAGTAATAGAAATATATGTTTTTACCGTCCTTGATTAATTGAACAGATTCGGACGCATAATTTTTTGTGAATCCATGAACTATAATTTTCAATTGTACGCCAGGGTAAAGTGGTACGAGTCTTAGCTTCGGGTTATCACCAAACTTTATTTCCTCAGAGTAATTTCGATCGCTAAAAGTAAATGTCAAAAGAGGATTTTGATATATGTGCAGGGTATGTAATTTCATTGCGAATTATATTTTAAAAAAAGATATTACTCACAGTGGATTTGGGTATAAGAAGAAGCGAACGTCATCCGGGTCTCCAGACAGGATTCCAGTTTCCCCTGCAAACCATTTTGTCAATGCGCCGAAACATCGAGCATTAGCTGCTCTGGTTTGATTTATAGACGAATATGAACTGTTCACAGTGGCATTCTCCACAATCTTGTATTCAGCTGAAAAGCAAATATATAAATCGCTTATTTTTTTCGTAAAAATGCATACATATAGTATACTATAACTTGATGGTAGTAAATTAATTAGGTTCACTTTGACCTACATTCGGTCCCAAATGAGACATTTATACTTGCACAATGACACAAGCACAGGAGCAGCAAAGCTCCAAAAAGTGCTGAAAATATTGCAGCCAACATTGCAAAACTTTCAAAGATTTTTACAGGAGAGCAAACAAAGATGTTTGAAAAACTTTAGGCTTATGAATTCCTGATCACGAGCACGAGCTGGTAGGTAGTTTAACTGAAACTGAAGCCAAACTAAGCAAAATGCATTTCTTGGGTGAAGGAATAAATCAGTATTAACTGACAATACTGTTGGATGAAACGATATCCCCAGAAGAGCTTGGCTTCTACCTTTCTTACCGTCCTAACCTTACTTTCTCTTTCGCGACCTTGACCATTATTCCGTTTTCCATTCATTGTTGCTCTATATGGTGCATGAAAAACAAGCTTTTTAAAAATTGTAAAACATGCATAAGCAAAGCATGCTCACCCCGCAAAGCAATATATCGGGTTGCTTCTTATTAGGGCGACAAAGGAAACTTTAGCATCCAGAAGATGCATTGCGATGCATTCATGCATAGGTACCTATAATATGTAGTTATAAAGCTCTTATAAAATATACTTAGGTGTGTACATATTGAATGCATGCATGTACCTTTGGAAGATTAATAGTACATAGGTCAATACAGTTAATGCATGTAATTTATTCTATAATACATGCTATTATGGACTAAACCTAATCAAATTATCAGTATTTTGTTTATAATACTCAAGTATACCTTTTTGAGACCAAGTATCTAAAACTTTGATGAATTTTACAAGAATTGAGGAGAACTCAATTTGTCCGTCTTCTATCTTTTGGCCCTGATCGGATTGATATTCGAATTCAGTTTACCCCTCTGATAGGCCTGTGTCGATTAACAGACATGCGCATAAAGCAGTTTTAGGTCCTTAACAACCATATATTATTATATTATGTATATATAAATATACGCCGACTACGACACCCGTCCGTCGTACTTCCCCAGACCTATGATGTCGGGCCACTGTCACATAATATGTCCCCACTCCAATGATGTGTCCCCACTCCAATGATTAGGCACCCCAGGGTCAGCGTAGGTGGATGGTATTTCTAGGAAACCTGTAATGGTAGTCCAAAAGAATGCGTTTGACCACTTTCTCTATCTTTTTTTTTACTATTAATCGTGCCGGGTTGCCTACAAAGAGAATAAGTTTCTGCTTATCCGCCGCATGACCGTGCTAATAACATTATACTGTCATTACATCCAGCAGCTCGTGTTGCCATTTATATACGTAGGTATGTATTACTTGCCGAGTTTCCCGTTAATGAATGTGAGTGAAGTAGAGAGAAAGACATTCGCTTATTATTACAGTTTCACAAGATACATGGCCACATCACTTGATGCATAGAAACGATTTCTTTGTCCGCAAAATGTCGCCTTTTCTTTTGCTCGTTTGTACAAGAGGAGCAGAAAGAGTGAAGCGAGGTGATATTTTCAACCGTGCTTTTTTTCCTTTTCTACTTACAGCCATCCGGGCGGGTGTGTACGTGAAGCCACTATTGTGTCACTGTTTGAGTTCCATCATCACCACCACCACGCAGCTATCTTTTCTTGTTAGCATTCAGAAGAGAGAAGTTGTTGTACTTTTGAGCCAGTACTCACCCAAACAAACCAGATATTATGCATATCTCATTTTTAAGGCAGGTCTCTGGTCCCATAAGAATGCAAAAGATCTAAAGAAGAAGAAGAAGAAAAAGGAAAAAGAAGCAGCACACAAAGCGGCGATAGCATTGGAGGTGCACGTTCAAGTGGTTTACATTGTCGCTTATGGGAAAATATGGAGGGTCGAGTTCCACCTTGAGACCACATGTAATCGATAGAGTTTTTAACGCTGATTTCAACGGTACAAGTCACACGGCGGAACTCGACCCCATTTGGGAGCTAGAGGGATTTTAATTTTGGTTAGTTGATGCAGAGCTACGTAATTGGATTGTTAAATGCTAAAAATAAAAACCACATTTGATGGTGAAAACAACAAAACGGATATTTAGAGGTGATCTGGCAAGTAGATTACGATTATTGGGATTAAAAATACTCATTATAATTAATTTAAAGCGAAATTAATTAATTACAATTAAAGTCAATTTTTCAATCTTCCGTTGTTTTCCCACACTTTTAATACAAATACAAAAAGAAATATGTGACGAGCTATGTGACGAACTACTAATAATTACTAATAATTAACAATTAATCACATGATCAATAATAACTAACCACAGTGAATTAATAATTAACAACAGTCAATTAATTTTTAACTACAATAAATTAATAATTAACAACAAAATCAATTAGTAATTAACTACAATGAATTAATAATTTATTAATTGCGCAATTAGTTTGGTTAATTATTTTGCTGTAATTATTTCGTCACATATTTCTTTTTGTATTTGTATTAAAAGTGTGGGAAAACAACGGAAGATTGAAAAATTGACTTTAATTGTAATTAATTAATTTCGCTTTAAATTAATTATAATGAGTATTTTTAATCCCAATAATCGTAATCTACTTGCCAGATCACCTCTAAATATCCGTTTTGTTGTTTTCACCATCAAATGTGGTTTTTATTTATAGCATTTAACAATCCAATTACGTAGCTCTGCATCAACTAACCAAAATTAAAATCCCTCTAGCTCCCAAATGGGGTCGAGTTCCGCCGTGGGACTTGTACCGTTGAAATCAGCGTTAAAAACTCTATCGATTACATGTGGTCTCAAGGTGGAACTCGACCCTCCATATTTTCCCATAAGCGACAATGTAAACCACTTGAACGTGCACCTCCAATGCTATCGCCGCTTTGTGCAGCAGTAGCAGAAAGGCAAGCACACATGGAACGTAGAGAGTTCTTGTGTTGTGGAAATTTGGCGTAATATGTATGCCTATGCACATCTCCTTTCTCTCCTCTTCTAACCCAGCAGGTTTTCCTTTTTCTTTCACTCTATTCTCCCTCTCTCTGATTCTGCTACTTTTAGTTTTGTATTCTGCATTTGAAACTCCTAAGAATGCTCTTTGCGTCCCGTGGAATAGCAACGTACAAACAAGGAAAGAAAAAAAAGACGACGCGGCGAGACGACTTTTGTGACATTTCTGAATTCCCTTGTTTCCACAAACTCATGGCCTTATATATTACTTTTTTTCTTGCTTTTGGAAAAGAAAACCCAAAATTCACAGGCCTATATGAATGAATATTATATATAGTATTTTGATGTACGAATATATCTCTATATATTTATGTTTAATATGAAAAATAAGAAAAAATGGCTCTCTGCAAGCCAGAAAAAGTATCTTTTGTGAGTAAAAGTATAAAAGAAGAAGAAGAAGAGGCATAGGCAGCGCCTGGAACGGGTTGCCTCCCCTACTTTTTTATATTTATCGGTCGTATTTTTTCCTATATTTGCAGGAACAACTATGAAGGTTGGCTAGTTATGCGGTAAGTGCATAAAATGCAAAGGATAAGGAGGAACCGGTGACTCTCGCAAGAAAAGGGAAAATGGAAAAAGAAAGGAATCCCACAGGAATCACCAATGCCATACCACCACCAGGCAGGAAGCAAAACCAAGCTAAAGTGGTGGAAGAAGAACAACAGGATATACAAATTTTTTGTAAATAGATATCTAAACTCTAGATACCTATATGATAAGCGTCCCACCGAATGTTCCATACATATTATCAGTTTCCAAGTACTTATCAGACCAGTAAAATATTATGGGGTGGGCCTATTGTGTGTCCGTAAACAGTATTTCGTACAGCGCTGCGTAGGAAGCAAAAAATCTCAAGTCTTGGGGATAAAGATGGACAGAATGTAAAACAAAAAAGTTTTGGCTTTAAAGCCTTTTGTTTACAACAACGGTATATACGAATAAGTTGTGTGAGTTGTATTTTGTGCCTTGAAGATTGTTCTTGACAAAAAAAATGCGTGCGTATGTACAGTACTACTCTGTACACTGCCGCACCGTGACATCATTTGCTTCACATTTCATTGCATTTTTGCTTCCACATCAGTCAGTTTGTCTGTCTCTGCTGGAAATATTGCTCTGGGGAAATGTAAAACACTAAACCCTTTTAAAATTCTTTGAATTATCTACTCACTCAACGTTGTTGCTCCTTTGCAACGTTCTACATGGCTTCCTTAAACTTTTAAGCCGGAGAGAAGACGGAAAATTATTTCGTAAAGTCAAATTTTTCTCTGTCAAAATAAATGTATGTATAGTTTGTGGAAATGTATGGGATGGAGAAATTGAACAAGACGGCATCTTCCATAGTTGGCAGTATTACAAGTACTCAATTTCATTATATATTTTGTTGGTTTGTGAGTGGCGACAGTTTAAAAGGAAAAATGGATGTAAATGCATGTGAATTAGCATAAGAGTAATTAATGGAGACGAAACAGTCAAAAAGCAACTAGGTATTTCAAAATCTTCTATTTTAAGCCACGTATATTGGTTTCCAAGAATTTTAGGGACAAGTTTGTGTCTGGCATAGTTGTTGTGTAATGGACTTTTAACCCAAGGAATGCTCATTTCAAGATATCACTTTGCTGACATTTTCTCGGAACTGTCTCTGAAAATTGATCTTGATAATATCAAATTCAATTATCGTTAGCATTGGAACGAAATGGTAAAAGTATTACGTGTACATGGTAGAAACTGGAAGGAGTCAACTAGTTTTTCCGATTAGATTACCAGATTGAACATGGAAATTACTAGCAAATATAGACATTTAAAATTTATCAATCGTGAAAACAGAGCTGTATGAAGGTGAAAAGTTACATCAAGCCTTTTTGTCAGCAAAAAAGTCGTTTCAGCTTTTGTTTCGATTTTTTGCTCACATTCCTAATTGTGCAGCGAGTCTGCTGATATCTTTTTAATTTAAATCTTTGACGTTCATGGCGTATCCTATAACCAAAAATGCATGAAACGTAACAGAGTAGTGAATGGAGTGCAATCTAAGAAACTGAAACATTCCAACGTGGTACAATGTATAGAACAAAAAATAAGCTCGTGTATGTGCATCATTTTAAAATTCCCATAGTGTAGTTTATACAAAGCCATTCAAATGGGTATGCCATAATGTGACATCTTTCATTGTTGGCAACAATCATAAGTTTGTATTGCATGCGTCCATTGTTGTTGACGAGAAAACTGAACAAAGACCATTGTTGGCATAAACGCAGCTGCGATCAGCATTCATTGCGTGATCATAGATGGATCTGGCCTCTGTTTCGATGCGAGCGCATTTCTACCTGAGCTAACCTGAGCTCATGAGCTGAGTGAGCAAGAAAGGTGGAGGTGGAATGCTTGCATGTATGTTGCTTCTTGTGTTGTACGCTTGCGATTTTGCAAATTCCTGAGGAATTTATGATGTTCGCGTTGATGACTTTGACTAAAATATGCTTGCAATAAAAATAATTACGCTTGTTATAAACGGTTATCTTTTGTTGAAATATTTTATACCAGCCTCTTTTCGGTTAAATAGAAAAATGCTTTTATCGAATTACCACGTCCACATTAACGGCAGATAACATTTGTTCATTTATTAATGAGTAGTATCAATGCATTAAAAGTTGCTCGTGCGTGACTTTGATAAAGTTTCGTAATGTGATGTGTAAAAGTATACTTAACGTTTACATGACCAAGGAATAAAATAGATTACTTTATTAAAACAATACCGGAATCATTTCCGGTCGTGGGTATTTCTTCATCCACCGTAATTCCTTATTCATGATCACCAGCGTTATCCATGCATCAAACAAAGCGTGTTCTTATCAAGTGAACTTGGTGTGTCGGGTGGTCGGGTCCGTGCAATGTCTAGCATCACATTGATAATTACCGTTCATATCTAAAACCATCACCAACTCTATTTATCATCACATTCCATTTCCAACTGTATGCGTTGGCTTGACTGTAGGGTGACAGAGAGCATGCCAAGATCACCTAAAATGGAAATGACGAAGGAACGGGCGGATACTTGAGAAACGGGACCATTTCCTGTGCTAGCTACTTTTTCACTAATTAAAGCATCAATTAAACCCAAAGAATCTTGACAGAAGGCTCAATTAAAACAAGGTGTGCAACTATAATTAGCATACATCATTTTAATCAACTACTTTGAGAAAACACACAACAAAAGTGTTGTGTTGCATGCGGTGGTGATGGGCTTTGCAACTGGGTCATATGGCTTCATTTCCATTACAGTTTATAGATTCTACGTTATTGCTCCTCGGTCCATGGCGGCACAATTGTAGTAGAAGGGGACGCTATTCAATTCAATACAATCTTCATTGATTCTTTGATGATGTTTACACGGTCCTCCACGACCGACCAACGCTTCTTTGGTCAGCTCCAACTGAATTGATGCAAGAAAACAGATCAATTTCATCTCCAGGGGATAGACATCCAAGCTACACACTGCAGCAGCAGTATATCAGTATATCTTTGTGCACGTTCTTGGAAGAAATTGAGTTTCTCAAAGCGATAGTATCAACTGCAAAAAGCAGAGCAAGGCTATTAGGGAAAATGAAAGAGTGGCTATGGCTATCGTCTGTCCTTTATGTTTATAAAATATGCATGTATGTACATGCTGTTATTTGCTTTTCGTTCAATAGATTCCTCCGCACAACTAGGAAAAACGGAAAAGGAAAAGAATAAAGCGGAGGAGGTACAAAATTGGATGAACTGCCAGGGTGGAATCAAATGGCAACTAAATACCACCCCGTTGTTTCTGCTGCTGCTGCTCATTCTCTATACTGACATTATCTATAATATTAACATGTCCAGCGAGAGCGAGAAATCGAACAACGCTTTGAGCTGAAATTGTTGATCGGTTCATGATGATGGCCTGGTCTCCACTCTCTAGGCATGTCTACTACATCCATATATTCATAAAGATTCAGAAAGAGTTTGCGAAAATCTAATATTGGGAGAAGGCTAGTTGAGTTTGCAGCAGCATGGTAATACGCTTGTAAACTGTGGATCCGGAGAAACATGAATGCTGCTGCAAAGTGTTGTAGTAATAGAGCAAGCATAGCCAAAAAGCTTTGTCCAGCTTTTGTATTCTAAATTGTGGGGAAACGCACGCAGTCTAGAGAACCAAAAGAGGGTTTCATTGCTCTTGTTGGAAAATGTGTGCAGTTTGCAAGCATCCACATTATAGAGGAAAGAGTATAGCATTTTGCTGTTTGGCTCTTGAAGGAAGAGGCAAGAAAGATGATTATATTCCTACTGCCGTCGCTTGCTTGCTTGTGTTATAATTTTTGTCTTTCTAACATTGCTCAGTGTAGTGCTATGAGGAACAAGTTGGTTGAAAAAGGCTTGTCGAGGAAGGAGAAGCGTTCATAACTTGAGGGAGCACAAACCCTGACTGACTGCTCGAGCGAGCTGAGTGAGTAATGTTGGTCTTTGTGTTTTTATACACGTAGAAAAGGGAGATGCGATATAAGCTTTGAGTTTTCTGAACCCTCTCTCTCTTGCTCATGAAAATGCTTTGCTAACTTTGCTTCTTCACACACACTCACTACATGTTCACAATTCACCAAAACTGGCATACAAGAGGAGAATGTTCACTGACTTGAGTTAGTTGGTCTGTAGCTCTCAAACTAAGAGGACCTCACGCTCGTCATTTTTTTAAAAGTTGTAAAACAAACCAGTTCTGCTCTTCATAGTGGGACTTGTAAAAAATTTCATTTTAATTCTTGGCCACTTTGACATTTCATCACTTTGGCTAAAGGTAACATATTTTGCTTTTATTTTTCCAATAGTTATTTATCGGAAATCAGTAGTATAGTCTATTTTTGAAAGCATTTCAACATGTATTAAAAGTAAAATACACATACATTTCATTAGAGCTGGTGGTGGTAATAATGCATTTTCCTCAAGTACGTACGTGTATATCATTAATGATATTTTTTTGGTTTTTGATAAACAGAGAGAATCAGTAAAATGACGTGACCGGATCAGCATTGAGAAAAAATCTAAAGCAGTGAACATCCGGCTCTTACACGATTTTCTTGTCCAACTAAATTAATACACATGTAAAATTTTGTACGAAAAGTTTACGTCAACACTCTACAGAAAACAAACTTACAATTTTTGTGTGTGAGAAGTGGAATAATAAGTGCATCAAGTTACATGCATGCAATAATAGCAACTTGAAAAACACATCAAACAAACGTATGCATGTCTCGACTCTGAGTATTTTTGTGGTGAAACAAAAACCTGGACTAAATGACAGACAATGTCCAAATAATTGTGTGTAATTAGAGTGATGATGATGACTGTGTGAAAACACTATGTTCTCAGCACACCTACAATACAAGGTTACAGAATACCACCAACAGAAAGAAATACAGCAGATATAAGAGAGCTGCTGCTATTTTATAAAACTCAACAATTGAATTTGTGTTGTGCGTAGTGCGGCAAAGAGTGCATTTTCTGTTGTATAGTGTAGCAAATACCCTTCTTGCTGGTTATATGGTTATAATAAAGATGATGAGAATAAGAAGCTGTAACAAAACAAATTAAAAAAAGTACATTGAAGGGAGAAAGCCCTTTATTGTTATTATTACTGCCATTACTACTCCTACGAGCTTTTTCCCTCCATTTTCGGAAAATTGTCTTCCAGCAGCAGAAGAAGAATCGTTTTTAATATAATCACTTTGGTCGAGAGCCGTCAGAGGAAGCATACCATCTCGTCTACTTGCACCACCGACGACAACGACACACGATTTTCGGTTTTTTCACTTTGATTCTTCTTCACGAGAAAGAACTCGTAGTGCTTTTTGCACTAAAAAACCGACAGAAACTACCAAAAATAGAGTAATAACTCATACATCTCTCGCTTGCAGAAGACGAAAAAAAAGAGTCACAACAAGAAAGAAAGTAAGAAAGGAATATGGTCTAGTGCAAGGGAAAGCCTGTGGTTACTCCAATACCACACACAAAAGTCTGCCTGGATATTATTAATAGAAAAGGAGTATAGGACGGAGAGGGCACTACTTTGGCTCCATTTTTCTCGGTTTCAATCGCTCTTTTCTCTCATCGTCTAATATTTCTTGTGTCAGTTTTTTATGTGCCTAATCTTTTGATAGTACATAGTAGTAGCACCGCCACAAACTGCCACCATTTATTGAAAGAGGTTTAAAAAGTAACTGTACGTGTCTGTATGTACACCGATTGCAGGGGAGTGCAGTTTGCATTAACTTTTTGCAGCTACTCAACTAAAAGGGAACAAGCCGGACTAGAAAAAGTGATTCGCTTGGTTGGTTGGAAATTCCTCCTTTCAGGCAGACTTTTTCATCTTCAGCTTGAGTGTTAAACCCTAATAATATTTGGATAATATAAAAAGGAAAAGAGAGTAGAGGCACACACACACACAAGTGGTGGTGGTGCAAGTGTAGGGAAATGTATCTAAGGTACTTTATGGGATATTTCTTCAAGACTTTTTGAGAGATTCTTGTTCAAGTGGTGGTGGGGTTGCCACTGCTGCTACAACTGGATACAAAAGTGAAAGAAGAGAAAATGGCAGCACACACACATCCACTCCTTCCATAAAGTAATAGGAGAAAGCTTGTGCGTACATATTACAACTTATATATATTTTCTCTGTTGGAGAAACAACTGCTGCTACACACACATACACATTTATTCCAAAAAGAAAGTAAAAGGGAAAAGGAACGTCTGGTGGCGGCCCTGGCCCTCCTGGTCTGCTAGTAGTGCAGATTGCCTCCTCGTTTCGTTTTCTTCAGTGCTATTCCCTTTATATTCTGTCGTGCATACAAATCTCTTTTCCACGACATAAAATGGATGAAAGACGAAGACGAAGCAGGGAGTTTTTAGCAAAAAGGCAGGACGTGATGTCCTAGCTGAATAATATTACATTTTCTTCTTCCTTCTCTTTGTGTGCTCTACTGGCTCTCAAGTCGACAGCAGCATAGGGCAGCTATAGAGGAAGGACCATAAAAGGATCAAAGGAATCAACGGGAAAAGGAATAAGGCGCAAAAGAATACATATACACCAAACTCTATTTATTCTTAAGAAAATGGCAAGAGAGAAGGTATGCGATGATGAGGATTTACTGCAATGTGCAATAAGAAGAAGGACCCGACGACGACAAAGGACAGGGGAAATTGGCAAAAACACTTTTTGTCATCGTCATCATCGTAAAAGATCAATGTTTCAGCTAGTGCCATTTTTCTCGAGTTTTGGTGCGACAAGAGCAACTACTACTTCTGCTACCACTACTCACTCGAAAATGATCCTGTTGCCAATCTACCTGGGATTATTAAGCCAAGTGGGGATTTTTGCGGGAGGAGTTGAGGGAAATGGGGATATTGAATCTTGTGTTGTGCAAACGCGTTCATCATCCTCTGCTGCTGCTGGAGGAGTTTCATCATCAAGCAGCAGCGTTGCTGGTGTCAGTGGCAGTAATGGACTGGGCTATTACTCTGGCTCATCACTAGTGCAAAGTAATGGTGTTGGTGGCAGTGGTGGTGGAGCAGGTGCTAGTGGCAGCAGCGGTGTTGGTGGTACAAATAATGGTTTACTCGGTGGTGGAGTGGGAGGTGGAGGAAACATCAACAATAATAATGAACCCGGTGCTGCTCTTGTAGACCCTCACTCGGTGATTCTCTGTCAGATTCGCACACTTCACCCAGATTTAGATATGGAAAACCTGACGTCTTCCATTTCTTCTAGTGGCGGAGCGACAACCTCGGTGGATGCGAGCTCCATAACACGACTCAAGATCTTGTGTAATGATCTGCTCTTCTTTGAGAGCACTATACGGTCAGGTCAATTTCGTAGTATGAGCGAGCTCCATGATTTGACAATTGACAAGTGCAAACTCACCAAATTGCCCGACGGGTTTCTCTCAGGGCTGCGACATCTCAGGAAATTAACAATCAATACCGGCAATTCAGATTGGGCTGCGCGATCATTAGAACTGGAACCGGAAGCACTGTCCAATGTGCCTCAACTGCGACATTTGCATTTGGGTTTTAATCACATGTGGAATATACCTGGAGACACATTGTGCAAATTAGGATCCCTTCAATCATTAAATATGACGCATAACCTTTTGAGCGACATTGAGGACCTGGGCTTACCAGGGAGGCCTGCGCTTGGAAGTATAAACAGGAATTCCGGTGAGAATGATCAAACATCATCATCATTGGTTTCCCCAGGAGAAAGCAGCAGTAGTTCATCTTCCGTTGCAGGGTCAGGGTTATCGTGCTTAAGTGAGCTTAAGACGCTTGACCTATCATTTAACTCCCTGAGAACGTTAGGGAGTCGGAGAATGGAACATCTGAAACGACTGCAAGATCTTCGCCTGGAAAATAACTGGCTAGAAGAATTAGATGACGATGCTTTGTTTGGGTTGGGACAATTGAAATTGTTGAATGTATCGTCAAATCGGTTAGTTGCGCTTCCAACGAAATTTCTCCACCCTTGCCGACTTTTGCAAAAATTGGATCTTCGCAACAATTCCCTTACAGCACTTCCTCCTGGTTTGTTGAATGGACTGGAACACCTTCAGGTATTAGATGTGTCGTTCAACAGCCTCTCCAGTCAATTGATAACCGCGGATTCTTTCAAATCGCTTGTACGACTTGTCATTTTGAATCTGTCCAACAACCAACTTACTCATCTTGCCCCATCCACCTTTAACGACCTGTATACATTACAGGTACTCAATCTGGAAAACAACTTGATTTCTCACATTCCTGACGGAACATTTGCTCCAATCAGCAACCTCCATTATCTCAACCTTGCAAAAAACCGTTTGACCATAGTAAATTCCATGTTTAATGGCCTATATGTTTTACACAAGCTTATTTTGGATTACAACAATATCGCAGATATTCAAGCTGACGCAATGAAGAATTTAACGAGCCTGCAAGATCTAGGCTTAGTTGGAAATAACCTTTCACATATTCCACAAGCCCTGAAACACCTGAAACTGCTAAAAACACTGGACGCCGGGGAAAATAATATATCATCTTTGAACAACGACTCCTTCCTAGGAATGGGGCAGCTTATTGGACTTCGCCTTGTGAATAATAAGCTTTCCGAGCTCAGTTCGGAAATGTGCCCTCCAAAACTTCGTGTACTAAATGTCGCTGCGAATCGCATCAGTAAAATCTCAAACAGCGCATTCACAAGTTGTCCGGAATTGAAAGTATTGAGGCTCGACAATAATGCACTCGAAGAACTACCCCCCACGCTTGCCCCCCAATTGCCAAGCCTATTATGGCTAAACATCAGTGAAAACCGGGTTCGAAGATTATCAGTTCTTCCTTCGAATACTGAGTGGTTTGACGCATCATATAACCAATTAGAATCTCTTGACGGAGCATGGTCCAACTTCAATGGCGGTGCCGGTGCAGCTAGTAATGCTGGTGCTGGTGGCAGTTCCGCTTCCGCCCTGTCTGGAATTAACGGGAATAAAAATCAGCACAGTAGTAGCGCTCATCATAATCATCATCAAGGTTTTGCTGACCGACTTCGCGTAATTGACTTGTCCCATAATAAGCTAATTGCAATAGATGGGATTCCCCCACACATTGAAGTATTACGGCTCAATCATAACCGTTTGAAACGAATTGCTCCTGACACATTTGGCCGCTCCTCCAATCTGCGTCGTGTAGAGCTGATTGGAAATCAGTTGGAAAAGTTGCCACTCACTGCTTTAAGAATTCCACCAGTATCACCTGGAAAACCACTTCCGGAATTTTTCCTAGGCGGAAATCCCTTTCTTTGTGATTGCGAAATGGAATGGATGACAAGGATCAATCAACTGAATACACTACGTCAGCATCCTACCGGTGAGTATTTTATTGACATATTCTTATAGAGAAAATTTCGAGTCTTTTGCATTATTGTCGATTATGCATGAAACTGTCCGAGTCCAGGGGGGACAAATGCAAGGAAAAGACGATTTGAAGTATCGCTTGACTTATTCGATTTCAAAAAATGGCTTCATGACCAACTTGGTAACGTGTCAACCTTTTTGCAATGACGGTTTTCGAATTCAATCCGAGGTGGGGGAGGATATAATAGTTTTTCCTAATTTTTTAATGCTTTTTTATGCGTTAATTACATTCTAAAATTTGTCGATAGTACTATTTGAAATTTAGCGGACATTGTGCAAATTTTTTTTAGGTATCTCTCTCAATTTTATAAGTGTACAAGGCACCTAAAAATCACTTTACAGTACAAGAATTCCTTTTTAAAATTATGCATGATGCCCGCATAGTTTCAAATAGTTTCATCTACATGAAGCGATACTTCAAATCGTCTTTTCCTTGCATTTGTCCCCCTGGACTCTGACAGTTTCATGCATAATCGACATAATTACTGTTGCATTAATTGGAGCACCGTTACCTTTCCTTTCCCTGGAACAAACTATATGCATGTACCCACTGAATAATATATGTTATTTTCCCTTTTTGTTTTCAGTACTTGATCTCGACGCGATTGTGTGCCGACTGGCTTACAGCAGAACCATATCCCACATTTCATTGGTTGAGATAACACCAAAGGACTTTCTCTGTCCCTATAAATCTCATTGTTTCGCATTGTGCCATTGTTGCGACTACGATTATTGCGACTGCGCCATGTCGTGTCCTACCGGAAACGGAAGTAATTGCACATGTTATCATGATGACACATGGTCAGCAAATGTGGTCAACTGCGCCGGCACTGGGCACACCGCCATTCCATCTCGGCTGCCCATGGACTCGACGGAAGTGTACCTTGATGGAAATGTAATTCCAACTCTCAAGAGCCACACGTTCATTGGCCGCAAAAATTTGCGAGTATTGTTCTTAAATTCCAGCCAAATAGAGACAATTAGCAACAAGTCCTTTAACGGGTTACAGTCTCTCCAAATTCTTCGGCTAGAGAACAATCTATTGAAAAAATTGCATGGCTATGAACTGGACCACTTAAAAAACCTTCGAGAGCTATATCTTCAAAATAATTTGATTCAGACGATAAACAACACAACTTTCCTTCAACTGAAGTCTCTAGAGATATTACGTAAGGAAAAATCTTTTTATTTAAAAAAATTATATTGGCATCATATTTTATTTCATGGTGCATAATTTTCATAGACTTTTAGTTCATAAACGTGCATACTTCTAAGATGTATTTGCATTTGTATAATGTCAATGCTTGGTGATTATAGGACTTGATGGGAATCGTCTTAGCACTTTCTCCATTTGGCAACTAAGTCTCAACCCGTACCTGGTTGAGCTTGCAATTAGTGGAAATCCCTGGTCCTGCAATGACTGCGACTTTCTCCATCAACTCTACGGTTGGGTAAATGACAACTCGAGGAAAGTGGTTGATTTAGTGCACATAAAGTGCGTGTGGAATACAACACATAAACCTGGACCACATCTTATCGATTACAACAGAACCTGTGGCGCATGGTCACTTATGGGCATTGAGAATGGTTTCGATTTCACAGAGCTGTCACCGCTATCTGTCGCTCTCGCCTTTGTATCTCTCATCACTCTGCTAATTTTAGTAGTCGCGCTTGTTATCATATGCAGAGAAAATTTGCAAATCTGGCTATTCACAAGGTTTAATGGATTTCGCCTTTGTGCCGCGACAGACTATGATGATGACCATTTGAGATCATACGATTCCTACCTTATTTATAGCCAAAAGGACGAAGAATTTGTCGCACAGCGAATAGCAGATGAACTAGAGACCAATGCCAATTACAAACTCTGCTTACACTATCGAGATCTCATTTGTGAAACTGGGGATTTGAAAGAAATGATGATTGGAGCGGTGGAAAACTCCAAAAGTGTTTTGATAATCCTTTCCCGCAACTTTCTACAAGGGGAGTGGGGATCTGGAGAATATCGTAGCGCTTTCCATGCCGTCCTCAAAAAGTCTCAAAGGGGCGGGGGTGGATTTGGAGGTAGCAGTGCGAATAAAACACCCCCAAAGAAAATCCTTATAGTCTTCATTGAAGATATACCCAAGGTAGAAATAAGCCCAGATATTCGCTCTTGGGTTCGTCACAACAGAATCAAGGTAATCAAATGGAACATTCATTCAACAGACTATGGAAAAAATCGTAAATTTTGGAATAAGCTACGATTTGCTCTTCCCGAGCCATCCTCCCACTATCATTCCAATATTACGAGTAACACAACAACGACGACTGCATCCTCTAATGAGCCCCATGGAGGAATCATGGCTACCTTAAAGTATTCAACAACAATGCAGGGTGATAGTCATCTTCATCATCCCATCTCTCACCCCCACCATAACAGCATTCAACATCATCCTCACCAAATAGTAGGCCATCATCATCCTCATCAACAAATTATTGTGGACGAGTCGGGCCGCTTTACCACCACCACAACCACAGGTGGAGCACATCCAATCTCGTCGTCACAGACAAACACATTGAATTCAATCAAATACTGGCCCTATGGGGCAACCAACTTTGTTGTAGCGCTTCCACCAAAGTACCAAACCAGTCATCATTCTTCCTCAGGAGGGAGTCATCCTCCAAGTGTGAATAGTCCAGGTTCAGCCCAGAGCCTGCATTATCATCCCCCGCTTCCACTTAGCAATCCTCCAAAATCACCCCCATCCAGCCAGTCTACCGACTCTACCACCACGACCATGGCTGACGATGCCCCATCCCTCATGAGTCAACTGACAATGGCCAGTTATCACTCTGCTAGCAACAATATATCTACGACAAAATCTCCGGTGCCAGTGCCAAAATCTTCCTATTCTTCTTCACCTAGAAATATTTCTAATAATACAGTCAATAGTCATATAATGCAGCACGCAAATGGGTCAAACTCTAGTAATAATGGGAGCAGTAATAGTAGTAGTAGTAGCAGTACAACAAGTAACAATATAGTTGGTGGTGTGAGTAATGGCATGGGTGGAGAAAGTTACCTGAGTATAGAAGGTGAACACGTATATTCTACCCTTGATCCTCCAAGTCCACAACCAGTTCAACAATCCTTGAGTCTGATGAGCCAAAACATTTTAGGCAAAGCTAGTAGTGCAAATGGTGTCGGTGGTGGTTCAACAACAAACTTTTTAAACAATATTCACCTTCCAAATGGATACACATACCAGCCGCCGCAGTCTACTCTCAATCATCATCATCATCAACAACAGAACCACCATCCACAACAACCGTGGCATGGTGGTGCCACCACCACTCATCATCCCCATCACCATGTAACGTCCAGTCATCAACAATCCGGCAATGGGGGTAGTGGAGGAAAACATCATAATCATCATCATCAACCAGTGTCCAGTTTTGTCGCATCTTCTCCCAATACTGGCGGATCCAAAAGCTTTAAGCAAAAAGACGGAAATAATCCAGTGCAGACTTATCTGGTGTGATGATGTGATACAAAAGATCCCATCAAGTGACATTCTGTGAATTTTGTTAGCTCATAGGTTAAGCATCTTGTGTGACCTCGTAAAAAATATTCCGGTGTCATTGTAAGTTTTGCAGTCATTTAAGACATGATGATGACAAGAGTTTCGTATTTTCTCCCGTCTTCCCCATCCAAGAAGACCGACCGATCGAAAAAGGTAAAAAACCTGTAAGTCTACCTTTAATTACAGTATGATAGTAGTGTATGCAAAGTATATTATACGTATTTTTACGTTCATTTAAAAGTCAATAAAACGAAATTTAATTTAGCTAATAGCAAGATATATATATATTAAGTATATAACATACATGTACCACTTTTTCGTATATTCCGTACTATTATTGCACTCTAGAGAAAACACTTTTCCTCAACACGGCAAATATTTATACAACTTGTTCCCATTAATCTCATTCAGTCAGCTTAACATTATTATCCCACTCTCTCTCTGAGTATCCAATATAATATATAATTTGTGTACAAAACTTCAATTAACATTGCTGCAATGTATCAGAAAAGGCTCGTTCATCCCATTCTTTTCTCTCTCTCTTGAGTATGTCGTGTCATGTCACGATCCAGTACTTGAGCACACACACACAAACTGTAATAATAACAACACTCCTCTCTGTATTAATTAACTTTTGCAAAAAAATGCTTGTTTATGGATGTAGGCAAGGACAATGCACTTAAAAATTTATTAAAAAATAATATGGATGATAGTGAGGATGACACGATATATAACGTGTCAAGTGCAAGTATAAGAATGTTGAAAAAATGATAATTTAATTTTACAAGACTTGAGTGTATGAGAGAGAGAGAAAAGGATGACGATGGATAAGAGCATTTTTTTGGATGTAGATTTTTACAAGTATATAAATAGGACACAAAGTGGTTGACTTGGGATTAGACAGCCAAAAAACAGAAAAGGACGAGCTATATTACATCCCTATTAAGATTAGATTAGAAGAAACAAAAAATTGAAGCAAAGGAAATGCAAAAAAATATAAAGATTTTTGCATATTTTTTATCAGTTTTTTACCACGTATAATAATAATAACTAAATATACATGTGCTAATTGCATTTACAATGGTTGGTTTGGTGCATAGTAATAATAAGATACCAGAAACTTTTGTTTCGAAAACACAGACTGATATATATATTTCTTAGAGTATATATTATACTTTATATTTTTTTGTAGATTCCAAGTTTGCTCCTTGCATGTTTTTACTTTGTGGAAGCATTTCTTCTCTTGAATTTGTGTGGCATCATAAGTTCATAACTTTATGATTCGTTCTAGCAGTCAAATATAGGCTTGGTTTAAAAAAAACTGTACCAAAATGTAACTTGGAAAAATATTACCTTAAAAGCATAGATATGTGCGGATGAAATATCCGTTTTGGTCATGGTAAATTTGATGTTTTTTATGAAACCTGAGATCCTTGAAACCCTGCTGGGTGCAGCAGCAGTAAAATGCGCACAAAGGTAGAACATATCCTACTACACAGAACGCATATATTTATAAATCTCCTTTTCAATAGAAAAAATGCTTCAACAAAAGTATCATGTTCCTGTTGTCCCCTTTTTTTCGTTTTTTTATTATTAAAATGTTTTACATTTCTTTCTAGTTTCGAGCCAGGTATATTTGTAGGTTAATACCAAAATAGGAAATAAAACATGCGCATTTCTATTGTTTTTATTAATATTTTATAAATTCTTATTTTTGTTACAAACCAAACATTCTGTCCTCCTGAAAAAAAAATAGCGGTAAAAGTAAATATTTAAAAATGTTCACTAAAATCAAGTACTTATATATTCTGTGTATAAATTGTATAAAATACTAAAAAGGTATAGCAGCAGCAAACGATTACAGTTGAAGTTTTTAAGCTTGCATTATAAAAGCATGTAATATTTAACACAAATTATGAATAATAAAACAGCGTTGTCAGTTTGTTAGGCAATAATAATCGTTAGGAATAAAACGCTTTATAAAATTTTATATATCAAGTGGATTTTGTATAAAAAAGTCTACCAAAGTTTGTAATTAAACATCATTACCGTGTTCTGGGAAAGACGGAGTCCTCTACAAACACATTAAGCAAATAAATAAATCTTGGGTAAATACATATATTATATGAGGCAGTCTAATGATTGCTAGATTTTTATTTAACTACCGCCTCTCTACTCTACCTAAATGTGTAAACAAATATAACAAATACATGTATACATCATAACAAGAGTCGGAATAAATTATAGCAAATGCATCAGTCGAGAGAACTTTTGTTGTTAAAATCTTTTCGAGTCGACAATTTTCTTTAATTTGAACAACAGCATCAACCTATTTATTTTACAAAGGTACTACAGAATACGGTAATTACGCATATTAGTACTACTCCCATAGAATATTATATTGGATACTCAAAAGTTTTATACATATTACTACTATTATCTCGCGCAATTTTTTGTCCAAATCGAGAAAAAAAGAGGGAAAAAGAATGTATGCCGTGTATTTACACTAAAAATTATTAAGCAAAAGCGTAACATACTTTTTAATAAAAAAATTATCAATGTGCATGATTATATTCGAAGTGTATAGACTCTATACTATTGTAAGAAGCCTATGTGTGTGTGTTTGTGTTTGTGCAAAAAGATTAATGGTACTACTTACTACCTACCTATCTACGTCTATATGAATTGCGGATTTTCAATGATGAAGATTCTCAAAGTAATTACTAATGATTAATTATAACTGATTCAAATGGATAAAAAAATACATAAAAGCAGCAAAAAAAAGTTGAGAAAAGAAAAGGAAATAAATCAATGATGAAAAGTGGAAATAATTAAATATTGTGCTAATTGTATTTCGATTTCATTTCCAACTGCGCACAATGGCTTAAAATCGATACATCATATATAACAACTGGGAAACGGTTTTCATACCAATGGGAAAAAAATAAACTCGTTCATGCTGTAAATGAAAGGAAAAATGTAATAATAATTGGAACTTTTGGAAGAACAGAGTTTTGCATGATGAAATATCGTTTTGGCATTGACAATGAATACATCACAACAACGTACTAGCATATTATTATATCATCATATAATTTTCAACGCTGCTGTAGAGTGCCTGCTGGATGAAATCAAAGGAGAAGCAGCAGCACATCAACTCTTTTTTTCCTTTTTTGTTAAAATGATGCTGCATACCAAAAGCGAGAGAAACAAGGGACGAAGAAGAAAGAAGTTTGAGAGAGTTGATATGATGATAGGATGAGAGAGAGGAATACTTCAAAAGTTAACTCTCCCAAGTGGAATGGAAAAAAATCCCAGAGAAATGGAAAATTAAACAAGGAAATAACATGAAAATGCTCTACATGTACATATATACAACGATGCTAATATAAATGATATATATGCATACTCAGTATTCCCATAATAAACACGCTTTGATGGCAATAATACAGATCGTTTTGGAGTCTCATCGTCGTCGTCATCATCATCATCCTCGTCTTCTTACAATAAGTAAAGAAATTGGATTGTTAGTGAACTTGCTATAACGAATTTGCTTTTTCTACTACATTACGGCTCTTTGCGTTTGTATACTATTGTCTCTCTATTTTCTCAAAGGATTCCTTTTCTATTTCATTTCATTTCCATCCTTTTTCCTTATAAACACATTTCACGAATCAAATTAAGGGCACACTTGACTACGACTACTACTGACTGTCTGTCTGTAGTTTGTGCATGTAGGAAATAATGACAACTCTTGAACAACATGAACCTCCATAGTCAGCCTATTTGGAATATTGATAAATCCAAATAGAAACATTAAACTATGACTTAATATTTTTTCTTGTATAAAGTGCAATCATAATTTAGCTACTTGGTAGGCAACAACGGGGTATATTCATGTAGCATTTTTGCGCAAGTAAAAGTGATTCACACTACCACACCATGTTCCAAAAAAAGTCATATAGTCATCAAGTCATCGTCTCCCGCACCGCTCTAAAGTAAATACTGTTTTTTTGCTGTATGAGTCACTGTAGTAAGTAGTATAATTTGGTGAATTAGGAAGGCAGGCATATGTGTGCATTCACGCACACGTAACAATGCGAAATAGACACGCACACATTCACATTATTAGTGCCAACTAACACACGAGTCGACGAGTCAAAGCATTACAGCAGTAATAATAAAAATGGCAAAACAGCAAGAAAAAGAGGAAACTGACTACTAGTCTTTAGAAAAGAAAAGCATGTCGCGAAATAGATATAGTCTAGCATTTTTTTTATCATGGCACGATGGCATGAAAGACTCACATAAAAATTCTTGCGTCTACCATTCTTCTGCTACAGCAGCAGCGCAGTAACAAACACAAGAAACTTAATTCATGTCCGCCAAAGGAGAGAGAAAAGGAAAGGGAATATGGACAATAAAACACCCTAGCGTGGCAATAGTAATGTCAGTTAGCAGTAGTGGTATGGTGGCACATATATAACAACTCTTTTCAATGAATAATGACAACTTTATCCTTTTCCCTTTTGTGTACGTCCACATGTAACTGTATATTATGCTCTCTTTATACATTGTTTTGTTATTATACTTTGCATATTGCATACAACATAATATCGTAAACCTTGCCACAAGGCAATTGTTTTAGTGTCATGTGGAGAGATATTTTTATTTACTTCTTTTTGAGACAGACAATAAAACAAGAAAATGACACCAAAAAGTGTAACGTTAGTCATGCTGAGCTCATATTTCTCAAGACGGTATGGATGCAGTCTATATTATGGTCTTTGTTGACATAATTGACACGTTGCATTATTATAAAGTATATTATAGAGAATATAATTATATATTATATACATTTTATAATGAAATGTTGTGTCACAAACTATAAGTATAACCCATCCAACGATGATGAAGGGTGTTCTATTATGATTATAACAGCTCGTCAAAATAAGTTTAGCCAAATAAAATGACACATCAGCTGCTTGCCTTGGCTTTCCCATACTCTCTCTCTCTCTCTCTCTCTCTCTCTTGAGTGACACAAAGTAAAAGTAAAGTTTTCCTGACTCTCTCTCTCTCGTGGGTTTGCTTACTTTTACTTACTAGAACAGAGGAGACTATACCTAAATAGATTATTTGGCTTTGAGTGAATAAAGTGTGGAATGGAGGAGGTTAGAGAAAGCTACTAAGGAGCTTATTATTATTACATGCTGTATCAACATTGGGGAAAATGGGAAAAAATCTCTTGATAAGATACTATAATATGGGCTTGAGAGAAAGTTGGTATCAAATATATATATTGTACATTTTCCTTACAACTCTTTCATGTTGTTTTTGCAAATTTTTTTTATCAAAGTTGAAATGGAACTATCGATCGATTAACTATATAGCTTTTGTCTTTAGATGATGTGCATTTATGGAAAATTAGTAGAGCAGTGCAGCCTTGAAACAAACAAAATATTCCATCAATAGACAATTAAGTCATGGTATGGTATGTACATGTTATATTTAGTATACGCGCGTGTATATAGTCTAATACATAAAATGTTCCCCTTACTTACGCAACCAAAATCCTTGAAACAAAGCTTCATTTTCACAAGTTAACTTTCTGCGTATAGACCTAGTCAAAATATTATAAGGGAAAAATAGTTTTTTAAAAATGGTGAGAAGGTACCTTCATGTAAAACAGAAAATGGTATAAAACGTAGTTTATTTCTGAACAAAGCGAGCGTTATAATGAAATGTCTTTAATAAGAACAATGAAAACTGTCCAAGCATAGGCATAAATAATAGGACTGTCTTTCTTTTTTTCTCTTCTCATCGACCCGTAATCAAAATGGGCGATGATGGTAAAGTAACGCCTTTAAATGTAAATGCTTTGGTTGTTTGTGAAAAGGAGAGAGAGAGAAAAAAAAGCGCGTCAACTTATTAAATAATTTCGCCCTTTTCTTTGGAACAACAGTAAACAGCAAAGTTTTTTTTGTAGTTTTCGCCCATGCAAAAAAGAAAGTAGTAACAGAAGACTTGCGCGAAAAAAGCTTTATTTAATAATAATAACACAATTTATAAGATTATTACCTTTGATATGAGAAAAGTGAGTGTAAACACTGGTATATAGAGAAAGTGGAAATGGGACTGCTTACATTTCATGAAAATCTCATTTTTGCGTCATAGGTGTAATGTGTACCTACCATTCTGCAGATTCGGATTTCTTGTGTAGACAGGATGTGGAAATTCTATATATATATGGCAATTTGCGTTTTGTCATCATTCTACGGAAACAAAGACTATGGAAAAAATATAGAGTGCTAACGAGCTCGCAAATAATTCCTCTCTTAAAAAATTGCTCTATTCAATACTATCAAGTTTACATTAACGTGTCACAACAGTTATTATTGTCACCTCGACCTGAATTGATAGCTCACATTTTATAATTCTTATATAAACCAAACTGTTGTGCAGCTTATGAAAATTATTATTAAATGTATGCACATTTTCCTCCGCGATATGATCTTGTGTAATAGTAGTAGTAGTAGTAATAATAATAATGATGACGATGTAATGTTGATATTTGATGCGTGTTCATGCATGCATGAAAGCTCCATCATAAATGCTTTATATTAGTATATAATGGCGTGGCAGAGTTTGTTTACACATCATCAACAACAGTGAATAATATTACCACTCTCTCTCTCTGGCTTCACGTAATAGTAATGTGCGTTATTTATTCATCTAATGGCCTATGCATATCTTGTATGAGGTTTTTCATCTACACTCACTTTTCACATTAAATTACTACATTGACTGCTGTGTGTGAGTAACATTATATTCAGGGTACAACAGGAAGAAAATGAATGTGTAATAATAATGGCAGTAGTAAAACGAACGGATCCTCTATTCTGTTCCATTTTTAATATGCAATTTTTTGGGTTAAGTAGAATGTCAAATGGATCGATATAAGTTTTGATTAGCTTTCCCTCGTTTCTTTTTTTTACTTCATTTTACTACTACTACTCACATTGCTTGAGCTGCTGCAACAAGAGAAATGAACAAAAAAAAACGCACCAGGCCTCCACGTACCACGATTACCGGAGAGTAGACCCATAGCAGTTTTTGATAATGTATAAGAATGGAATAATAATGGGAAAGGGAAGCAAAGGAAATAAAGTTACAACAACGTAGCGCACAGTGTATTAAATATATGCTCAGGTTCACACACCAAAAATCTAACAGACTCCCACTCGTCAGCTTACTTGGCGCACTTGCTCTAGAGCCCTCACTACTACTCACGTCTTCTCCCGCTGTTTCATGTGTACACTTTCACAGAACCTACTTTTACACTGTTTCCATTACATTTTACCTTACATGTACTTGGTGCGCTGCACTGCAAAAAAAATAGAGAGAAAAGCGCTTGGTTTTGTTAAGGGAAAAGCTCAGGAAAGTAAGAAAGAGTGAAAAGGGAATAAGCCAAAGAGAAAGAGAGTGTATGCATACACAGACACGGCAGCAGCAGAGTAGCTGATTCAAAACTTTACATGCGTTTCAGCTTTCTCTTTTCTGTTGCCACTGCATTGCACATTATTTTTAGTTTTCATGAATGTAATAGAATAAAGGATATTAAACCGGTGGTGGTGGTATATTTTGCTCCTAAATATTACTTTCCCGTGTAATATACTCCCAGCTCGTTTATTTCATGGAACATGTATACGCACACACGATATCTACATGGTTTCTAAATGAAGTCGGCTCACTTGCACGGAAAGTTGCTCTCTCTCCTCTCTCTTGCTCTGAACTTGGGCTCTTGTGAACTTTTTTGCTATACCAAAGAAAACTCTGCTCTGGATTTTCGGTGTCATGTCATAACTTTGCAATGTGCACGTTTTCTATATATCCACCAGCAGCATGCGTTAGTGTGGAGGGAATAGTAGACGCATACATGTATATTTTAGTCTTTCAAATTGTCAATATATGTAGCAGTACTCTCTCTCGTGTATACTCTTGATGTACAATCTTCTCCTTCCATATTATTCCCATAAGGATTCATCATATATATGTGTACACAATTTTGAACGTGAATTTTAGCCGAATATACGATTCAAAGGTGCCTATAAGATATTCATGAGTAGAGGAAGAATATTACAGCAATCCTTATACTAAAATTGACAAACGTATATAATAGGTATGTATATATTTTACAACAGCATTTCTTCAGTTGGTGGATAAATATTCAATATTTTATTCCAAGAGCTTAAGCGAAAATTTCACATAATATTGTGTCAAATAATATTCACTAAAATGGACGTAATAATATATTATTATGAAGGGGTAAGAAATTGTAAAAAGGAGGTTCCCCTGAAATGATAGCGATAATACTGGTGATAGTGGAAAGCTCTACAAGTTTCTCTGAAAATTTCCAAAAAGTTTGTGTATAATATAACATGCTGGATATGTGAAAGTCACTTTACTGCTGCTGGAGGTGACGCTCGTACACACTTGATCTCGCGTGCGTGTACATATTTATAAAGCTGGAAATGAAAATTTTGCATAACATGGCTTACGCATGATAATGATACTATTCTATATCAGATTATGCCACAGTCTCTTCTGGAAGACGCCTACGCACATATTATTATTATACGCTTCTTATTCTTCGTATCATAAACTTTTTAAATGTCAGTGTGGGGTCCCTAGATGTACAAAAGAACAGGCGTGCGAGGAGCAATAATAATGATGATGATGATAACTCCGAGTAGTGTAGGAACTAGTAAAGCGTTGCTGGCATGTAGGGTCGTTCCTTCTTGAGTGAGAAAAAGTAAAAAGAAAGAAAAACTAATTTTGGAAAATCTTTTGAGTAATGACTTAATCTGGTATGCATGCATAAATAAGATATCAAAATGCTTTTGTCGTCGTTATAACTCGCTCATTCATTCATTTCTTATGCTTCTCCTCACTACTGCTCCAGGGTAATACTTTTGGTCGGCAAACAAAACATTAAATACGTAACAGAGAGCAGCAGCACACACAGCGTTCCTCCAAGTGTGTATCCCCAGGCTTATAAATATACCAGAGTTGACGATGAACGAGCGACGTGAGCACAAGCATTCAGATTACTATATACGCGCTTTAGATTTTTTTTCTTACTATTTGCACAGTGCTCTCTGCTACGGTTCGTCTCACGAGTGAAAAGTTGGAGGTGGATACGTTATGGAATTTTTTAGTTTATCGCGCGTACTTTACATTCTGTTTTCGTCCCTGATAAATGTTTTTGCTTTGCTCTACGAGTACTTTTTTTTCGTCCCGAGATTTTCTCTTTTGGAAATGCTGCGCCGCATTACTTGATTTGTAGAAGGTTGCTTATAGGCTCTATACGCTTGGTTTGCATCCAAGTTTAAGATCGGTCTGCTGCTGAAGAAGAGGATCACTAATGGAGCCACATCTGCGTTTTTATTGTGTCGACACGTTCATCGTCCATCTGCGTGTGCACCACATTTCCTCTACACTGCTACTATACTACCCATTTTGCTAACCAAGTTTGCATGTAAGATTTTTTGGAGAAAAAATCTCGATTCTCTCAGTCTTGGAGAATCTGTTAAGAATAGAAATCATGCGGCGGTTCGTGTTTTTATTTTGATTTTTTTTTCTCCTTCTTCTCTACTGTATCGTACCATTAAAAAGACGAACAAAGATATACACAAAGAGCTTTTTTCGAGTTGCAAAAGATTGGTGAAAATTGGAATTGGACGAGAAGGAATGAATTTGGAATTCGTTGGTGGTATTTCTCTGATGATGAGCAGAGCATAATATAGAGCTATTTCAGTATTTTAAAAGTCACTGTTCGAAACAAGACCTACTGTTCCCCATTTTACTTTTTCACTCGTTCACCCTTTTTTTTATTTCATGCAGCGGGAAAATTAGGTGAAAATCTATTTCGCTCTCCTTTCTCTCATTCTTTTTTTTTTCTCTCCACTTTTTGCTCTAGACTCTCCCCGGCAGATTTATCTCGATTTTCTAAATTACTCCTAGATAGATTTGCTAAAAAAATGTACACTTGTGTATATAAACCCATTTCTTTTTTCCCACTCCTACTGCTGAGAAGAGTCGAACGACAGAAACAACTATTTTTTATTGGGGAAATGGCATTCTGTAATACACAATAGTATACGCAGCGCACACATTCCACTCCGATTATTTCACTTTTTTTCTGAGAGAAAGCAACGAGACATATTGTATTCACATTTTAAATACAAGACAGAGGCCAAGTGTATTGAATATTTTTTTTCTGTATGCGTGCACATATATAGGTCTCTCTCTATGTCTGTATTATAAAATAAAGAATGAGCAATAATTCACGTTTTACTGCTCCCACTTCGTTCCTGTTCTGCATTATGTGCATTACATTAGCAGCAAAGTAAGTTGAGTTGAACATTGAATTTATATATACGCAGCTATGAGAGCTGATAATGCGTATACCTCCATGTATTTACAATGAGAAAAAGGAGAGAGGGACTTTTTTTATAGCCGTGTACATGTGTAACTGTAATAATATAAGATTTAGAGTTAACTAGCCAAGTAAGTAAGTAAAGCACGTGTAGAATGTATTCTTCCTCTCCCTCTTTTTCATTTCCTCTTTCCATTTCATTTGGATTTTGGAAATGAAATGGATGGATGCGGAGGAGGCAAAAGAAGAAAAAAAAGATGAGAATTCTCTGCAGGCTCCTTTTTGCTCCTAAACTACCTACCTATACATACTCAATATTCCATCCAAACATACAACTAATAATGCCATTTCTCTTTACTACACTACTGATGAAATATGCCAAGTTCAATACACACTGCTGCTGCAGTGGCACACGGGCGGCGATTGCGATGATGTGCTATAGATTTTGCCATTTCTCTCTCTCTCCTATTTATCTACTCCCTGAATTGGCGTTCTATTATTATTCTTTAGAGAATATACACAAGTTCAAATAACGTACTAAAATGGAAATTTCATTTTACCCAAGAAGAAAGCCATTATATACTGCCCGTTGTGAGAAAACGGAAAGGATAATAATGTTGAAACACAAAAGTTGAAAGTATTCCTTCACCGTCATGTAATCATCTTTTGAAATGTAATAATAATCCAACACTGTATATATTTTTAGCCAGAGCGCCGCCGACTACAAACTCCAAGAAGAGTGATAGAGAAAATTGTGTGTGTGTGTGTGCAAGTGAAAGAGCGACAGGGAGTTTGAAGAATCATGTGTACCGAATTGTTTGTTGTTGTCTGTTTAAATCTAGGTTTACCTTTCATGGAAAACATGAAAGTGTAGTTTTGTGGCACATCATGATAAATGCATTTAACTAGTGTTGGTGTGTGATGTATTTTCATATGAATAGACAGGTAGTAAATAAAATACGAGTCATGTTATATATAGATGGCTGGTTGAATAAGATAGACATACACACGCCACTAACAATATCACATTCACATGTGAAGAGGAAGAAAAGACAAGATGAAAGCATTCATACTTTTGCTGCTGCTACTAGGCAGTAATAGTAGCACATCTATTACTACTGCATTTGGTGGATGGATGGAAGAGAGAGATGAAGTAATTCTTCTCCAGGTCTTCTTCCTCTATCATTCATTGCATCTATTCTTTATTGTTGGTAGTAGCGAAGGTTGGTTTGGCTCATTCAGCTTCCCACTGTTTGTTTCCATCCATGTCCCGACCGACCATGCCTAATACATCCATCAAAGTGATCTCCCACTGAGCCAAATTGCAAATCTCGGGGATGGGATGGAATGAGGAAGACGATATGGAAGAGAAGCAACATAATCACACAAAAACTCACTCGTATGATAGGCGAGAGAGACTGAGAGAAGACAGGCTTTTTAGTTTGGTGCTACCTGCGTGGATTCAGATTAGTTTTCTGTATCACACAAAACCAAAAGAGGAAACCTTATAATATTATCATATCGTCATCACATTTAGCTTTATACTTTATATCCCACATCTCCAATTCCAGACAATATTCATTCCGTGTGCGAGTAGTGTGCTGCTCTGTTAGTTAAAGTGAAAGGCATCTCTTTTGATATATTACACGATGAAAAGCGGCAGAGATGAAAACGGCTGGTTAAATTCGAGGAAAATAGACGTTTACATGTTATGTAACTTACGCACATTGTCCAAACAAAAGCACACACACACACACATGCATCACATCACATTCGCATTATTCCACTATTTTGGATTAAATGAGTTGAAATCTTGATATTTTACCGCTTTCTCTTCACACTACTACCTGTGCAAGTGAAAGCATCGCAAACGAGTTTCACGAATAGAAATGGAAAGGTGTGTGTGTTTTGATGCTGATTTTGGACAGAAAAAAATGCAGTTACCTAAGCCAGAAACTTGTAGGCAGACTATAGACGTCGTTGAACAGTAAAAATGCACACAAAAACACATTATATTTAAAGTGACGGAGCATGTATGTATATAGCAAGTTGTTGTTATAAGGTTTACTTTTATATTGGATCTCGTGGTGGGTAAAGAGCTTAAAGTTATGGTGTTTAGATTGAGGATCGTGTTTTGCAGTAAAACTGTGAAAGCTGTATATGCACAACAGCAAAACCACCACCACCATCATCGTCATGATCAAACTACCATCAGCAGCAGCATAGTACCTTGCTTTGGCTCTCTCTCTCTCTTTCATCCCATCAAGTTTTCAGGTAATATAATACAGGCACACAGTTTGCACTATATTGTGCAAATAATTCACTTGAGCTGACACATTGTTACTCCATTCCATTCGATATATACCGACGTGGTGTCGTGTACAAATATAAAAGCACTTTATAGGAGCATAATAATAATGATAATACAGAACAAAACATGCATGTTCGACGATGACTACTACTACTATTATTACAACGTGCCTCTACACAACAACGGCGCGACAATATTATATACTCGTAAAGAAGAGCACGAAGAAGAGAGAGAGAGAGAGAAAAGCAGAAAAACATGAGAGAGACTTGATCACATCATCACACAAAACTTGCCATGATGGTAGCGAGGAGCGGTGGTGGTAGTCGTCGTGAATATACCACGATACAATGGTGCAGGACTCTTCTTCTTCTCCTCGCTTTCTCTTTACACTCCTCAGTTTACTCTCATTTTCCATCTCTTTTCGGCGGCTTTCATAGTGCTCTCATAGCAAACACAAGATATTATATGAGAGCAAAATATGTATAGGTGGATCCATGTTGAGGTATCTCCATTTCTCCCCAGTTTTGCTTGCTTGCTGAGCTCTAACTAGAAAAAGTTTTTTTTCATAGGTAAGTAAGCAAATGCCTGTTCCTAGTAAATATTATATGTACACTCAATGTGTACACAAGGTACATACATATTATATTATTGTAGGGATACACCACACAACTACCATCATCATCATCATCTTCATTTCACCAGATCGTTTCTGTACACACATTTAAACTCTGTGTGATATGCTGGTGGTGGTAGTGGTGGTGCTTGTTTCACAACAGCGGTCAGGGATATTCAGTACATACCATAACACTGCCACTACTGTTAGCATTTAGATTATGTCTACTTCACCAGAAAATACCCGGAGCTTTTCCATTCACGCTACTGGTAACTAATAATAATTGGACGTGTGTACATACAAATACTGTTTTTACCGGGAAAATTTTCAACTCTTTTCCTCCTCTTCCTGTGAAGAGCATCATCATTACTATCACCATCGCATATCAATTTAAACGACGACGCTTTCAAAAGGGAGAACCAACAACTATCGGCCTGTTTTAATATTATGTACACTGCTGTCTGTGCCTTGCTTTTCTGCTCTGGTTTCTCTGCTCAAAGGAGAAAGATATTTGTTTGATCATCAACTATGTAAGCACACACACACAGGCGCTGAAACAATTTTCACAAGTAACCATTCCATTATTTCCAGAAATAGCAGCATGGGAGAGGCACAACGCAAAATTCTGGGTAGTGGAGCACCAAAGCCAGAGCTATGGAGCACCTTAATATAATTGCTCAAGTTGACCATAAAATAAAAGGAAATGAACATTTTGTGATGTTATTGTTTTGTGGAGTAAACAAAAATACAGAGCCATGTTCTATACGCTACATAACATATAGGTATACTATGGATTTGTTGTTTCTTTGTTTGTTGTGTACGGGCCAACTCTTTTCCTCTCTCCTTGTTTCAGCTAATTTTAGAATTGCCAGAATGGGAGGAGGAGAAGAGAAAAAAACAATTCACTTCCTTGAATCATCCAATTCATTCTAATATAATGGTGATGATCATGAAAAAGCCTTTTATTTAAGCAGCAGCAGCAGAATGTGCGCATGGTAAATAACAATCCTTTTACGCTCAATTCATTCATTTTTCATGTACTACACCAGTCTATATCTCCACCACACGTTGTTTTCAATATTTCGATAAAAGCAAACGGGATTCACTACTAGTTAACTTCCGCTCCAAGTCGTAAAGATAATAGTGAAAGTTTGGGAAATTTCCTGCAGGTACTAGTTTACATTAGATATACATATAAGCAGTCGAGAAAACTTTCAGTTTTAACACTACAAATCTTTCATTTCACCAGACCAAAAGCAGTCAGATCTCTCTTCCACTTTTGTCTACTAGAATCTAAAAAGTAAATAAACGCGAGCGTGAAAAAGGACTATGGTGGTGAGCAGCAGTGAAATGCAAACTATACGGGACAATGCTCCGTTTCGTCTTTATTCCAGTCCACATGGATAGGACTGTATAACGTTAATTTATATACAATTACATTGAAACGATGAGAAAAATTGTCAATTGTTACATACCTAGGTACATACATTCATTACTATTGACTTTACTTGACATTGAACTCTAAAACTTGCCATTATTCGTAAGATTTTAAAAGGCTCTTTTATGTTTCTTTGCTTTTGTAAAGAAACTTTTTCGTTGAGAAATATTATTTTGTCCAAATAGCGAAAAGTCACATTGTAGGCAGATAGTCAACTCTCAACAGATAGTATACGTATACTGTTTTTGCTGTCTTTGCATTGTGAAATGATGTCCGAATTTATGACCGTCTTCATTTCACGTTCCTTTTTACTTCCTCCCTCAAGAAACATCATGCAATCAGGCATTCGATAACCCAAAGGAAAGGAGTAGTGGAGAGAAAGCAGATCAAAAGGGAGAAGTAGAGATAGTAGAAGTGGTCTAGTGGTTGTGTGACCGTAGTATCAAGTCAAGAAGTATCAATTCACAAAATGAAAAAGTGAAAGGAAACAGCTGAGAGCAACTTAACGAATGAACCGTGTATTTTGTAGTGTCTTTAACTGGTTTGCTTTTACGAACATGACCAGTTGAGAAAGCAAAAGTATAAAAAAACGACAAAGGGCAAAGAAGAAAAAGAGACTTTTGTGTTCTCTCTGTGTCTTGTCCCTGCGTTGAAAAATCTTTAGAGAAAAAGAACACATGGAGGAGAGAGAGAAAGAGAAAGTGAGTGGTCAAAGAAAAAGGCACGCGTGTCTGATACTTACTTGTTCTAGCCTTGAGCACATCTCTCCTTTCTCTTTCTTGCTACTTTTCTGAGAGAGCATCCATTCCAGAGAGAGTTTTTAGTATATACTTTAAGCATTTTATGGACAAGTTCCAGTTTAACAGGAACACACACAAGTCACAGGACAGCAACAACGTACGATTATAATGTGCTTTCACAAGACACACGAAAACTTGGAAACTTTTGTGTATCTATCGAGAATATGTAGTTTCCTTCCAAAAAGTTGCACACTCTACTTTTCAGTGTCTTAAAAAAGGCCCTAGTATAAACTGAGGTATTTTACAGCAATGGAAAAGTACTCGCAAGTTTCTTGATTCAGTTTAAAACTTGTGTGTGTATCGTTTCCACTTTCTGTATCGAATCAAGCAAGATAGTGTTTTGTTTTTAATGCTGAAAGGCAAAAGATCGTGCAGAAGAGAAGGCAAGTTTTTAAAAAAAGTGGTGACCAATCGATGTTCCATTCTTTGTATTTCAAAGTTGCTACCTACACAGATCAATGGTGGTGGTATAGGTAGCAAAGGAACGCCACGAAAGTTTAGGAGAGCAAGGAAAATGGAATGGAACAAGAAATGGATCCGACAGGATCACTTTTAATGGTTTTGCCCTTGTTACTTGTCGCTGAGCTGCTGCTGATATAATGCTATAGTCAACAACATCCAAGCTGTTTTGGTCCTACTATACATGTGAATAGTAATCCTTACAAGTGTGCATGTTTACAATAAAAGATGTTACAAGGAGTAATACGATTTTTCAAGGTGCCCTCGTCATGTCTACTTTAATTTGTACTTTATACACCCACTCATATATATAAGGTTACTGAGAAGAGAACAATTTAATAAAATGAAGCTAGGTCAGGATCTACTGAAATAAAATTTAAAAAGAATCTTCATTTTATCGTAAAAATGCTTGATGGTGCAAGCATAGAGTTAATCGATATGGCAAACGAATTGCTCTTGTTTTTTTCTTCTACAATTTTCTTTTATTGCCTAATCGTCTGTTTTACCGCACCAAACTAATTTACTTTCACTTTTATAATGACGTATACCAGTTTATAACAAAATTTGTAGCTGATTCCAACAAAAATGTTTGCAAGATGTAATTTTTTTTGCAATCAACATTAAATAAGCTACTAGGTCGTTTTGTACGAGAGAGAGCCACTTGGATGAACCTTCTGTTTTGGTAGTGCTAATTTCCCATATTCTTTATTACTACGGCCTCTCTCCTGCTAATAATGGTATTGCCAATTTGAAGTGTATGGAGTCTCGGAAAAGTACCGACAATTTCACGATAGCAATAAGAAGAAGAAGGAGAGAAAGAGAGAGAGAGAGCCGATTACCGTTATTGCTCGCTTACATTGACTTGACTTTGACTACCTATTTATATTATAGTGGTGCTAGTAGTGCTTCCCTTTCCCCGAGTAAGTAT
Organism: Sinella curviseta; assembly: GCA_004115045.4. Taxonomy (NCBI): domain Eukaryota; kingdom Metazoa; phylum Arthropoda; class Collembola; order Entomobryomorpha; family Entomobryidae; genus Sinella; species Sinella curviseta. Next base: position 59,780,807 of record CM023200.3, on the reverse strand, counting down.
TTAGCGCAGTTTTCTGCTCCACACAGCGTACTTCCAACTAAGAACAAACCTGAAAAAACGTCCCTAGAGGAAAACAAGTGGAGCTAGTGAATTGCAATTGACGACCAAGATTTGTATTATGCTTTAGAGGTGTGTGTGTGTATGTACTTTTATCGTTTGCGGATAAAGAGTAAAGAGAGAGGCTACTGCTAAATTTTCATTCTGTACTATTCTACTACTCCTGCTTGGCTTTCTGAGAGATTTTTCAAAAGCATGGTCGAGTGTTTGGATCTACTAGAACCTTTTATTACATAACAGTGGATATTTATAGATGTGCCTACAAGAAAGAATTTGGTAATAAGGAAGCAGGAGAGTGAGAGAGAGAGTGAGAGATACAAGAGTAGCAGCTGTACTTCTTCTGGTCTGTTTAATATACACATACGGAGCTCTCGCACACATGATTGTGTACCTACATACGAAATGGTGGAGAGAGTCGTAAGTAGAAAGAATGAAAGAGAAAAGTGGAAAGCTAAGAAATTTATTGCTTTCACCGGTCATTAAGAGTTTCTACATAAAAGAATGTTTCCTCATGAGAAAGATTCTGCAAAATACGAGAGAATTCTCTACAGTAGAGAGAAAAAAAGGGGAACGAAACACTTGCGTATTGCACATACCTTGGCATATATAGATATATAAATATTATGTGTGTTTTTGTGTACGATGAAATTACCCGCGAGAGCACAGAAAGGAATCGATTTTTTGCGGCTTTAGCTTGAAATATTGCAAAGGCTGGATTGAAAATTATGCCAAAGATTAGCTTTTCTTGTCTTATTCTTGGCATATGAAAGCTATTTTTACATGTTTGTTAATTGAATGTTTTTTTTCTTTCCTCTCTTCCTTTCGACGAGCAAACATTTTCTCATTTCTTTCTGCTGTATTTGTAAAAAACGCAAAAAAGATTTATATTATCCGGGGAGGCGATCACGACTCTCTGAGATATAATCAAGGGAAATTTAGTGGGGTCACGAGGAGAAAATCAACGATGAAAAAGAAAATCTGTCACAAGGATCTCCAAGTTGCAATACGACAAAACGAAAAAAATGAGTAATGAATCATACTCGATCAGTTTGACTACATTTACAGCGGAGGACATGGTAAAGTGCAGTATATATAGGTATATCACAAGAAGAAACGAAACTACAAAAGTCACTGTGTGAGAATCCGCAAACCAGTACAAAACATACCACCACCGACACAGTATTGACTATATGGCTGAGCTTTTGGGTTGATATGATGCAATAACATAACGCAATCACAATAACAAGCTGGTGTGTGGATGTGGATACAGCTAACCTGAACCTGACTGACACAGCCGCGCGCACATACCAATAAAACCAAATGCCAAATACAACTAGAGCGCAATCATCATCATCATGATCATCATTCGATTCTCGTGTATTGCCTTATGAAATACCGATACAATGCAATACAATAATACACAAAATCCTTCTCTCCATTCCAGCACTAGTCCCATAGTCCCATCCAACAACAAACGAAAAAACGAGTCAAGGAAGAAGAAAAAAACGAAAAAAAAAGTAAAGCAGCATTAACAGACCGACACTGACATCCACAACACAACAAATACACACACAAAAAATCTTCAATGAAAAGGACACATTCCCTCTCTCTCTCTCTCTCTCTCCTTTTCTGGTACGCTGCTACTGCTGTTGTATACAGGAAAATCGATTTTTATCTTGAAAGAAAATCCCTCTTTTTCTCTCTTCGGAAGTGTTGTATGTGGTGGAGGAGGATGTGGTGCAAAGCTTATTTCAACCTTTAGTAGTTTCCCATTACTTTATCCAATGTTGTCATTCTCTCTTTACGCAATACACATGCCGACATAACAGCAGCAGCCACATGGATGACAGAAAAACGCCATGCTATTAATATACCACCACCAAGACATTGCGAGAGAGAAAAAAACCTTACGTTGCAATGATACACTCTGATGATATGGGATATAATGTATTGCGTATGGATGTGTGACTTCCGTTAGGATGATCACATCATCATCATTTTTTGCTGATACGAATAATAATAGTAGTAGTGCTCAGGCAAAAAGAATAAGAAGATGGCATAGCAGACGACGACCTTTTTTCCGTCTGCTGACTTTGTTTTGTCGAAAGAAAAAAATTGTCATATTCAGAAAATATATACTTTTAGATTGTTTGCGTGCTCTATATGTGTCATGTCATATTCGTTTATGTTACATTTGATATTCCAGAGGATAAGTGAAAGAGCAAGTAGGTATACTTGGTAATATCATATCTCTGACAAATGACAGGACAAAAAAATGTAATAATATATTTTTTGCATATGATTATCATTGGGTTGCGTGAATTACGATTGTGACACATATACTGCATATTACATTCATAATCATATTATTATGTATCGTAGTATTTAGTATGCACTTTGTCAAATGAAACTCCCAGAGTTTGGCCAGGAAATGGAAAAGATAGGAATCCGAAAAAATATAAATAATAAAAAAATCTAATACGCCAACAAGATAATAAATATACGGAATTCTGCACACAAAAAAAGTGAACAGGCCAAAAAAAAACATTTCCCCTCTCGCCATCATTTCATTTCCCACATACTTATTTTATGTTTGGTTACTGATGGGATGAGATGCTTTTAAACAAAATGAAATTCACAATCCAAAAAGACTGTGAGGCAATGCCAAATCATCATCATATTGTATATTTTCCCCAAGTCTAAAGTTAACAGTATTGAACAAACTACACAGAGAGGCAATGCTTTTATTATGCATACGTTTCTCGTTTAAAAATCAGACAATCTCCGGAGGCTCATTGTCTGTCTGTTTTGAACAGTGGATATAGGTTCTCTACTTTTGCAAAAAAAAATTACTCAACATTTCGTAAGTTTTCGTTTCGCTTGATGGAATCTTTATATACGTACAACAAGCCATGCCATACTGCATCATTCCTTTTGTAGACATTCCTTGTTCTATTTATTTTATTGTTATTATTAAAACTGTCGAGGCATGCCAAGGGACGGGTCATGAATAGGTAAAGGATACTAAAAATAGCCTTTCTTTTAAAAAAAATTGCTCAATACCACCACATATATAATGCAAAACATTTGGGGACGTATACATTCCTCCATGAACACAATTTTTTTACTTGTCCCATTTTTACAACAAATTACGCATAAAGGTCCTCACGCACGTACGATGATTATGTCTGGAAAAAATACACACTCTTCTCTGTGGATGGATGATTTAGCCTCATCGTCATGAAAAAAAATAGAGCTGAAACCAAGCATGAAGCAGCAAGTACACATAAACCGGAAGAAATGGAATTGGTTGCTGTATATAGTAGTCGTTTATGCATAACTGTATTTCACTCTATCTATATTAAGTAGTAGTAGAGAAAATTAGATATCATAATTTATTATGCAATGAGAATAGAAAAAAGAAAAGTAGTTTACTTATAATCTGGTTGGTCTCCTCCACAAGAACATCAAAAAAGAATCGTATAGAAAAAGCTCATAAAAAATCACAGTAGCTTATTTACATTCACTACTTATGTAACGTGCCCATATACTACTACTAACTAGTATATTATATTATTTGCAATTGACTAGTTGATGAATAGTGACAAATGAGTGGAAGCAAGTGACGGAACTTTTTATTTCTGGTGAGTGAATTCATGGAAAAGTAGTAGTGGTAGTAACTCTACTACTCTATACAGCTACTCTTTTCTGCCACTACACTTTGCTTTCTTGTTTTCCTCTTCTTGTGAATGGAAAAAAATATGTATAAAAAAACTAGTGAAAAAAAACCTTGAGAGAGAAAACTTGGACTTACTTGTCCCTTTCATTCCGCTTTCTTTTCCTTTTCACACAAGTTTGTGAAAAAGTATGTTTATGCTTCTTGATCTTATGCGAGTTTCTTCCTTTTTCCTTCCTTTACTTGCCAGTTGGGTGACTTTGGTTTTTCACCAGCTCTCACACATTCACCAGTTAACTTGGTCGTAGTTGTGATAGGAAAAGAAAGGAAAAAAAGTACTTCAATCAGTCACTCATTTCTTCTTTTCAAGAAAAAAAAGAAAAATATATATTGTGAAGGAATATATACGGCATGGAGCATATGGAAAAGAAACCAACACAGCCTGTCAGAAAAAAGTTTTAGATGCGCGGGCGAGGAAAGAAAAAAAAAGTTGACGGAACCACCACCAAGATGCTTTTGAATTTAGTTAACAGGGTTGACTGAATATTGTGAGAGACTTTTGAGGAACATCCTTTAACCTCTCCACATATAGTATCCCTTCTCCCGTTTAGACGTTTGTGTGGCACTTTAATCTCAATTGTGTGTTTCAAGTTTTAAACTCATGAATATACATATATAAGCTTTATATTTTACCTTTCCTTGTTCTAAAAAAATCTGCATTCGTTACAAAAGTGCAATTACTACAAAAAGTACAAACCATGCAGAACAAAAATTCGTAATATGTACACATAGTTTTGAAATAGGTATTTTTTTCAAACTCTGGCAACGTCCATCAGGTACCTACTTATTATTTTATTACGTAAAAAAGTTCAAACATGCTTGGCATGAAAAGTTGAGACGCAGTTTTACTACTTTTCTTTTACTCCTTTTAGAAAAACATTGTATCTAGAGAGTATGTGTGTATGTGTGAGCTGTACATACATTATTTCACTTTTTTTAAACTTGTACGATACAAACATGTCATGCCTCCGTCCATCATCATCATTCGTTACTTCCTTGTTTAAGGCCTCTTTGCTCTTTCTCCATTTTGACATGTAATTCAGCAGAGTGAATCAAGTACTGGTGAAGTATATCAGCTCATATATCTCCTTTTGAAGGCAACATTTTTGCATACTTTATTCTGGTGTCATGCAGCAGCAGCCTAATAGTATTTGCAGGAAAAAAATGAAACAAAAAATTCTTTTGCTTTTTTACATAGCTCACTACTATAGCCATATATTAAAGGAAAAGAAAATATTTTAGGTCGTGTCGTTTTATATTTATCCTACAAAGAAAAATAATGTAATGAAGTAAGTAAAAGTAAATTCACAAGAAAAATGTAAAAGAAGGAGGGATGCCTTTACGTCGTCGTTTCTTTCGTGCCTCGAGAAAGAAACTTGCGTAATATATTCCACCATAGACAAAATATGTACAAGTTGCTTGCATTCAACATAAACATACCAGCAGCATGTAATAAACTACTGCAAATGCTGGAGCTACTTTGTTTTTTTCTTTCCTGCCTTCTTCTCCAATTCCACACATCCATGTTATGAATAAGTGTAGACATAAATAATGTCAGGACTCTTACTTTTTTAAACGCATCATATAAATACACTCGTCTCATATGTCATCGTATGAACTCCTTCCTGTATTATTGCTCTCCCACATATATAAAAAGTGCTGTTGGCTGTGCCATATACTCTCTCTCTGCCATCATTTCAGTCAGTTAGTCGTCAGCATTCGTTTTCTTCTTGAAACTTTTTCAAGTTTTTGTGTACTTTGTCAAAATTACTCTATTGCTCGTCGTCGGCATACCAGAAATTATAGTGGTGTGCACACATATATATACCTACATGCAAGTTGTTATGAATTGCAGGTCAAGAGGAGGTGAAAGTGGACTAGATGAAGTAACTAGCGCCTTTATATATGTATAGTTCTTTCAGCTACTTTTTCTCCAAGTATATTTATATTTTGAAGACAAGGGAGGAAAAAAACAAGACTGATTACGGTAGAGTTTTGCTGCTGCCGGTATCGTCATTCATACATGAAAAGTTGTCCTTTCACTGAATAAATAAGACAAGTTTAGTCCTCATCATCATCATTTCTCTCTCTCTTTAAAAACTTTAAAAGTTTGAACCCATCTTTTTCAGAGTTTTGTAGCAGCGTTTTTCTCGGATTGGTAAGAATCGAGGTAAGAATTTCCGAGGAAACATTGAGCTAGACGGACTCCATCACTCCATATTGTATTGGGACAAATATACCCCAGTTTTAGAACACCCATTTCAATCGCAGTAGTAGTACGCATCATCATCATTAGAAAATCAAACTTCAAAATTTGCGTCGACATTTTCACTCAATTTTACCAAATTCCTCACCAAATTTGAAAGTGACCTCCCTTGAATCAAACGCAATGGGCGACAAGGTTTTATTAAGTATTCTCCAAGTGTTTGCGATAGTCATGTGTTGGTTCGGGATGCGATATCTATCAACGTTAAATTACTCCTGGTTCATCTATATTTACGACGTCCTCTGGTTTGCGCTAGGACTTATTTCAAACGCACTAGGACTACTAGGAATGGGTAAGACGAAAAAAATCCTGAAACTGAAAGTGTTTATATCTGCATAATAATAAACCATCAATTTCCCCAATATCTCCTCCTCCTCCTTCAGTGTTGTCAAAAATATTTGGCGAGCAAGACAGAAAAACACAGTGGACAATGCAACATCATTTCCTATTCGCCTGGCTTGCGATAGTGGTGGGCTATCCTTGCCTTGTCACTCATACCTGGATGGCCTATCATCAGTCACCGATCGCTCATGTAATTTTCCTTTTCATATTATAACAATGACTTGTAGTACTCCCCGTATTATATTTTCGGACAAACGTTTTTATGCTGATTGACTGACAATAATAATGACATGAACATAGTACATAATAATATACTCTTTACTTGAAAGACAGAAAAACTGTAAAGGTGTATTCTTTGTCACTTTTGACATTCGTTTCCGGAGATTACTACCCAACAACGTCAACATTCATTAATTTCGATTATTTTCCAATGCAGACAAAAAAAAATTCCCAGTTCTCATTTCCAGCTTGTATGAATGTGTATATACTTTTATTACTACACAGGTACATGCCGCTCTGTCAGCAATTCCGTTGGTGGCTTGGATGAGGAAGAAGAACGTAATGATTGCCAAATCAACCATCATTGCTGTGGCGTTGGCATTCCTTTCCCATTTTTACATTTGCTTCTTGGCTGATGACTACTGGGGAGTGGTTGCAGCCGTATCAATGGGTTTGAACCTTGTCAGTCTATCTATCCCTGTGAGATACTCCTGGTATGACATTACAGCCCGGGAAGCGTTTGCAGCGGGCGTAGGAGTTTCATCCTTTATTTTTTCACTGACTGTCGCGAGAGTCATCATGAATCCAACAAAAGTTCGTGGACTTTGGCCGACGACAAAATGTTAAAATGATAATGATGATCTAGTTGGCACAATGAAAACGATAATAAAGCTAACAATGTTGCCTCATTTGAAATTCATGACTTTTGTAGCAGCAGCAGCGTATTATTTCCAGAAAGAACTTTTCATCACACATTATGCATCACACTTTTCTATATAGAAATTTCTTGAATCAAAATCCCATAAAAATTCGACAGCATATGCAAATCAGCATTTTTTGTATTGCATTTACCAGCAAATATTATTTTTGTCACCAGCAGAAAAAGGCGTTGGTTCAGTCAAAGCAGCAAAAAGTTGCATATAAAAAAGTGAAGATTGCGGCGGATCGACAGATGAGCTCCCACATAGTTGACGACGGAGAATAGAAAGGACGAGTTTTAAGAGTTTGTATACAAGCGTGTATGCGTTCATTCTTTGAACAAAGTATCATCAAGAAGACGAGCTCCTGGTAGGTATGCATGAACGTGCATAAATGCATGCAATCTACTAGAAAGGAAGAAGACTAAGGGAAAACGACAAAAGATTTGAGCCACGGACAGAAGGATGAGAAACGCAACAGAGAGAGAAGACGACGTAACCTCATTCCCACAGATAGACAGAAAAGATCTTTAGGGCAAAAAATATAAGAGTCTATCAAGTCGTATTCACTTCCGTTTTTTCAGTTATTCTTTCTCTCGCTCTTCTCTGTCTGCTCAACCATCACAAAGCAAAGACTTTTTTCTCTTTTCTCCCACACACATCATGATATACGCTGTTCACCTGCACCGCCAACGCCGCGTCACCACCATTCTCCATCTTTTATATTTTCTCCCACAATCAGTACAAGACAAGATTCCAAGAACAACTTGCTCTGCTGCTTATTCTTACTTTTTTTTCAAGAAAAGCAAAGAGCGTAGGCCGCGCTATATTCTTGCAAAATTGCATGCTTCAGTTCAAGAAAGAAAGACAACTAAAAGGGTAGACGTGCTCCTGCCATTCTTTTCCATCTTTTTTATGTGGCTACATGTCTTTTTCTATCTATAAAAGATAGCTGCATCAGTTGAGCAGCACCAACATCCCATAAAAGCTAAAGTATTCCCAAGTTTCCTCATTCATTCCTCTTTGGACAAGTACGAGTTGTAAAGCATATAACCAGCAGCAATATATAGAGAGAAAGGAGATTTCTATATTTCTCTCTTTTTTTCTGGTGGCTTCACTAACGAGATAGAGATTTTTCTCTTGTTTGGGAAAAAACATGCATATATACAGAGAGATACGAAAAAAATGGAGAGAGAAAAACGCACAAGTTGAGAGAGAAAAGAGGAAGAACCTGTAGTTTAGTTTATCAAAAAGTTACACACTTTTGTATATACCCACGTACGTACGTAGGACGACCGATGCGATGCATCGCGCACACACACACACAAGTTACTTTTTTTTGCCTCCATCTCTTTTATTTCCCGACTGTTTTAAAAGACAAACTCTCTGGTGTAATGTAATGTGATGCGTGTTGGCTTTGCTCGTGGCGTAGTGGCGGTGGTGTTGACTTACATTACATCGTCTTACGCGTAACAACACAAGCGAACAAGAGTGTCTATTTCTCTGCTCAAAAAACGTACTTTCAGTTTAACTGCTCAGTACTTTGCTCTAATGATGTTGGTTTCCCTACAACAACACTCGTCACAATCCTCGCCAAACAGCGTGTAACAATTATTTGGTTTAGTTGTTGCAACAAAAACATTGAGTAAAGAAAAAGTGTACAATCATTGTATAAAGGACCATGGTAAGTCGTTGTTGTTTTTAACACAATTATATGCCTTAAACATTAGCGAGCTAAAAGAAATGCAATGAAGGATTTTCGAGTATAGCCATGACCCTGAAATTGGTCTTGGATTTTCAAGTTGAAATCCAAGTATGTTTGCATATTATTATAAAATCCGTTACTACTACTTATTTTCAGCTTGCATTCCAATATAACACATTTTCCCTCCGTGGTTTTCCAGTTCTCCACTAGTTTAGTAACTTCATTAAAACTTGTGGAATGAGAACACGCACACACACATTTTTATGCTTCTCCATAATATACTTACTCATTTCACATACTCAACTTGTATGATCGTCTCCCAAGCCAATTTACTTTAAGCAACTTTGCGTTTCCCTTCCACTTCCATTTCCTCACTCACTTTTTCTTACACAACTTTACCAAATGCAACATCGCAACGACTTATCATCCAGGGAAAAGGTTTCATTTTTTCTTCTTCTTTCATTTCAACTATTTTCAGCTGATTCAGTCGTATTTCCTTTTTAAAATACTTCTCAACTACTACTAGACCTCCAGAACAGCAGCACACAACGTGTTGATGATAGGAACGCGGTTGCAATGGGAGAGAGAGAGTGTGTGTGTAAAATCCCTCTTGAAAAATCTGCAACTCACTTTTTTCATTCCTTCTTTTTTTCTTCATCCAATTCTAATTTGGCTCTAGCCAAAAGAGAGAAGGAAAAAGACGTTGCGCAAGTGTCTAGAGTAAATCCTTCCAATAAGCACAAGAATGAATTACATCATGTTCAACATGATGTACTCTTGTTATATATCCAGTGTGTACATATATTTACACGTATATAAAAATTGAAAGATTCAGAGGAGAATTAGGTTGAGACTCATCTCATCATCAACCATCACATCAGCATTGCCATCACCATCATCCCCCGGTCGTCTACTTTCATATCACACCACTTATCTCTCTGTTTTACATCTTACCCTACTACTACAAAATGTACCTCTGCTCTGCTGTACATGAATATATTTTCGTGTAATTCCGGCATATATGCACGCGTATATAATGAAGAATATTACGCTACGTTAGCATTGATTGCGTATATATAGTATAGGAAAGTGCGTTTCAAATAAACGATGAGAAGTAAAACCAGCAGAATCGAATATTACCCACTCGCTTTTGCTATTCAGTAGATTTGCGCATAACGAACGAAAAGAGGGTCTGTTCTTAAGGCTTCATTGGAAAAAAAGAGATGATTGGAATGGAGTTACCGTCCAAGTCGATGATCCTCTTGATGTCGATAAAGTCAATGATCAATGATGACTCTAGGATGATGAGGATCTGTGTGTGCTGATGATGAGAGAAACAGATGTAGAAATACCAACTTTTTTTTCGAATTAACCATCACGCGAACGACGGGATGAAGAAGGAGCAAGAAAAAAAAATTGGATGATTATGAAGATACGTTGTTCACGCGGAACGAATAACAGGAACACAACGTGTTGTTAAAACTCGTTTAAGCATAGGTCTAAAGCTCTCTACGGGGTTCATAAGGATCACTCTAATTCGGCAGGAGCAGGTAAGTAAAAATGCATTTAATATATTGGTAGTGGATATACGTGCAAAGCGATACAGATCGGTAATGGTACATTACATTTTATTTACGCAAACCGCCGCAACTACTCTTATTTTACATGGCCATATAGCTACTACTGCCGCAATAGCAGTAACTTTTAATGGTTATTTTTTCTCAATACCAAAATATGTGCATAGATGAATAAAATATTTTCATTCCTCTAGGCTGTTGATAAATGTATTGAATGTTTTTCTTCCATCTTGGATCGTTCCACCGTGAAAAATAAACTTACCTTTTACTTTACTCAATGGAAATGATGATGATGATGGAATGGCACGTGCCTTCCGTTTACATTTAAATATCAATGTTTGAAATACGAGAATGAAAAAAAATATTCTTTTAATAATAATAAATGCCCCATTCACATATTTGAATAATATTATATTATGCAATTTAATTCACCAGTGTTGCCTTTTTTTAAAAAGAAAACTTTATGAATACAAAGTTGAAAAATTTCCACAAACTTATTTATTTCGATTCAAGTTTGTTGATGAAATTTGGTTCTATGCAGTAAATTCAACCTTGTCACATCATCACTAACAAACTTGCTGCTCATCTCATAAAATATATCCATCATCACTATCACCAGTTGTCCCTCCGTGTTTCCCATCTCACACGATGTTTTATGTGCACAGCACAACACATCATGTTTGTTCATATTTTCTACCCCTTTTCCTTCTACTCGTCACTATTATTATGCTTCATCTATTTACATCAGCCCCAATAGCATATATATGCAAGCATTTTACACGTTGAGTAGTCAGTCGCTGCAAAATTACACGGCGGACTTGGTTAAATTGTAGAAATAGACAAGCCCGGTTATTTTTTATTGGAGAGAACTGTCGACATGATGGTCGTTCATACTATCATCATTACATCAACCCAGAAACTCTTGAATTACCGCTTTTATTTTAATAATCCCCTGCAATCATCATCGTCGATGGTAACATTTTTAATATTCCGGGTTTAGACTTAAAGGAAAGCCAAGGCCTCACCCCACTAATAAGTTAGCAGACATAAACAATCATTCCTTGAATGCAGTTTCACAAACCATCGCATATTAAATGGAACCCTCCTATGTCTACAGAGATGACAAGTAGTCGTTACAGAGCACGTCGTTGGTGCATGTGTGAGGTACATTATTTAAGCCAGGCAAATTATAAAATCAATTTCTCCCATGCGTAGTCAGTTTTAAAATAATAATTAAGCTGTTTCAACTGTTCTTCTTGTCACTATCATTCGGGAGCCATGTAAGTGCGCATCATTTAACTCAGCCCTCATACAAATCCATTCATTACTGAAGCGCATATCGATTTATGTCATCAACTTTCATCATTAATATTCCTGAGCATTGCACGGAACGTGCTTGCATTATTGCATACTACAACTAGGAGAATCATAAAGTTGCCTAACCATTCAAGAGAGCAATCTAGCCAAAGCCCATCAACTATTGAAAATAATACCTCCCACGTATACAGTTTGGAGTTTCATGTACAGGTATGTATACGACTTTTGCAGTTGTAATTTCCACTAATAGTCGCATTTGTATCGAAAAATAAAGCATTCCGTGAATAGAACCATGTTTAAAAAGATGCTCACAGAAGAGAGCTTTATTGGAAAAACAAAAGTTGGTAAAACGAGAATTTTTTTTGATATTCTCTTGGCGTGATAAATATGTGCTTTTGCAATTTGAGCTGTCCAACCTGCAATATGGTAATACACCTTAGCAATGGCAATTTAAAATGGGCATATTTTTTGCAAAGCCGTAGAAAATGGAAAACTTTTTGCTAAAAATAAGTAACACAAAACTTGATATGGATTTCGGCAATACATTACCATGTAAGATGATGCATACACGACCCAACTACATACATACATAAAATGTAATGCCTTTTGCAAAAAAAATTCAAACTTTACGGAAAACACTAAAGAGAGAGAGAGAGAAAACTTGTTACGCACTCAACAAGCCATTTGAACATGTCTATACACGCATTCAAACAGGAACTCTGCGCTAGAGCCACTACTTGCCAGTACACATGAGACCAACTACGGAAGAATGGAAGCTTATATAAGCGTGAGCAAGTAGCAGCAGAACAGCTAGAGTAGCAAAACCTTCTTCTCTCTCTACGCTACGATTATTATTGCCCGCTTGTTTCCCATTTTTCGAGATATGCAAAAAATACTACTGCAAAAGCTTTCATGTGTAAGTGCCTACTCTACAGGATGAGGAAGAGAGAGAAAAAAGTTGGCAATTTAAGCAAGACATGTAATGGAAGTATGTAGGCATGTAAAAAGTATTTACACATATGCCTATAATATGTGCCTACACACCATCGCCTTTCCAGTGTGTGTTGCTGTGTTTTTTGATACACACACCATCATCGTAATAATCATATCATATCGCGTTTGTCGTCCTATTCCATTTCTCCACATGGATTACTTACAACTTTCAAACTTCATGGGAGGATATCATGTCACACTTTTGCGCAACATTTCTTTACATTGCTATATGATGACTTGTCTATACTACCAGAGACTACCGCTCTGTTACTATTTTAGCGGAAAGCTCCAGCAGTAGCACCACCACCAGTATGAGAAATGCTACTACTCTTTCAAAACTAATGTACGTGACTAATATATGAGCTTGAGAGAGAGAGGAAAGAGAGAAAAATGTATACAGAAAAGGGAAAAAACGAAATAGAAGCTTAGTTTTTCAGTTTCCCTTTTTTTCTTATCATCATCCATATAAAACGTTTGCTCTTTTTATACGATGTAAAAGAAACGCATGCTTCACCACCACCACCACCGCTACTCTACTACCTCGCGTCCTCGTCGACAACAACAAAGCTGGTTTTACACTGTTATGTTTCTCTTCCAGCAAGAGAAATGCCGCTATACCATCAACATCATCGTCATCATAAGCTGTATTTGTACTTATGTACTTGTAAGTTAACTGTAATGGCTCTCTTAGGCAAAATGGAAACATTATAGTACACTTTTAATCGCTCCATAACCCTTCTTTTTTCAACGACGACGACGAGAATCTTGTAATGTGTGCAAACCCTAATAATACTGGCAAATATGTACATGGAATATACAACACAGTGTTTTTTTTCAATAGAAAAGTCCAATAAAATCCTGGAAATTTTTGCACATTATTTTTAATGGCCCTTTTGCTAGTTGTATACCGAGTGCAATGTGGATACTTTTTACACAAAAAAATTACATGTATATATACAGAGGGAGGGAAATGATGATTGTAGTAATAGGAAGGGAGTAGTGGTCTCAATGCCCATGTGATGAGGAGGAGAAAAAAAAGCTTCTCTCCAATACAAATGTAGTTTTGCATACAAATATCCAACACAAGACTTTTCTTCATTTTTCTCTCTTCTTTATCAGCGTGATCATTTTACATTTTCTTCTTTAAAAAATTCTTTCCGCATTGTAATCAGTTAATGGGAGAAATAGAAACGATAAAAGGCTAAATGGATGTGTCTAGAATGCTCGCATTTCTGAGTATTATATGATGAAAGGATTATTCCTTGCTGTTTTGTACGTACTTTAATGTTTCCAATGAACTTTTACGGTACAAAACGTTTTAACCTAATCTTGTCTGACTTTTTAGGATGTTTGTAGGTATATATGTTTTTGTGCAGTCCCTGGGCTTGTTTATACTTTGAGGCAATTTTTACGAGTCATTGATTCTGGTTATTGCACAACAGACAGTAAATGAAAGGAGCACATTCAAATTGTTTATATCGATGTAAAGTGTTATAGTGTCAGTGTCACTAGTAACATCAGAGAACAAATTAAACAATTTCCAGGCAAGTGCTAGCCAGCTAGCCAGACAGTCGTTAGGTGCATTAGGTATACAGACACGTGCTCATTATAGAAATATCATCTATATTTTTGGTAAACATGCCTTTCAAGGAGAAAGGTTATTTGTTTTTATACATGTATTTTCTGAAAGGTGATGATTGGCTAATATTTTGTCCATGCGGTGGTATGTAGATTATTGCCTATTCACGAGAATGCATATGGGTTGACAATAAATATTAATGGGTTTGATGTAATAGGATTATTAGTTTTGACAGGTTTGCAAGGTGGTAGGTTTATGTATTGGCATGTCAAATTCCTACATGTACATACATAAGAGACCATAAGTTTATTTCTTGTGCTTGTACTATGTATTGGGAGTTGAGCTGTTTACAAAAGCAAAAACCGTCGAACACGACGATGAAAAGTGCCTGCATGCATTAGTAATGTAGCACGGAATTAAAAAAAACACTATTCGTTTAGACAAACTTTGTCGAGAATTTTCAAGTATATTATTTATTCCCTTGTGGTAATTTAAATTCTTCGTTGGCAATAATTTTGACGAATTTCGATTACCTCTAGGTATAGACATTTGCATAAACAACTGGGCATTTTGGTAAACAATTTATTTAAAGTAGTGTATCCGGTCAAGTGAAGAAAATTAAGCTCAACGTTATGAGCAGCAATAGGACGGTTAGAAGGGAAATAAGTAAAACGTGTGCATAAACAAAGGTAAATACCCAAGTTATTACATACCTACATAAATTGCATGCGATTTCCATAAATTGTAAGTCGGTAAAAAATGGTTGACTGCTTGCTGACTGATGGCAAGTCTGCCTGTTGTGTGAAATATATACAATGAAAGAGGACAATCTACAACAATGACTCTTTTAGTCACAATCTAATCAGTGCACAATACACCCCAAACCTAAAATGTTATTTTAAAAACTAGATATTTGTAGTTTTCCTCTAGAAAGTAACACAGCAGCAGCAGCACCATGCAAAGTTCATAGAAAAAATATCACAAATAGGAAAGTAAAAGTGGCAATGGTAAAGTTGTGCATTATCAAGACCATGTAAAACCGCACACTATATATCAGCAAAGAACTATAAAGTTAATGCGCTTTTATACCGCCACCATTTTCTTCTTCTTCTTTATAACATGACAAACCACACAGGAAAAAATCTATTCCTTTCTCTTTCGTTTCCTGTTGGAATGGAAAAGGGCAACATGTCAAAATTGCATTATAAACTGCTTTCACTTTAATACTTATTACGCAAGTTTTTGATAATAACTCAATACTCCTCTAGTCGTCTTCCTCGTCTACATATAACACAGCATTGCCTTGAGTGGTGGCGGGACACAAAGCAGAGAGCAAAAGTAAAAACATTAAAAATAGTAACAAGGCACTGGAGGAAAAAGAAAGGAAACCGCAAAAACAGGGAAGGAGTAAACGAGAGAAGGAGGCGTATTTCTTACTTTTCTTTCACTCTGTTGTTATATGCACACACGAGTTTCTCTCATGACTTTTTTCATGCAAGCCGCAGTAAACAGACTACACATTAGCACACATTCATGATGGTGGTGGTGGTGATGATGATGACGACGATAATGATGGGGAAATGTTTGACTCTCTTTCTCCTTCAAGTGAAAGTATTTTCAATGTTGTTATTTAGACAAGAAAATAAAGCGTGTGAGATTCCTTCCAAACCATACAAAGCAGTTTTTGTTTTAAAGGGACCTCCTCTAAAATAGTAAAAGTAAGTAATCAAACGAAAAACACAACAGAAAATGCCAACTTTGTTGTAAAAAGAAACAATATAAAAAGAAGTACATTCCTATATACTTAGCTTGCATTATATCATTCTAGTATACAGGCTTTTAGATATGCAGAGAAAATATCACTCTATGCACCATTAGTGTACACAGAAAGGGAAAATTAAGACATCAAAGTTGTTACGTCCCACAAGGCAACTTACTTATTTTCCTTCATGCTTCTTGCTAAAAACCAGTATAAGTTTATGGAGTATAAAAGAGTATATATGATTTTATATGCATATCAATATTATGAAGGGTATGGATGCAGGCATATGCTTTTAAAGAGTAGTAGTGGTGGTGGTGGTATTATTGTTTTCATCATCAACGATGCATGCATGCACACTTCACATAAACAGCTCACACAACACATATGGGCATACATACACCAACAGCTCTGCCCAGATTAGTATGGTGGAAAATTGATATATGAAACTTTCTATAAAAATTCCCCATCTAAATATATAAAAAGTTCATTAAGTATGTAAAACGTCGCACGGCAATAATACTCATGGCATAATAGAGATATTCATTCACACAGTGAAAATAAATATATGGGCGATGTGAAAACAGTTTTGCCTACTTTCCGCACGTAATTTCCATACGAGGAAAAACACAATAACAAGCAGCAAGCAAGCACTGAAAGCAAGAATCGTGAAGGAGAGTTTGGTACTGTGATGACGATGGTAGTTTTTGAAGAACTGTGAAACTTGACTTATTCATATAGTCGTATATGTGGGTAGAACAGGGTACAAAAAAAACCCTGACAAACTGATGAAATTCTTTCTTTTTTTACTTTCCTTGATTTTGTGGCCATGCATTTTTCATAAATATTACTGCATATTATACAGCGAAAGGACGTTTTCATAAAATTGTGCACTTAAATAATAAAGTTCATAATCTCACTCACTTACCAACTCCACCAGCTCTTCAATTTAGGGAACATGTGAAAATGTGAAAAGTCATATATAGTTATGAACATACCACTACCATTGCCACCACCATCATCATTACAGAAGAAGGGAAAGTTGGTTTAAAACGAAAAGAATGTAAGTGGAGTGATGATGATATGACGCTATAAATATAAGCAACTTACTTGTTGTAGTATATTCACACAACGATCAACTGGGAAATTACCAAACAAGAACTAACGAGGTAGCACGGAACTACTACAGCCTTACTACCCGCATCTATTTATTCAAATATCAAGTTACTTTTTATGTCTCACTCTCACCTCGTCTATCATATCAAAAACCATGAATCATTTTACGAGCTCAGTGCTCTCCACGGTGAAAGAACGTGCACCCAGGAAAATACACAGTTATTCTCTACTCAACAACAACATAACGATAAGTAGAATATTAAAGTAAGATGGTAATAATGTTGTTGCCATTAACTTGATTTCGTTCTCTGATTCTGATACGAGAGCATGAGAAAGCTTTCAGGTTATAACTTATAAACAGCCGTCGTTGAATAGGAGAATATGTCATCCACCACCACCACCGTCGTGCCTTTTTCCTCCGGTGGTGCATATAAAAAAATTAATGCAAAAGTTTTTTCCTGCTTTTGTTGCACTCAACTTTGAGAAAGCAACAACGCGAGTAGCGTACTCCCTGGTAACGTTAGCATAATATGCATTTCAACCAAAACATTATAATGGACGGGTAATTTTGTAATTATGTATATGACTATACTACTGTTTCACTTGCCATATTTGTCATCAAATTTTTGAAGGTTTTTACACAAAGAAAGTGCTGCAGTAGCAAGTGCAGAGGAGAAAGTGCAGTCAAACGGAAAAAGAACCAGTACAACAAGTCAGCTTCAGGTAGGACGAGTACGACCACGTACTTTCATCAATGCAAGCTCATTTAGTGAAAGAGTGTCTAATAGCCCTTGTCGTGTATATACACGTGAACTGTGCAAGTACATTTCTTATTATCGCAAATGTGTAAAATTCTATGTTCATCACGGCGTGAACACTCATCTCTCTCCGGGCTCCTTCCTGTCTTGTTTTTATCAGTTTTCTCTCTCGCTTTCCCTGGCGCCTATTATTATAAATACTTTTTCATTTTTATAGTACATGCCCATACACACTGCACTCTTGTTTCCTACAGTATTTTCAATCTTGCATATCATTATAGCCAGTACACCACTCACTGCAACAAGCACCTCATGGCAGAAAACATGGTAAATGTCGACATCAGCAGACTATAAGCAGAGAACACAAAAAAAACTACAACGACTAACAACGCTGCACACATTCACATACATACCTACGTCCCAGATGAGGAATGAAGTGAAAGTTGACGTGAAACACCACAATACTTTTAGAATATAATGCATTCATCAGATTATATTATTCTACTCTGACTGTGCTCACTCGCCACGGTGGTAGGTTACATATGCATAAAAAAAGAGATTCATATCAGTCACATCATCATCAACAGCACACACCACCACCACCAGCAGCAGAAAGAAAAACGACATGCATTTCACTCGCTAGTGGATTTGAACATTTTTTTATTCCATTCCATACCATCAAATGATGATGATGGTGGTGGTAGCAAAGTTTACTGTACGAATTGTGTAGAATCTATATGTCTGCAAAAGTATGTACGTTGTTTTGTGCCCACTTTCATTATATAAAGGTGTACATACGCTCCCAGACGAGACGACTGCTGGTATTATATTACCCGTATTACCTCACTTTTGCTCCAAACATTGCAAGCACATGCATATTCATCCAATTTATGTGTTGTATTTATACATATACGCGACAATAAAAAAATAAAAAACTCTTTTTTTACGTTTACCTTCACAGGCTTCACGCCTATGTGTTTCGTATGAAGAATCGAGGAACCTCACTGTTACTGATGATTATGATGACGCCAGTACAATGTGAATAATAATAATAATAAAATGAATGCCAATATCAAATTCTACAAAAATGTAGAGGATATAGAAACGGAGTGAAAGCCGTGTGGCAGCGGCAATTCTATCAATGGAGAGAGTCTACTTGCATTTTATTAAACTGACTCTGGAGAAGAATTCAAGGTAAAAAGAATAGTAGTGTGTTGGTACAAAGGAAAGAGAAATAAGAAGAATGACGGCGGGACGGCAGAAAAAAAAGAGGAAATAGGGTGCTGTTACCGCTGCCAACGCGAATAAAGTGTGTGTAGTACGTGTGCATGCTATTTGCTACATGGTGCATGCATGCGAGAGGGGGGGGGGTGTGGAGGTTTTTCAATGCAAGCGAAGAAGTGTGAATGCTACTTGTGAACTAAGAAAGAAGAGTAAGACTCCTCGAGTAATGTACATACGTATACATATTGTGAGTGAATGCAATTTTGATTTAATGCGTTACACAGTTTACATTATACTTGCTCCATTGCCTTCATACAAACTTCCAATTTTATTCCATTTTCTTCCCCGTGTTGAAAATCTAACGAATCTATTCAAAATTGTTTCATATCGGTAAAGAATGGAACTGGCTGCTTTGCCGGTTTCACCGCTATACGCATTTATTGACTACCATACCGCACAAATCTATATCGACAATGTTTTTAAAGACAGAAATCTTTCTAACATATAGAAGCAGCAATACCACCTACCTAGTTTCATTCACTCCAGCTTTACCGGCGGCAGACGACTTGTATAATAGTGAGATATGGTATACTGTTACTTTTGTAAGTGTCTAAATATACCTTTAAATTATGCAGATTGACGATTCAGCACGTTTGAATGCTTAAATAATACACAAGGTTTCATATCGATTCTAAAAGCGGCTGAACAAGTTGCTAGATGGTAGACAACATTGTGCGTGTGTGCGATAGTCAGCGAGCAATGATGACGTGACAGTGCGTTTTTCAGCATTTTACTACCACCGCGGACCAAGGGTAGGACCGGGAAATAACTTGTACTCTCCGTTATAAAATGAAAGGAAAAAATTCCCCTCGTTCTTTCCGCAACACAAGAAGTCACTATACAAAGCTCCCAAAATACAACAACCACAACGAATAATTGCGTTCACTCAAAGCACCTAAGTATGTAACAAAATATTTTATGCATATATTAGAATATTATAGAGTCATTCTGAAATCAGAAAAAGCAGCGGTGGTGGAAAAGAGGGAAAGTGTTGCTGCTGCTGCTGCGGCGCTTTTACTTGAGGACTCGGTTACTTTTACCTCCTTTTCCATCACCCTTTGTTATTAAACTAATGTGCATTACATTTACTTCACTTGACTTACATCACACTCACGAAAGATCTATGCTAAAGATATACCGCATATCCACTACTCATCTACACCTTCCCACCTACTTTACGTTTCAGCTCACACACAACCCAACTCACCCCCTCGCAATGCAAATCACATTGCCTTGTTGTATAATAATAACTATAACAATCAATCGTTTCTTCGTCACCAACAACGTCGCCCCGTCTTCAATTGTCACATTTTACATTCCAACTTGAGCCGTCATCGTCGTGCTCTCATCATCAAAGCCAGCCACCCTTCCTTCCTCATCAAATTATTTCATCGCAGGGTAAACAGGACGAGAGGGACCATGAAGAAGAGAAGAAAGAGAAGTAAGTATAATATTAAGTACGTGATATGTAAACTTGGAAAGTGGAGAGAAGAAAACAAACACATTCCTTGTTTGATTATTGTTCCTGGATTGAGTAGGATGCGAGAATGAATGACAGCAAGAGCTCTTCCTCCTATTTATCTTCGCCCAGCATATAAAACGCAAACATACATGTTCTCATCTCACTCAGCCAGCAATATTATTATATCAGCATGAACATACATATTGAAATACTGCATAATATATACCTATGCAACATTTTACAAATCATCAGCTATAGCATCCATCTAGGCTAATCATATCTTATGTCAGTGGATTCGCCCTTCAGCTTTTATTATACCAACAACAGCAGTACAAATGATGGCGACGAGGACGACGCACGGTGACGATCCACTCCTTACCATAGCTCTGCACACTTTTACTGCTGTTGACTGTGATGGTGATACGATTACGTAACAACTATACTGAGAATAAAATCGTCAAGTAGATGGATACGCCATGTAAAAAGTGTCTTTTACGCGGAGCGACAAGTGAATTGAGATGGTCCAATGAGCACGAATGTAAGTATAAATAAATTGAATGTTTGAATGGAAGGAGAGGAAAGATATACTTTTACCTATGCATTCAGCATGCAAGCCTAAAAGATTGAATAAGGAAAGGTGAGCTATATCATTATTCGCACTTTTATATATGCCGTATAGTAATGATAGAACGCTTACAAGTGCGACAAAAGATTCAGAGACGACTACGCCTTTTGTACACAAGTAACACGTGATCGTGATGCATTTTCCCTGGCAGAAAAGCGAGGACGAGAGAACCACTACAAAAAGTTCAAACTAAACTAATGTGAGTTGAAGAAGTGGGAAAGAGAATGGGTTGATGTTGTTATTGTTGAATGGAGAAGCCGGTTGGTCTGGTGTTGAGAAAGGAGAAGAGCGTGTCGTCAATATTTTTGTATCGATCCATTTACCTTCTTTCTGTTCGTCAACAAAAATGCAATAGCACAGTTGTGGAGCATTGAACGTTAGGTACATGTATTGCCTTGCCTTGTGTGACTGCATATAACCGGGAAAATCATTTTTCCTGTGTGAACTTATATCCATCCTAAATATTCATAATTTCATAACTTCAATCTTTAAAAAACATACATGACTTTTGCCTGTTAGGAAGCTGCTTCAACAAAAATTGGCTATCGCAAGAGTTGGGGATCGGGTAAGTACGGTAAGTCATACAAAATACAGCGATAGGCACTTTGAAGAACGGTTTTAAAACTTTTAACGCTATTTTTCAACAAAGTTGCGCATTGGAGTTTTATCCTGGGCTGGAATTAAAATAACTTTTATACAAAAATATTGATCAATGATATGATATACAATTTTTCAACTTTTGTTGTTATTTTAGACCACAAAAGGTAGTTGACACTGGTAAAACCAATCCAAGTATGATTTCAAAAAATATATCATGTTGGTTTGTTTTTTAAATATTTGTTGTCCCCTATATAACGTACCGTGGCCCTAAGAAATGTTTACAAAGTAGCTTATAGTAAGAAAGTATAAACATGCTGCTGTGCTTCTAGCGTAAGCTAATTCTCTGTTTCTGGAAATATTTTAGGTAGAAACACAGTATCGTATTATGTATGTACTGTAATAATAGCATGTGAACTTTTTATGCTTCTGCTCATCAACCGTTCCTATTATAAAAGTATTGAGCAAGTCAAAGTGAGGAGAAAGCCATGTGCAAGAATATTACTAACTACTACCTTCTTTAAGTCAAGTCTTCTTTACTTTTAGAAGAGCAGACAAGCCACTCTAGTCCCACACTGATATAGATAATATGTATTTTTTCGACGAAAGAGAAAGAAGAGTACGGGGAAAAGAGAAAGCCTCTTAACTAGAAAACTAAGAAGATAGTATAGTGGGATCCACCGTCCTCGTCTTGTTCAGCTTACTGAATCTTACTGGATGAGAAAGTGAAATTAGGAATTAAACTAAAAATGCTGGACGGATAATATTATGGCATGCCTGGGAGTATAGTACCACCACCACTGCACCACGGTTGCAGACTCTTCCTGTGAGTGTTTCTCACACAGACTCGAGAATCAAAGTATGTGTCTGCATGCTACTCCCACAGACAAGAGAATGCAAACCACAATAGACTTAAAGTTGTAGTCTTATAAAGGGCCGTCGTATTAAAGATGGTTTATGTGCGTAATAATAATATAAGTCTTTCCAACCTTGTATTTATTCATTGCCTTCTTTTTGTAATGAGGAGGTGATTGTTTAGCACATCAAGCTTCTCGTCGTACATACACACACACCTCCTCTAGCTAAGTATTACCTTGGCTTGGTTGCTGTCTTGTTTCACCTATTATTACATAGGAACATTAACCAATGGGGACCACCGTAAAAGGGTTTAGAAAAATAAAACTTTACAGGAAACTAATCTTGTCCCTGTTCAGACATTTCATCTAGAACACTTGTTCTACTTCTCACTAAACTTCAAACCGGTGCTTCTCAATAAGCATCTACTAGACTGTTGTGTGTGCGAACCTAGACTCCGAGTCTTATATGAGCCCACACTACTGTGCAGCTATAGTATTTTACCATGAAGGTTGTTTTATATTTGCAGTACAAAGGTTTAGGTGGGTGTATAGACTGAGCTCTGGTGAGCAAAAAGGGTTGTAGTTAACCACAGCTCTCCAATCTGCACTTCACCAATGTTAATAATTAAATGGATTCCCTTTTCTCAGCTGCTACACGGTTCCGTCCTTTTTCTTGCGTTCCACCACCACCACCTACCATCTAGGAATTAGTGCAAAGTATCGACCAGAAAAGCAAAATGAAATACGCACTTTTTGTAGTTTTTACTTTACGCAGAGCTGTACGCAAGTACATGCGTTGTTTCAGTAGGGAGGATCAAGGATAATGTACTTATAACTTGTTAGTTTTTTTTTCAAGTTTGCAATATAGGATTTTTCTTACTTTTCTAGTGTCAGATGCAAAATGGAACCAGTGAACACAGCGGTAGTGTGTTTGAGTAATTGTAGGTCTTTAGGATAGTAGTGCTCCCACATTTTATCCGTAATTATTATTTTTTTGAAGACAGGTGCAAGGGTCGGGTATGGTATTTTAAGATATCTGCTTGATGGGAAAAGTTTTAGCATATATGAGAAAATCATCTTCTTCAACTCTTTGTTGCAGGTAACGAACATATAGGTGAATTGGAGCAAGCAAACTCTATAAAGGTACATAATATTACAAGTTTTGTGCAGTGATTTAGTATAACGAAAATTGCAAACATACTATAGTGTTTATCATGTGATGGGAGAAAGTTCTTGTATAGGTATCTATATATGAACATAGGTAGTCAGAAATGCCATTCAAGATGAGATTATACTATGATAGATGTAACAGAGAGAAAAAGTGTCAAAGCATACGCACTCTGTGTTCTAGTGAAAGGATCCCAGAAAATATGGAGCACAAGTCAAGACGAAAAGAAATTTAAGATAGATGACAGAGAAAGAATAAAGATGCATCGATTTTTTGGGACAGCTGGCGTAACAGATAGAAGAGGAGTCGGTCAAAGTAACAAAATCCTGAAAAAAGCAAAACAAGTTACACAATAAGCGTTGGATTTCTTTCTGTTGCCACACTGCAAAGTATAAAAATAAAATATCAAATGCCATAGGGCAAAGGGAAACATGTTTATCTTGTTTCATGCTGATATAAATGTTCCTATATAAATATTTTTTCGCATTTTTTATTTTGCAAAATTCACTTATCAATAGATAAATTATTTAGTTAAATTTAGGGTTGCACAAGTTATGGCATTGCCAGACTATTGTTTCATTTTGATGTAATGCAACTTGCAAACTACAATGTCTGAGATATGCAATGTTTTATTTGATGTGAAATGCATAAAAATTGGCATTATTTACATACACGTCTTCTTCCTTGGTGAGAAAAAAATAGCTCGGTATACACAACAAGAGCTCAGAATGCTTGAGAGTCATATCTTTTGTGCCAAGGGATCTTAAAAAACAGAATGAGAACACTTCTTCTCTCCCTAGCCAACTTAGACATTTTTCAGTAACACAGACATAAAACTACACAAACATATCACAATTTGACTGACTGATGGCGGCGGAGGCTTGAACCGAGAAAAAATTGCACAGGGCCCAAGGTCCCACTTTTGAGCAGTTTTTAACTTTGTCTTATTCCATCCACCTCATGGTGCAGCAGCAGTAGCAGTGTGCTTGTCATGCTCTTCTCGTGCTGTCTCCAGTTTCCCATTACCGCGATGGCCCTTCTTGTCTGTTTTTTTCTTCTTCTTTCCCCCTCATTCCATCCATCCAGCTTCGAGTCATCTGGTGACGCTCGTGCTCCTTTGCTAACTTGGTGGCTTTGACGGAAATAGGACCTATTCTATAGGACATGCACTTTGTACGGTACCTAACACTATTAATACAATCGCAAAAAACTACAAGAAACACAAGGAGCACACGTTTCCCTTCCTGGATAATAATAATGCAATAGCCGTAGAGTCATGTAGCTATTTGCAGGAGAGCTGGGTGAAAATGTGTAGTGTAGAAGAAGAACACTGTAAACTTCATCCAAGGCTGGTTGGTGTTTAGGAATTATGCTGGAGAGTTTGTTCTGATGTGCGATGGGGTACAATAATATGTGCTTCTTGGTTTCCTTGTTAATGCCTGCTTCGCCTTCGAACATTTCCCTTGTCATTGTATAAACTGTAATGCAGTTACGGATCGGACGGAGCGACAAAGCAACGCACGGGCGTATTTTTTGTTCTTACATTCCTATACTCCTTTGAACGTGCTTACTTTCTTCTGACCTGGTACACTTTTCAAGGGAGTTTGTATACAAATCAACCTGGCATGTGTAATAATAATCATCCTCATTTCTGTGCTGTCCTGCAATAGTACAACATTCCAGTCAAGTACCACTACAAGACATGTACCATGAAAGCATCTTATCACCACTCCCAAGCTTGTTTCCCCCTTTTTCTTACAACATCTTCAAAGAAAAGTGGAAGATGCCGAATTCGTGCGAAAAGCGTTCTTAACTTCCATCTACTCCTCCTCCTCCCTTTTTAATTTTTCCTTTGCAATCACTTGCTGATGCTCCTTTACCCATTTTTAGTTCATCCTCTGTGAGTCAAAACATCCATGACAGGAATTTGTCGTTTTATTATGATGAGATTTTTGCTAGTGTCTTTTTGCTCCCTTCTATCTTTACATTTCGTTTTGTCAGCCTACTTATTATAACATTTTATGTGACGCGCTGTCTACCTGTATATCATGTGCATACATAGAGTCTCAGTTTTTGCTAGACTAAAAGCTATGCTGCATTTTAATTTCTTTTCTCCGTTTCACTTTCTTTTCCATCTGTCATTCAACTTCTTTCAAAAGAGGATTAACGTCTTTCCCCTTAAAGCAACTTAAGGTCGTAAGAATGAAAAAGAGATCGATTACACCAGAAAGTATATTAAATATGAAGACAGGAATTTTCCTTCTGCCGGTATTTCACTGTAGCGTATTCATAATGCAATATAGCATTTCGAGTAGGTATAAATGAATGAAATATTCACGTTTTTTCTAAATCCTTTTTCTTGGAAGACATTTTTGGAGGGTACACACATTTATCGCTTTGGCTTTAACAAAGAAACTTTTCAGAATAGTAAATCATGATTGAGCATAAAAAGGGCAGAGCATAATTTCTTACCTGAGATCATGTAAGGTATTTTTTAAAAGTGCCAGAAGAGGAACCCCTGAGAGGATGAGTACCTATACATACGTGTCTAGTTTTTATTCCTATATGATTGTATACTTTACACATTGACGTCGACAGACAAAACGTAAATAATAGAGTCAGATGATTGCCATCAGAGTGTGAAAGATGATGATGTGTGCTGTTTTTACCGCTGTCCCATTTTTTAAAGTTCCTATAAAAACCATGGACTTTTTTTTACCTTTCTGTTATAGACGCAGACACGACTGTTTGAAATATGCAGGCGGCATGCACAATCCTTCAGAATGCCAAACATGCAGAAAAGAACCCAGAGAGCACATACGATATAAGTAGGATCTGCCACTCTGCTTCTGTACCATTTTCAGGATCACACAAGCTCATCAGAGAATCACGTCGAGTTCATTTTTCTTTTTTTTGTACGATGTGTGAGAATGCATAATAGAGGAGGCAGTGTGTGGCAATGCGTTGGTGTGCGGTAATGCTGAGATCACATAATACATATTTATCTGTGATACCTAACGGCTTTCCCGTCACAATCTGAATAATCTTCTCATTTGACACTTCCTATTTTCACTTTCTCATGTCCTTCTACTTGACGAAAAAAATACTGACTGGAAATAAGGTAGCAAACTGACGTGGGGAGAACTTTTCAAACCACAAAAGTCGCATACATTAGAAAAATATACCGAATGGGCATATACACACTTGAGTATTGACCTAAATTGAACTGAGTTTGTTTTTGTCTTTGAGAACAACTGTATACGAAATGCAGAGTGAAATGAGTCGTAATATGCCTCGTTAAGAGAAAAAGGGGCGTGGGAATGTATTCAAGTGAAATGATCCCATGCAAAATTCTGCGAATGTGAAAAAATCCAATTTTTCCCTGAAAAACATATAAAATTATTTTTTATTCATCATCTCTGCTCAAGACATAAGTGTCTCTCTTAAATTGGTCATGGGGTTGGGCTCAATGTTTTTTTGCGTACAATATAATAAATAGCATAATCTGATCTAATGTACATGCATTCAAAACAGCATTTCGTTAAAACTTGTCCTACTTACTTCCATCAGCAGCTTTTTACAAGCAGTAGACTTTATAATTTTGTAACTATGTATGTAGTTTATTTTCAGAATCAAATGCATGCAGAGCAGAGAGTTTTTATACTTTGTTGATCTCGGTGTGAGCTTTTTTTTAATATATACGGAAAAATGTGAGACTAGGTGAACATGAAGTGGGTGGGTATTTTTGCCATACTAATATACATCAATGTCGAGCTCCATGTAAAATGTAAATAGCCTCACGTATTAAAAAAAGAAAAAGACTAAACTTTGTTGAATCGCACCGTTAGCAGTGGTAGTAAAAGTATTTTGTCGACGTTGTCGTCAATACATTTTAATTTTTACGTTTCACTACACACATATTTTCCTTCATGCTCCTATCATTGTTCTTACCATGTTTTATAGTGCTTTTTGCGTTATTCGAAATCGGTCCCAACAAAAAACTATTCAGTCAAGTACAAGCACAGAGGGAAAAAAGGAAGGAGCACATGCAAAATGCATGAGAATATGTAAAAATGTGATTTTTATATCAGGAAGGAAAAGGAAGAGAGAGAGGGAAGAAGTTGGAAGAAAAAAAGTGTAGTAAACGACATGGATTATTCTAACTAAGCACCATCATCATCAGAAACTAAAAAAAGTATGTTGGAAATGTATTTATGTGCAGTTGTGTAGGCAAAAGGATGAGAGGGTATAATATATAAATGTAGGTACGTGTTTTTTTCCCAAGTAAAATTTGCCAGATTCCACATTCCATCTTAAGTCCTCCTTGTCGTATGCATGTCTCAAAATAGATGCCATCCTTTGCTTCCTGGAATTCACTAAGCGAATCAAAGACACATCGAACAGATAGCGAGAGAGAGAGAGAGACATACAGGGAAAACGGAATCAGTAGCAGAAATGTAGATACAAGTGCTTCCAAAAAAGGAAAAACAGAAAAGGGGCAGATATGTAAAATTGTGCTGGAATGAAGCATGAAAATCCATTTTACAATACGCGATTTCTAGTTTTCAGCAAAAACATCAACATACCGAGTTCACTCACTCAAACTACTACATAAGTACATACATAAATGCGCGATCAGCATAACATAACAGTATGTATACTTTAGATAAAAACTGGAAGAGGAGTTGTGAGATTGTGTGCACTTATACTCTGTTGCGTTGGAGTAGAGAACAAATAAGAGAAATGGAAATGACATTGGAATGTTGCTGAATATATTGTTTACCATCCATCCATCCAGTCTATCCAACAGGGCTCGTCGTAAATACACACAAGGACACACACAGTCAGCATATCCGTGAGTCGTTCTGCCTCAGAACGACAAAATAAATACACGCGAAAATACTGCGAGGGATCACTGTATAAATGTGTTCCAGCATTTGTGCTTCGGATCAAGGAAAAATTACGCATTAATCAAATACTATAATCTGTTATCCGATCCGGTATAAATGCTTGAAGGTAGGTACAATTCACGTGGAGTTTTGTGCATTAATGTTATAATACGTTTTGTTTGTTTACTCCATCTTGCATATACTTATACATATACATATATCGGCCTGCTCCACTTATTTTCGACATCACAGGAAACGTCGAATGGACAGGGGATACTTTCATTTTAATGATTCTTTAACCTTCAATGGGCACGTGGTACTGTAGCATAGTAATGTAAATAGTAAATGGCATAAATAATCTAATGCTTTGAAGTTGAAAATATGCATATCCGGAAGGATATAGCTTAATCTTTACGAAATGTAACATAATCTGCGAACAATAACACAACGCAATGAATTGACAATTAAAAACTAGAGTGGTGAAAAGTGAGGGTGAAGGTGAGAAAATAAATAATAGGTACACAATGTGCTGGTCTGACGAACATATATGTTTTCAATTTTAAAAAGTTAAACCATATCTTGCAAAAACTGAGGATACATGTAACGGATAGCATACCAACTTACTAAAAGATATATAGCACCACATTAATTATAGCAATATAATTATCTGAAAAATGGAAAGCTGACGATGTAGAATTTTTTTATTTTTACCCTACATCCTACCCACTGGGTATGAACCAAATGTGGTTTCAGGCTAATAGACGGATGGAACTAGTTTTCAATCTCCAAAACACAATGGCGCTTCTTATACGAAGAGCAGTTTGAGCACAATTTACTACCCCAGCACCACCAACATAGTTTTCTTGCTACTTTGAGCTGAGGGAGAGGAAACGAAGCGAGAAAAAGCAACAACCAAAAACTCTCAACTAGTTCACTCTCACCTACACATCCGTACGCGCCGCTTCATCAATAATATACAAAAGAAACATTGTTTGCCAATGCATACCAACATCTATATAGAGTGATGTGGGCTTGTGTATTGTGAAACATTCATGCAAAAAATTTGCAGTCGTGGGACTACTGTACCTATATTATATAGTATACCTACATACTTCTATGAAGACATTGCTTTAAAATAAGAGACATAATATTATGCTCAGCACCTTTTCTCTTATATAGAAATAGCTTTTAATGTTGAAAAGTACAAACACATGCCTTTCTTTTAGCATTTCCCATGCATGCGAATTGCCTTTGGACATAAGGCACTCCATTTTAAATACTACGCGAGCAGAGCGAGTGATGATAAGAATAATAATATATAACAAATGCACATTGTGCTAGGCAAACTCTTACATGTCTTCTTTTTGAGTATTATTCCAGGAAACGATCAAAGTACAGTACATTACAAAACATTTAAAATAGACACTTGCTGTAATTCTTTACCCTTTACATATTTATGTGAAACAAAAACTGCCAAAGGTCATAGTTCTTTGACTGTCGTGTTTCGTGCACGACTACTACTCTAGGGGTAAGACAATGCCAGAATTCACTTGAAGCATTTAACCACAGAATGAACTCTACTTTTTGGGTGTTGGAAGAATCTGCTCCTGCTGCTGTCTACCTTCTTCCACAAATAAACGAGACAAAGAGTGGTTCTCTCCTGAAAACGTACCTACTGGCTTATAAATTCACTAGGGCATTCACGTATTCGCTACGCAGTAAACATGTAGGTGTAGGTAGGTAAGTAAAGTAATGCATACTGCATATTATATTGGGCTAGAACAACAAGTATCAGAGGCTGAGAATCCTCCACCGTATAAGAATAAACGCATTATACTACAAAATGGAATAAATCTCCGGTTTTCACTTTACTTTATATCCTGCATTAAGTCCCACCACCACCGCCACTTGGCTGTTTTTATGTATTGTGCCGTTGTGTGAGGTTGACAGCTAACCAGTTCACCAGGACCACTCTAACAATGGTAGCAAAAGTGGTATGCTTATTGTATAGGAAAAGATAACTCCTACATTTTGATCTCCATTATAATCTATGCCTGTAATACCTATGTGCATACTCAATACAACACGACTACTTTACTCCGAGCTACAACAGTTGTGGGAACAGAGCCCACTTTCACTCTCCGTCTTTTTTACTCGCTCACTTGCTTCGTCGTCGTATCACACAAGGGAGCAGAGGACATCAAGAATTCTGTTGTTAATATACAATGAACTAGAGCGGTGCTTATATAGAACTCCAAGATCTGCCTTGTTATACACACACACACTAAAAGAATATCCGGAAGAGAATTCCACGTTGTACTGGGAATGAAAGAGAATCACTTTACTCACTTAGTGAAGAGAATATTTAAGTATAATAATAATAACAACAAAAGGAAAAAGGACAAACCTGAATTGTAACAGTGGCACATATAATACAACTACATATTCAAACATCACACATATCTCACATCTCAAATCACATTCCATTATCCTTTCTTTTTGCTCCTTCCTTCCCCACCACCAAAAACCAGGGTAAAACCACAACCGAAAAGCAAGGCATGAACCATCAAATGTCACATAACACTCTCGGTGATATCCATAAAATGTACTACAAACTGCATATATACGTATTTTATACGGTATTTTTTTGCAAAATGAACGAGCGTGTACAAACCCGAATGCAGCACATTATGATGGAATGCAGGAAGGAAAAGCAACAGTGAATTAAATATAGTCTCCATTTATATTCAAAACTCATAGACATATCTAAAGTATTACTAGATGG